>CANTUZ010000025.1:10122890-10505258 GCA_947846985.1 Fratercula arctica
CTAGACTGCCATCTAATCCGAGGAGGCTCTCCTTGCACAAACGAAAAAAAATAAACGGGTGCAAGCACATCATCCATCACACAACAGGAGTACAGTACTCCGACTAATCTACCCAAGTAGTGCTTGTAAATAGAACAATATACGTTGTATTAGTGCAAATGTCATGTCATTTTCCAGTAGAGTGATGTATAGCTTGGCAAGCGAATAGCTAATCTAACATGAAAAAACGCTACTGCTAGTACAGAATATACTTCTCAGAACCTTAGCTAATCCGAGATACCATCTTATAATTCTTCATTTGTGCCACATACATGATGCAGTGGGAAACTTAGAATCACCATTTGGTAAGTATGCTACAGAGCCAAAATATCTTGAGATTACTAAATACTAGATATCAGTCTCAAAAACTTCAGCTACATTTTTTTTATTTTCTTCTTTTAGAAATATGTGAAAGTATTTAGTCTCTTCCCAAGTGCTTGATACTACTGTCTGGGCTGCACAGGAATGATAAATACTCAAATCACAACTATTTTAATGGCTTAGTTTTTGCTAAGGAAAAAAAATACGTTGATAAAATTTGACTAATAGGCCTGAAAATTACACAGGAAACAGCAAGGTCACCTAAGAGCTTAATCCCTTGATTGTCTAGACTAGGAGCCAATGTATGCCATATTTTCTATGCAAGTTATTGGGATGATGTATAACCACCTAATGGAGATACAGAATGGGTACCGTCATTTATCGGCAATCATGATGATACGTATGAACTTATCAGAAAAACTTACTCAGTTGCCATACTAATATGTCAAAGAGTGATGCTATTGTGTCAATCAGTGAAACATTGCTGTCAAAAGCACATCTCAAAAATGTATCATGGAGGACCAATCAGTAACAAAGACCAAAAGAGCAAGAGATAAACTAGGCTCCCTAATAGATAGATTAAAACAACAGCAAAGTTGGTCAGACTAAATTATCTGCTACAGGACCGAGCACTATTTAACCACTAAGCAATGTTTGCAGAGCACAGCTAAGAGGGACTTGGCAGTGGCTACACCGCAAGGGCGGCACAAAGGAGTCCAGAAACCTCTCCAGAGAGCGATAGGGACTGCTTTAAAGCTGTTGTGACCAATGCAGTGACGTGCCACCAGGGTCGTCCCCAGCACTGGCTGGTGCAAGTACCCCTGGTTAGCAGCGAGCTTGACTCAGATACAGAGCCTGGAGGAGGATGCAGCATGCATCAGGTTGGGGCGCAGGGAGTTCCTAAGGACTTCCGGGGATTGGGGGGTGATGTGGCACTCACCTGAGAGGAGAACATGCCTCGGTTGAGGCATGAGTCAGGCAGGTGAAGGAGCTATGGGAGGAGGGGGAGCAGGCTTGTGTAGATCGAGGAGATGAGCAGGAGATGGACAGGGTCTAAAAACACTACAGAGGTGAGAGTCTGAGCACATGATGCAAGGACGGAGGATGGCTAGCGGTATGCTTGAATGAGAGCAGGGTCATGGACGCACCCAAGTGGTGTGGGGGTGGGGGGGGGGAAGGTTGGAGCTTGAAGCTTGTGACTTCTGGCATGCAGGAGAAAGAAGAAAAAGGCTACTTTCTACTCTGCAGATCTGAAATTTACAGAAGCGGTAGAGTACCTTGGTAGCCAAAGAGAGAGGAAAGCAGCTATGAAGGGAGCTCAGAGCAGCTGGGCCAAAATCTGTTGTGTAGGTTGACCTCGGCTGTCTGCCACGATGCACACCTCAGCCGCTCTTTCACTCCCCTACCTCAACAGGACAGGAGGAGAAAATAAGATGAAAACGCTCGTGGTCGAGATTAACGTAGGGAAATCACTTACCAATACCGTTCATGGGCAAAACAGATCGGACTGGGGAAAAATTAAATTTAATTTCTGACAAAAACTGGGTTGGGATGATACACAAAGACAAAAACTAAAACACAAATCATTCCCCACACCTCCCCCGGCTCAACTTCACTCCTTCATTCCTGGCTCCTACTAACGACTCACTCCCCACTCCCACCCGAGCGGTGCAGGGAGTGGGGATTTTGGGGGGTATGGTGCGTCAGTTAACTAACCCACTATTGAGTCTCTGGCCAACTTACCTTTCCTACCATCGCACTTTTTGACACTGCTCCAGCGTGGCTCCAATCTCCACGGGCTTCCTGCAGGGAAATGACCTGCTCCACTTAGTCGGTCTCTTCCATGGGCGGCCGTGGAAGTAATCTGCTCCCGCCTTCTTCTTCTGCCACTTGGGTTCACAGGGATGTTTACTATCCTCATCCACTTTTTGTGTCCCTCACTCCTCTCTCTGCCATTACAGCATTTTGCCCTTTCGTTAAATAGGCTTTCATAGAGGCATCACAGCCTTCGCTGAGGACTCCGAGTGCTTCGGGCCTGCACGGTTGGATCTGTGGTAGAGGCTGGCAAGTGGAACATACTGGTGCTGGCACACAGGGCAGCCACGTGGGTCTTTCTCTCACAGAAGAGACCACCCCTGCCAGTACCAACCACCTTGGCTACCAACAACACCTCTGGCCACGGGTCCAACCCAATAGAAAACTGTTTGCATTAGCACCCAAGAGGGGACTCATCGGCGTGGACTTGCAGTTGGGAGTCTCCTTCTCGCAGGGGTATCCATCTGCGGAACCAAGACATATAGGATCATAGAATAATTCAGGTTGGAAGGGACCTCGGTAGTGGCCCTGGTCGCAAAACATCCTGCAAATCCACGCACGAGGTCCAACACTGACAATTCCAGGGACCAGAGTTGTCTTCAGGGGGCTGTTTTCCGTCAGGTCTTGAAACATAACCAAAGAACGATGGCACAATCCCCTCTCGGGGCACAACCTGCTCTACTGCTTGACTGACTCATTTGGTGACAACAAACGTTTTCTCCTTATATTCAGTCAGGAGGACCTCTCCTTGTTTCAGCTTATGCCCATTGGCACCCTCATCCTCCCATCACGCACTGCGGGAGAGAGCCATGGTTCTGTCTAGGTTTCTTGTAGGAAAGGACTCTGTCACAAGGAGGTTCTTGTATGCGTGCTAGGAGGCCACCATATACAGCCATACTACAGGCGAGGCTGGCCAGAGGCTCAGTCCAGGTCACTTTGACACTATTACCCCTTACTGCTCATTTGTGGGGGATGCTAGGGGTAACACTATGCAAACAAGCAGAACACTTAGAGCCAAATCAGTGAGTGACAACAGAGGTCTGGGAGGACAAAGGCAGTGAAGCACATGCGGATGCCCACGCTGTATCTTCTCAATACTGCAGGTGAAGGGACAAGGCCCTGTAGGAGCAGATGCATCCTATAGGTTGGACACTGGTGTCCATGGGATCCTAATGATTGATCGAGGGACTGCTGAGAAGGAACAAGAAACACCTGACAAAGTGGGGAATCTTTGCCAACTTGGGGAGGAGGACTTTGAACTAGGTCTGATAGGTCATGATGACCAAAGCCTGAAGAGAAATGAATGAACAGGGGCATGGAGAAAGTACCAGGGGACAGTAGGCCCTCACTTTCCTGTGAAAGCAGCACAAGTGGGAGCCCACCTCAAGTGCCTGCACAGTAAAACGCATGCAGCAGGAGGGGACACACACATGACAAAACCGAGAGAAATCAATATTATGGGCAACGGTTGCAGGGCTCTGTTCTCATTGGGCTTACAGAGATGTGGGGGGTAGGTCACATAAATGAAGTGCAGCCATGGCATGGATGAAGCTCTCAGAAAGGACAGGCTGGACAAGAGGCAGGGAGGGGTTTGTGCTCTGTGCAAAGGAGTAGCTCAAACACACACAGCTTTGCCCTGGAGCAGGGGAGGAGCCCAGTCAAGAGAATGTAAGCACAAATCAGAGAACAGACCAACACAGGTGATGCCTGGGTTGTGCTGGTTTTGGCTGGGACTAGAGTTTACATTTTTAATAGCTAGCCTGTATTGGGCTCTACGGTTTTGGATTTGTGCTGGAAACAGTGTTTGATACACACGGGGATGTTTTAGTTATTGCTGAAGCAGTGCTTACACAGAGTCAAGACCTTTTTCGCTTCTCACACCGCACCTGACAGGGAGTAGGCTGGGGTGCACAAGAAGTTGGAGGGACACAGCAGGGACAGCTGACCCCAACAGACCAAAGGGATATCCCATACCATATGACGTCCCGCTCAGCAATAAAAGCTGGGGGAAGAAGGAGGAAGTTTGGGGAACATTCGGAGTTATGGGGTATATCTTCCCAAGTAACTGTTACGTGTGAATGGAGCCCGCTTTCCTGGAACATGGCTAACACCTGCTGCCAGTGGGAAGTACTGAGGAATTCCTTATTTTGCTTGTCTGCTTGCGTGTGTGTGCAGTTTTTGCTTTACCTATTAAACTGTCTTTATCTCAACCCATGAGTTTTCTCACTACCCTTCCGATTCTCCCCCCATCCCACTGGGTGGGGAGTGAGCAAGCGGCTGTGTGGTGCTTAGTTGCCGGCTGGGGTTAAACCACGACACTGGGGAGATATCCTGCTATAGACCACCTGATCAAGAGGAAGTAGAGGAAGCCTTCTTTACGCAACTGGAAAAAGCCCACACGATCACAGGCCCTGGTACTCATGAGGGACTTTGACCACACCAATATCTGATGGAAAGGCAACATGAAAGGACAAAAAACGATCAGGAATTTTTGGGTGTGTTGAATACAAACTCTTGATGGAGATAACAAGCCAACTAGGGGAAGATGTTGTACCTGTCACCCACAAACAAAGAACAGGCTGGGAATACAGGTCAATGTCACCCTTGGCAGTAGCCACGATGAGGATGAAGTTGAAGATCTGAAAGAAGTGAGCAAGACACCTAGCAAAATTACAACCCTGGACTTCAGAGAGGAGATTTTGGCTTGTAAAGGAACTGCTTGGCAGAATACTCTGAGAAACTGTCCTAAAGTGCAAAGGGCTCAGGAGGGCTGGTTGATCCTCAAAAAGACAACCTCCTTAAAGCACAAGAATATCCACTCAGACATGCAGGAAGTCGAGCACGCATGGCAGAAGGCCAGCACAGATGAACAGGGGATCCTGACTGAGCTCAAAGACCAAAAGGAAGTACACAGAAGGTGGGAGCAGGGAATGGCTACCCAGAGGAATATGGAGACACATTGCAAGGATTTAGTTAGGAAAGCCAAAGCTGGCTGGAGTTGGAACTAGCAAGAAATGGTAAAGGGCAACAAGAAGGCTTCTATAAGTACACGCATCAGCAAAAGAAAGGCTAAGGAAAACATGTGCCCACTGCTCACCGGAGCACGGGATCTAATAGCTAAGGACATCAAAAAGACTAAGGAACTCAGTGCTGCCTTGCCTCAGTTTTTTACAGGTAAGGTTGGCCCCTCAGGTCCCCAGATCCCTGAGCCTAGTGGCAGACTCTGGGGCAGGGAAGTATACTCACAGTAGAGGAAGATGAGCACTTCAGCCAAATGTGGACATACACAAGTCCAGGAACCAGACGAGATGACCCTGAGGGTTTCCTGATGACCAGGAAAAGGCAAGCATCACACCCGTCTTTCAAGAAGGAGAATCCAAGGAGATAAAGACTGGTCAAACTCACCTCAGAATCTGGAAGGGTTGGGGAGCAAATCCCTCCTGGAAGCTCATGTTCAGGCACACAAAGGAACTGGCTTGCTCCAGTATGCCCATGTCTTTCTGTGTACTGGGAGACCAAAAGTGGACACTACTCCAGATAAGGTCTCACAAGTGCCAAGACAAGAGAAGGAAAGGATCACTTCCCTGGAACTGCTGGCTGCACTGTTTACTAATACAGCTCAGGATGCTATTGGTCTCCTTTGCTGCAAGGGCACACTGTTGGCTCATGTTCAACTTGTTGTCCACCAGGACCCCCAGGTCCTTTTCTGCAGAGCTGCTTCTTAGGCAGTCAGCCTCCAGCCTGTACTGTTGCAGGGGTTATTCCAGCCCAGGTGCAGGATCTTGGCATTGTGTTTTTGTTGAACTTCATGAGGTTCCTGTCAGCCCGTTTTCTCCAGCTTGTCCAGGTCCCTCTTAAAGTCAGCCCTGCCTCCAGCACATTGACTGCTCCCCCCCCCAATTTGGTGTCATCTGCAAACTTGCCAAGAGTGCACTTTGTCTCCTCATTCCAGGTTGTTAATGAAGACATTAAACAGTTATTGGTTCCAGTATGATCCCTGAGGGACCCCGCTAGTTACTGGTATACAACGTCCACTCCCCTCTCCTTGTCAAACAGAAGCAGTCACCACATCATAGAGAGGCAATGAGGTGGTAAGGCATGATTTGCCCTTGGTAAAGCCATTTTGGCTGCTCCCAATCACCTCCTCCTCCTTCATGTGTTTAGAAATGGCTTCTAAGAGGATTTGGCTCCATAACCCTTTCCAGGGACCGAGGGTGAGGCTGGCTGGCCTGTAGTTCCTTGGATCCTCCTTCCCGCCCTTCTTGAAGGATGGGTGTGACATCTGCCTTTTTCCAGTCACGAGGAACCTCCTCCAATTGCCATGACCTTTCAAAGATGATAGAGAGCAGCCTCACAGCAACATTGGCCAGCTCCTCCAGCACTCTCAGATGCATGCCATCCGATCCCACGGGCTTGTGTATGTCCAAGTGGGTTAAGTGATTCCTAACCTCTTTCTTCCTCTTACTGTGGCTACGGCTTCACTCCCCCAGACTCTGCTAGGATGCTCAAGGACCTGGGAGGTCTGAGGGCAGACCTTACCCAGTGAAAAATGAGGCAAAAAAGGCATAGAGTACCTCAGCCTTTTCCCTGTCGCTTGTCACAAGGTCCCCTGCCCCATTGAACAATGAGCTCATGCTCTCCTTAGATTTCATTTTGCTACTGATGTACTTAGAGAGGCCTTTTCTTGTTCGCCCTTCACCTCCCTTGCTAGGTTCAACTCCAGCTGAGCTTCGGCTTCCTGACTGCATTTCTACTTGCGCATGCAGTGTCTTTATATCCCTCCCAAGTAGCATGCCCCTGCTTCTACCTCCTGTGTACCTTCCTTTTTGTGTCTGAGCGCAGTCAGGAGCTCCTTGTTCACCCATGCTGGGCCTTTTGCCACACTTGCTCAACTTCCTGCACATTGAAAATGGGGACCGTTCTTGTGCTCTGAGGAGTTTGTCCTTGAAGATCAACCTGCTCTCCTGGGCGCCCTTGCCCTCCAGGCAATTTTCCCATGGGATCCTGCCAAGCTGATCTCTGAACAGGCCCAAAATCTGCTCTTCTGAAGTCCAGGGCTGTAATTCTGCTGTTTGTCCTTGATCACGCCTCTCAGGATCTTAAACTCCACAGTCTCATGGTCGCTGCAGCCAAGGCTGCCCCTCGACCTTCACACCATCAACCGGTTCTCCTGTTGTGAGTAGCAGGTCCAACAGTTCATTTTCCCTAGTCAGTTTCACTGATCACCCGCATCAAGAAATAGTCTTCTATATGCTCCAGAAATCTCCTGGATTGCTGATTGCTTTTACAGGGCAAGTGTGAGAGCCTCCCCTGTCATGCTGTCCCCCAGATATGTTTGTTCTGCCCCCTGTGCCTTCACTTCTCTTCAGGTTACGGTAACCCTCCCCTGGCATACCTACTTTAAAGCCCGCCTCACTCGGTTAGCAAGCCTGTTTGCAAAAAACCCTCTTGCCCCCACTTTGTCAGATGTATCCATCCTTGCTCAGTAGCCCTCGCTCCTCAAAGAGGGTCCATGGCCATAGGAGCCAAAGCCCTGCCTGTGACACCAGCCACACAGACAGGTCTTGACCCACCAGCTGAGTCCACTTGTACCTGAGCCTTTCCTCATCACTGGCAGCATTGAGGGAGATTACCACCGGGTCCCTGTGCCTTCACCCTCACCCACAGAGTTCCTGTAGTCACTTGTGAAATACTCCAGGTTACCCTGGCAGTAACATTGGTGCCCACATGGGATAGTGCAGGAAGGGGTAATAGTAGTCTCTGAGGCCAGACAAGCCTTGGCAGTCCCTTTGCAACATCCCGGATCCTGGCCCCTGGCAAGCAAAAAACCTCTCGAGACATCAGTTTGGGTCAGCAGATAGTTGCCCTCGTGTCCCCCCACGGGAGGGCATCTCCAGTGACCGTCACTTTCCTTTTTCCCTTCATGCAGAACAAGGTTTGGGCTCAGCTGTCTCTGATGCATACCCTGAAGGATTTGTTGTCCTCACCAGTGCCCAGGGCACACTTGCAGGTCTGCAGGTAGAGCAGGAGCCTTTCTTCCATTTTCCAGAAGTCACAAGCTTCCAGCCTTCTCCATCTGATAGCCACCCTCATGCTACCTGTTTGACCCATGGTCTCTAGCGTCCCTCCTTCTTTGCTGTGTGTGGCTCAGGCTGTTGTCTCTGCCAGAGTTTCTGCAAAGACCCTGTCAATCTCCTCATTGTCCCTCCCTGATGATTTGCAGCCTGCTCACTTCTTTCCTGCATCTCTTTCACCCTGGTGACTCAGTACCTTGACCAGAGCACATCTCTCTCACAGGAGATGCCGCCACTGCCCCAGTCCCACAGAGAGGCCCCAGGCACTCTCTGCAGCCCGACACCTGGGAAGTGTCATCCTCCCAGCCCTGCCCCAACTCTGTTTGGATCGAGGCCTCCAGTGTGCCAAGGGCATTATCACCACCAATCCAGTGCTGGGGAGTGTGCCCTGCTTCACGTTGAGACCATCGCTGCACCAATCTCCAAGCAGCCCCACGCCAGTCCTCAGCATAAGTGCCTGTCCCCCTCCTGCACCACAGCTGTGTTAATAAAACTGCTGTGACGACTACCACTGTCACTATCTGCTGCTCTCTGTGAGATGGATCCTCCCTAATCAGGAGTTCAGCCTTTCTGTGTGCAAAACTGAGAGCAGCCCCTGCAGCGTCCCGGGCACCCTGCACCACCACAAACTGCTGCTAGTGGCCGCACCCTCGTTTGCAGCGCTCTGGGCTGCTGTACTCCCTAAGGAGCAACTAAATATCAAAATTATTGCATGCTTTGTAGAGGCTAGGAATTTCTATGTGTTTGGGACGATGTCATCTTTTTCCTTGTACTTGTAGATGCTCAGTATACTGAAAGAGTGATGACAGATGCACCAGTTGTAGCTGTTTATTGGTGGTGCATCAATCAAAAGATGTTAATGAGCCTTAAGTTTTAGAAGCATGCTAAACAGGAAGAAAAAATGGAAGTGAAATTTACTAAGGTAACTTGACTGTTTTCTAAAATTACTGGAGTTAGAAGAGCTAGCGAAATGGAAAAATCTGTTATTCTGCTCTAACGCAAGTTACTCTTGCTTTTAGTACATATTCTAATATCCCTTAGAGAGTCATTATTGACTTATATGAAATACAGCTTGACTAATATTTGCCTGTGACTTCATAAATGTAAATTATGAACTGACGACAAATGTTCCTTAAAATATTTACAATTATTTACCAAATGTATCTTTTAGTTTAATACATTGCCTAGGCACCCTCATTTTGTGGGAGTCTTTGAGCAAAGTTTTTTCTCAGTCGCTGTATAAACTGTTGTTGGACTTGAACGTCCTATCAAGCTGATTGGGAACTTGCTGTTCACCTATTCCCCAAAGTTTTGTTTCAGAGACAAAGTGCAGTATTTATTTTGATGAAAATTGCCAGTTTTTTTTTAGGTTGAAATACTAATTTGTATGGGGATTATTTGTCTGACTCCTTTCAGTAATGCTTTCATGCTTTATGGTGATGTAGGAGCTGGACTACTGGGAAGAAGGACTTTTTAATAAGTAATATTGTGTTCAGTAAGGATTTAAAGTGTCTATTGTATTGATTTCTTTGAATGTACACAGATTGTCCTTGTTTTGTCTCATATATAGACCTGGGGCTATATCCTGAATGCTCTGTATCTGACATTCCTTTAGTACAACTTGTAACGTTGGAACAGACCAGAAGGTGTTATCTTAATTGCAGAGGGAAGGGTATGCTGGAGAAAGTGGTACTATGTTGTGGGTATAGCTGCTTCCTGCAGTAGCTGGCTATGAGAATGTAGCCGTACTGGTTATGAGCCTCTTGTAATGTTAACTTTTAGTAAGCGTGTGTACTTCAAGAAAACATCCACCCTTCTTGTAGCTTTTCTCTCCTTCTATAACAAAGTAGAGCACCTCGTAGTACTGTATGTCCTTCCAACTTATGTTATATTTTAAATCTATATGAAGCAATGATGCTGGTAGAGATTATACATATAAGTTACTGTTAAGTCAGGTAGGTAAGAACTTTGAGCGTGTCAGTTTATTTTTTCGGTAATTCTCATTTTTTTTGTCCCCAAAGATGGGCACTGTTGCAGATTAATTGACTTGGCCTAAGTTTGCACATTGCTGATATTTCTAGGAACTTGGGTTTTTGCTCATACCAGAAACAGGTTATTTTTGCCCTGAGTATCATTACTGCTGAATACCGCACAGTGCTTTATACCTTTAATCATCTAGAGAAGCATGCTTGCAGCAGTCCCCCTCTCTGGTGTTCTAGTTTGCAGACTTAAATGTGTCATTACTAGACCATAGAATAGGTCTATAGCCATAGAATACTACTGTAAAGAAGACTGATTTAAAAAAAATTACTTGGGCAGAGAATAGAACGCTAATTCATTGTAAAATAATATTTTAAATAACTCTGTGACAATTGGCTTAAGAATCTGCTAATCATTGAGTTACTGGTTATTTAAAGGTGGATGTGCCACGTGAAGGAATGGATGATTTTGTGTATGGTCGGTGGGTGCATGGGTTTCCCCATCCTTCTGCATTACCCACCAAGGACACCCGTGTCCTTGAGCGAAGACAATCCCAACAAATGGTTTTCCTTTTCCCAAGGGAGGAGCAACCCACACTGCCTTTCCCAGCCACTTCCCCTATGTGCACTATGGGGACCTTATCTCCTCCCGCAATATGTAGGGGCTGGGTTTGGGCAGGACCAGTCGGTTATCAGATCCTCTGGTGTTAACCAGCCAAGTGGCTTCTGCTAATTTTACATCCCAGGCTTCTATTCCCCAGCGCCCAATGCTCTCAGCATAGTCTTTAACAGTCCATTATATCGTTCAGTCTTTCCAGAGGTTTGTGGGTGATAGGGGATGTGATACACTCAATCAATGCCGTGTTTCTCGGCCAGGAGTCTATGAAGTTGTTTCGGAAATGAGTCCCATGTCTGACTCGATTCTGTTCTGCGGTGCCCTGTTGCCACAGAACGAGCCTTTCAAGGCCCAGGATGGTGTTTTTGAGCAGTGGCGTGGTTTTTACAGGGTATGTTTCTAGCCACCCAGCAGTTGCTTCCACGCAGCACTTGCCCTGGCAAGCTTGTGGCAGTATAGTCAATCTACCAGGCCTCACCATACTTGATATCCCAGCCACCACCTGCTATTCCAGGGACACTTTTACTTTGTGTGGCTCGCTTCATTGCGGCGCATGTTTGCATTCATGGGTGACCTGCATGATGGCCTCAATAGTCAGGTCCACCCTCAATCACAAGCCCATCTGTACGTTGCATCTCTCCTAGATGTCCTGATGTTTCATGGGCCCTCCAAGCTATGAATAACTCACTCCTACTTTCCCAGTCCAAGTCCATCTGAGCCAGTCCAATTCTGGCAGTCTGGTCCACCTGCTTTTGTTTTGATGTTTCTTCAGTGATGCGGTGTTCTTGGGCATGTGAGCATCTACACGACTGTGCCTTTACAGCAAGTTTTTCTACCCGGGCAGTGATGTCCTTGCACAATGCAGCAGCCCAGATGGGTGTGCCTCTGCGCCGCCAGTTGCTCTGTTTCCGTGCTGTAGCCACCCCCACAGGGCACTTGGCCACCATCCATGGAGTCTGTGTAGAGATAGAGTACTGGCCACTTTTTTTCATTCAGCAATCTCTAGGGCCAGCTGGATGACTTTCACTTCTGCAGACTGACCCAACTCGCCTTCTTGATGGCTTTGACGGACTTCAACGACTTGTGTCGTTGCTTTACACTTCGATGGTTTCCTACAACACAACAGTACCGTCGGGTAAACAGAGCATATTGCCTTTTCACCTTCTGATAACTCATTGGTGCTTCTTGGGCCCCGAGTCACCTCCTCAAGGCGATGCTCCAAACTCATGCCTTCTGGCCAGTCCACGATCTCTTCCAGGATTCCTGGGCGGTTGGGGTTCCCCCATTCAAGCCGTTGCATGAGCAACGTACCACTTACTCCATGTAGCATCAGTTGCGTGATGTGCAGAGGGGACGTTTCCTTGAACATCCAGTGTTAGCACAGGCAATCGCGGTGCCAAGAGGAGCTGTGCTTCTGATACCAACAACTTCTGAAGTGGATGGAATCTTATGGATCACATCCTTGGGTCTGTGACAATGTCCATCTTTGCATTTTATTCCCCAAACTGGATGTCTTGCGCAGGTCCTTTGACCTTGCTTTGTCTTATGGTAAAACCAGCTTCAGAAGAATTCTGGATTATTCTTTTTCCTTTCTCAAACACTTCCTTCGCTGTGTTGCCCTACACGATGATGTCATCAATGCATTGCAGGTGCTCAGGGGCTTCACTCTGTTCCGGTGTAGTCGGATCAGTCCATGACAAATGGTAGGGCTGTGTTTCCACCCCTGGGGCAGTCGATTCCAGGTGTACGGACACCCCCTCCACGGGAAAGCAAACTGTGGCCTGCATTCTGCTGACAAAGGGATCGAGAAAAACGCATTTGACGATATCAGTTGCGGCATACCACTTGGCTGCCTTCAACTCTAGTTCATATAAGAGTTCTAGCACGTCCCGTTATGGCAGCATTCAATGGCAGTGTGACTTTGTCAGGCCCTGATAGTCCACTGTTAACCTCCACCCTCCGTCAGACTTCTGCACTGGCCATATAGGACTACCAAAGGGTGAGCGAGTCTGCTGATCACCCCTCTTGCTCTCCAGTCGACAAATCAACTCATGGATGAGAACCAGGGAGTCTCGGATGATGTGATATTGCTGCCAGTGCACCGTCATGGTAGCAATCAGCATCTGCTGTTCTTTGCCGCACAGCAACCCCACACAGAGGGATCCTCTGAACGGCCTGGGCAAGGTAGACAGCTGTTTAGTCTTCTCTCTATCACAGCAGCTACATGAAAGGCCACTGGTATCCTTTTGGTCCTTGAAGTACCCTCTCCTGAGGTAGTCTATGCCAAGGATGCATGGAAGCCTCCGTGACGGTAACAATGGTGTACTTTTGCCACTTGTTCCCTGTTTAGGCTCACCTCAGCCTCCAAACACAGACAACAATTGGTATCCCCCCGTCAGTCCAGAAATCCAGATGTGTTCCACCCCCTTGTACCCTGATGGCATTAGGGTACACTGTGCACTAGTGTCCACGCAGAGCCTTATATACTCCCCTGGTGCCAGGCCATCGAATCCCATACAGCCCAGTACACTCAGTCATCCCCTTTCCTCTGCCGGATGAATTCAGGGGACCCTCTATTCCTCGTTGGAGTATTCACTATCTGACCGCTGCAGTTATCAGACTAGAAGTCCTTTCACCAAAATCAAGAGGAGAGGCGTTCTCATGTCCTTCTTCTGCATCTGGGGGATCGTCTGGTTGCCAGTGCCTTCTACCGTCTCAACAGCACCTGGAACAAAAGCCTTCTTGGATGGCCTCTCTTAGCAGCTATCTTCCCCCCGCAAGTCACATCCGTGGGCTTCTAGCTTTGAGGTGGGCTCACCATCCCACTTCCTCATGTCCTCCCCCTGGTCGCTCAGGATGATCCAGAGGGTGCTACGCAGCATGCACCTGTGGCTCCCTTTCCCTCTGGCCGGGAGAGGCTAGCTCCATGGGGCGCCCCTGACAGCTGAGACACTGGCCCGTCAGGATGAGGAAGATGAGAGATTCTCTTCAAAATGCTGGAGCTGGTGGGACAGTCTCTCCACAGTTGGTATATTGAAGCTCTGGCCAGTCCATCATCGCCAGGGTGTTGGAGTACAACACCAGTGCATTCCGGACAAACCCCCTCCACATGGCCTGGTACACTGGATCTTTGGAGACCTGGTTGCTGTCCAGGTTCACTGTAGACGAATTCCACCACCATTAATTCTCTCAGATACCGGATGCCTTCCTCGGTGATGGTCCACTTCCCTCGGTAATTTACAAGATCATCCTTGAGGGGATATCTCACCTTCACGCTCGACAGGAGCCACCTCCAGAGGCTGAGAATTGTTGCCTCTCTTCCGATTTCTTTGTCAATTCGCCAGTCCCTAGCTAGGGATACCAGCTGCTGGGCTTCCTTACCCTCTAATTCCTGACCAGTATCTAATTCCTGTCCCAGTATCCCTGCATCAGAGCAATCAAGCAGCAATCCGCTCGCCTGGCTGAAGGCCGTAATCTTTTCCGCCAGATCTCGAAGTTCACTCAGGGTTAGGGACCACGTGGTTTCTGCCTCTTGAGTGAAGTCTGTCACTTCCTCCTCCTGTTTCTTTGTCGAAGATCCAGCTTCCTGATCAGACCTTTCTTCCTCCTCCTCCCTTACTAATCAATGGTATGGACCTGTCAACCTCCACATCCAGTGTTTCTTTTTTGACTACTGGGGCGATTACTGTAGTTGGGGTTTGGGTCCCTGTCTCAACCATTGTGCCCTCAGACGTAGAGTCCCTCCTTCCCGTGCTCCTCCAATGGTGCTGAACAGAAGCTCAGGAGGCACAGGCCAAGCCCCAATACAGTGCTAGGAGCTGCTGGGTCTCATTGGGGTAGGCAAGGCACCCTTCTGTCAAGTGGCGCACCAATTCAACGTGATTACATGCCTGTCCAGGCATAAAATCCCAGACTATCAGAGGTGATAACCACCTTAGGCATCTGCCCAAATCCTCCCATACACCCTGCCACTCAGGGATCGACTGCCTCAGGGCATGTCAACCACCGTTTCAGGGGGGGTTGGACTAGATGACCTTTAAAGGTCCCTTCCAGTCCAAACTATTCTATGATTCTATGTTTCTCTGTGGCCTTGCCAACAAGTCGTTTCCTCTTATGCCAGGATGAAACCAGGTTCCACATACTTGACAAAAGCCAATGACGTTGGTTAGATAATAGAATCAAACAGTTTACATAAGGATGTACAAGAACCTCGGGAGCCCATGCAACAGAGCCAGCTGCATCAGTCCCAGAGGAGAAGAGGGAGATGTAATCCCTCATTCTCCCCACAAGGTAGCCCACCCAGCAGAGGATAGACATCTATTACCAGGGCCATATGCCAGACAAGTACGCGGCCATTGCTTTTATCAAATGTTCCTAGGCACAGCAAAATAGAGAATAAGCAGCATAGCAAACAGCAAGAATCGAAAGCAGCCACTAACAAGCCCTAAACTCTCTTATTACAGTAAAGTGAACAAGCTCTGTGACCAGCACAGTAAGCCTGCCAATTAACAGCTACAACAGCTATAGCACGCTCAGATCAAAACTGTCATTATCTCATGCCCCATGTTAGGTGCCAAAAAGGGCTGTGGTGGGTTGCATCCCGGCCAGCAGCCAAACACCCACCCAGCCTCTTGCTCACTCCCCCTCTTCCGTGGGATGGGGAGAGAATAGAAGGAAGGCGAGAAGATTTCTAGATCGAGATAATGACAGTTAAATAGGGAAAGCAAAAGCCACATGCACAAGCAAAGCAAAAAGAGGAATTTATTCACTCCTTCCCATTGGCAGGCACATGTCCTGACACTTCCTGGAAAACAGGGCCTCAGCACGCGTAACGGTTGCTTGGGAAGAAAACTGCCATAGACACAAACCTGTGGAGAGCCCATGCTGGAGCAGGCTCCCGGCAGGAACTATGGCCTGTGGAGAGGAGCCCATGCAGGAGCAGGTTTTCCTGCCTGGAACCGTGGCCCGTGGAGGACCCATGCTGGAGCAGTCTTTTTCCTGAAGGACTGTGGCCCATGGAGAGGACCCACACTGGAACAGGGGAAAAGCGTGAGGAGGAAGGAGCAGGAGAGACAAAGAACTGACCGCAACCCTATATTCCCCATACCCCCCTGCGCTGCTCAGGGTGGGAGGAGGTAGAATAGTTGGGAATGAAAAGAGTGATGTTGAGTCTGGGAAGAAGGAGGAGTAGGGGGAAGGTGTTTTAGGTTTTGTCTTTGTTTCTCACCATCCTACTCTATTATAATTGGCAATAAAATAAATTAATTTTTCCCCAAGTTGAGTCTGGTTTGCCTGTGACGGTAATTGGTAAGTGATCTCCCTGTCCTTATCTTGACCCACGAGCTTTTCTATCTTATTTTCTCCCCCCATCCAGTTGAGGAGGCGGAGTGAGAGAGTCTGGTAGCCAGCCAAGGTGAACCCACCACCAAATGTAACGTCTTGCTCATTACTTTCAGATCTTGGCTTAGATGGATAAGGAACTGTCTGGATGGCTGCATCCAAAGAGTTATAGTCAACGGCTCGATGTCCAAAAGGAAAACAGTAACGAGTGGTGTTCCTCAAGGGTCTGTACTGGGACCAATGCTATTTAATATCTTCATCTGTGACATACATAGTGGGATTGCATGCACCCTCAGCAAGTTTGCGGATGACACCAAGCTGAGTGATGCAGTTGATTCGCTAGAGGGAAGCTTCGGATGCCATCCAGCGGGACCTTGACAGGCTTGAGAAATTACCCATACTGAATAATCTGATTTTGTAGGAGTACCTTTGGGGGCAATGTCAAAGCAGAACTTCTTAACTGGGCTCTGTCCAAGTTGACTCCTATAGCATCACTGAAGCGTCTCTGCGCTGGGATATCCAGTGTTTGCAGATTTCAGGAGGGTTCATATACTCAGACACAATGCCAGCAACATTTTGTGTATTCTCAAATAAGTTTACCCCTGAACCAGAAATGGCTTCCTGTAGAAAGATAAAGCCAACTGGAAATTTGAAGCCACGGGGAGGTTTTCTAGTTTTACCCTATTTATTTCTTTGCAAACTTGCTGTGTCGTCCATTAGAACAAAATGGAGAAGCGATCATAAAAGTATGGATCCTTGAGGGACACCACTCGTTACTGGTTTCCACTTGGACATTGAGCCATTGACTATAACCCTTTGGATGTGGCCATCTAGCCAGTTCCTTTTCCATCTAAGAGTCCATCCATCAAACCCGTCTCTCTCCCATTTAGCGACAAGGATGTTGTGGGCGACCATGTCAAAGGCCTACAGAAGTCCAGGTAGATGACATCCGTAGCTCTTCCCTTGTCCACCAAAGCAGTCACTCCATCGTAGAAGGCCACCAGATTAGTCTGACGCGATTTGCCCTTGGTGAAGCCATGTTGGCTGTCCCTAATCACCTCCCTGTGTTCCATCAGCTTCATCATAACTTCCAGGAGGATCTGTTCCATCATTTTTACCAGGCATGGAGGTGAAGCTGACTGGTCGGTAGTTCCCAGGGCCCTCCTTTTTTACCCTTTTTAAAAAACAGGTGCAACGTTTCCCTTTTCTCCAGTCACTTGGGACTTTGCCTGACTGACACGACTTTTTCAAATATGATGGGGAGTGGCTTGGCAACTACATCAGCCAATTCCCTCAGGACCCTGGGATGCATCTTGTCGCGTCCCATGGACTTGTGCACATTCCTCAGGTGGTCTCGAACCTGATCTTCTCCT
Source organism: Fratercula arctica (assembly GCA_947846985.1). Taxonomy (NCBI): domain Eukaryota; kingdom Metazoa; phylum Chordata; class Aves; order Charadriiformes; family Alcidae; genus Fratercula; species Fratercula arctica. Next base: position 10,140,448 of record CANTUZ010000025.1, read on the forward strand.
ACGATGGGTGGGACTTCATTCCCCCAGTGCCTGCCTTGAGATTCAGGGACTCGAGAGATGTGGAAAGAGAGATTTACTATTGAAAACTGAGGAAAAAAAATTGTTGAGTACCTCTGCCTTCTCCATGTCAGTTGTCACCCGATACCCTGTCCTATTTATCAGAGGGGTACAATTTCTTTTGTCTTCCTTTTCTGGCCAACATACCTGTAGAAGGCCTTCTTGTTATTCTTCACATCCCTTGGAGAGACCTTGATTAAGAAATTGTCCTCGACGCACTCCAAGAGTCTCCTGGACCGCTTAGAGCTTGCTGTGCTGCTCTTCCAGCAGATGTCAGGGTGACTGAAGTCCCCCAGCAGGATCAGAGTCTGTGAGCGTGATGCTTCCCGTAGTTAAAGTAAGAACATTTTGTCTACAGGTTCCCCCTTGTTCGAGTGGCCTATAGTAGACACCAACCATGAGGTTTCCTATGTTGGCTTGGCCCCTAATTTTTACCCATAAGCTCTCAACCTGTTCATCACTGTTTTTCAAAGACAGCTCTGTGCAGTCAATCCATTATTTTACATAGAGGGCAAACCCCCCCCTGCCCCCTCCGCCCCTCCTCCCTTGCCTGTCCCTTCTGAACAGGTTTATAGCCATCGATTGTCAGTGCTCCAGTCGTGCAATTCGTCCCACTGCATTTCAGCGGTACCAATCAGATTGTAGCTTTCTAGCTGCACAGTGGCTTCCAGCTCCTCCTGCTTGTTACCCATGCTGCGTGCATTGGTATTGAGGCACTTCAGCTGGGCTACCTACCTTGTCACCTTTTTAGAGGAACACAACCTAATTCCTTTGAGGCATTTCACAGGTGTTTCCCTGTTGGTTCCTAATACATCAACAGCCCCTGTCTCTTCTCTGTTGCTCAAAACTGCATCCCCTTCCCCTGCTAAGTCTAGTTTAAAGCTCTCCGTATCAATGGCTGCCTTTAAGCTTAAAGCGTCCGTGTTGGTTTACCAATTCAAATTATATTCATAACAGAGTTACAGGTTAAAAAGGCTTTGTTGTTATACCACTGATTAACATTCTTCTTCTGAATGCCTTAGTTTTCTTTGAACCCCTCTGCTATTGTCTACATCTTTGGTTCATCAGGTATAAATAGGATGGTATATAAAATAACTGTGATATAGTCCTCAAGGGTTTATACTCGTAATTATTTGTCTATATTCTCTACAAGGCTGGGAAGTCTATTGTCCAAGTGTGAGCATCACAGTATAGAAAGATGCATTTGGGAGGAACGATCACAGGAGACTTACTTCTTTCTGGCTCTAATGGGTTTTGGCTTGAATAACATGGCTGCTTTGTCATCTTTGTAGCTAGTCTCAAGAAGTAGCTGCAGATGGGGAAACCTCAATAATGTCTGCGTCCCAACTGCATTTTCAGGAGGAGGAAGTTGCGAATCGCTTTAAGCTAGAAACTAATTGAAATGCCTAAGGTTACATAGGGATGTTTTCCTGAGGTTTCCTTGCAGAAATACCCACTCCTTATGTTTAAAGTAGGTCAACAGACCGACTTAAAATAAGGTGTAGCTTTCATTTGTTTATTATATGTTTATCTTTTAAAAAGGTATGCTTTTAATATTGTGGGAGTTGAGAATAAAAATTTAAATTGAATGTTGGGATTTTACATGTCAGAAAAAAGGAAAGGGTTGAATTTTTTGATGGTTTTTTTTTTTTTTCAAGGAAGCGTGTGAAAAGTAAGAAGGAATAGGCTCAATATGATATATACTTTATGCATTATATTCTTACCTTTCACCCTCTATCTCTCAGTAAATTTTTTAGTTTAGGAACTGCCTTCATTTGTACTTCAAATTTACCTAATGACTGCTTCAGTTTAAATACTGATAATTAATATCATTCATGTTGTTTTGTTTATACATGCTGGTCTTTGGGTGTAGTAAGAATAAATAACCATCTCTGTCACTGTCTTGCTGCTTGATTAAGGCTATAAATTAAACCATATACATCTGTGGCAAATTAAACTGCCCTCATTTTAAAAAACTGTAAACACATAATACACATAATACTGAAGCAATTCAGCCTTATAAAATTAACCCAGAAAAATGAGTTTTATAATTGTTCTATCTATGTATCATTACAGAGCCTGCCTATTAAACATTTTGGAAATGCAAAATTCTCTTGTATGCACCATAGTGTGGTAAAACAAGTTTGTTCATGTCCTGAGGTTGGCTGCTATGTTAACATGTTATCTTTTGGGCTCAATTTTTCTGGGTTTTTTTGTTTGGTTGGTTTTGGTTTTTTTAAAGGGACATTTAGATGGTCCTTAGAAGGTAAATTTCCTTCTTTGTGTAAAAAAAAAATAGAAGAAAAGGATGCTTTGCAAATAAAGTAAAACTAAAAATACATCTGTGAAGCATTCCTATTAAACTATTATTTCCAAAGTGAGAATGAAAAGTAGTTCCCCCAATTTGATTTTACAGTAACTGAACCTATTCTGAGCATTTTTAGAATTTACTTTAAATTTTTCATCTTAGAGTCCTCTTCCATACGCCTTATCTTCTTCACTTGGTATAGCTCCATAGCAGTTCTACTGCAATAATGTTTTCTTATATTTGGTGTGCAGTATACGAAGGTGTTCCTTAAGTGGTTTTTTTTTTATACTATTTTAATCCAGTTGTTAATATTTCAAAGAAAATAACTGTTTATACACTACAGTTTTTAAAAGAATGTCTGCGTAACTGAAGCAATGTATACCTCAGTGGTTTAACTCAAATCACAGGAAAAACCTTGTATTGTTGAAGTAATATGTATTTAATTAGTTGAAGGCTTGAGAAAATGCGTTAGGATAACGAATGAATGAAACATGCTCTACAACAGAGTAGTTTCATAACTTACTACCAGCACTATTGTGAGCGCAGAAAGGAAAAGAGTCACGAGAGACTTCTGTTTCTCACAGTTGAAAGATTTATGGAAGCACCAGTCTCAACTGGTTATGATAGCAGCCTTGTTAGACTTGGAGAGCCCATCTCCCTTCCTCCCCCCCCTTCTCAAACATTGAAGCATTCAGCAGCAGCATAGGTCAAAAAGAATCAGGGTTAAGTAATAATTCCAATTTGGAAGTCCAGGGAAATCTTAAAATCTGGTTGTGGGCTAATATTTTAAGTATACGTGCTTATTTTAGTCATAAGGAACAATTCCATGAAGCAAGAAAAAGTTCCATGGAGAGAGAGATTAAGCTAATTTGTAGGTTAAAAAAAATAATAAGTCAGCCTCAACTTTTAAAAGCATGTTTTTACAAATTGTGTTCATAACAGATCTTATTAAGAGTGGAGGAATAAAATACTTAAAGCACAACACTTGAATGACTGAACATTGCTCTAACTTACCCAAGCCCAAACCAGTTGAAATCAGCAGTGTAGATTTTTTTTCACTGACAGTTAAGTAGCTTAGTCAGTTTTTCCTTTCTGTTCTTAACCAGGATTATAGAAAATAAATATTCATTATCAAATTTTCCTTTTAGATAAACGAATTGGTGGATGCCCGTGATGTCAGCATTGGAGCCTGGTTTGAAGCTCATATAGAAAATGTTACTCGAGCAACAAAAGGACAGAAAAATGGTAAAGCTCAAGTAAAGAGTGGCAATTCTTACAAAAGGACTAATGGAAACTTAAGTCAAGATCATTCTAGAGAGAATGCAAATTATTTGGACAGTACACCATCCACGTCTTACTCAGACTGCATGGACACTGATGAAGAAGCTATTTATCATATCAAGTATGATGAGTAAGTGCTTCCGATATTATTTTGAGGACATCATATGTTATGATTCGGTGTGTATAAACAAAGAATTTTGTTGAAGAAACTTGGAATCAAAGAGAGCAAGTTCAATATTGCAACCAAGGAAAGGAAATATTAAAATGCCATAATGTCTTTCAGTCAGATATAATGAATATCCTGAGAGTAATGAGTTTGTTTTGGTTTTTTTTTCCCTTTTATTCACAAATTCCTGTGAAGTATTAACTTTATCTTGACTTTATGAAACTCAGAATCCCTGTCTCTAAGGAAAGGAAACTATGCATTGGATTTTTCTGTGCTTGTTTTTCTATGTAAAATATAAGTTAATATTTTCTTTAAAAACTACTCTGCTCATATTCAGTTCCTTCCATTGAAGTCTAAACAAGTGTTTCATGGGAGCAAATTCTGGTGCTTGAATTGTTTACATTTTGTTTTAAAAGTAATATTTATGCACAAGATGACAGGTCTGCATTTCATGTAGAGGTTTTTTGTAGAGAACCTGGTGACCGGGAACATAAAATCAGTTCTGAGCTGGAGTGAGTGTACAAAGGAAATTTTTATTTTTTAAAATCTGTGGTACAAGCAAATTTCAGAACCTACAACAGATGTGCTAGAGCAGAGGCTTTGTGCCATAAACTCAGTGGGATTTGCAGGGATTTCTCATCACCAGCTTTTGCACTGATGCATTCACATAAATTGGACCCTAGTTTTTTAATGCTGCCTTAATTTGCTGAAGCAGCTAACTAAGCTTCTAAACCAATGGCATCAACGAGATTTTTTTATTACAGAGAACAACAAAAATATCACACTTTGGCATGTGAGATTAAAGGTAAAGGGACATACGTTTAGTTTACACAGAAGCATATTCAATATTAGTCTTGTTGAGGATAAATTCAATCCAAGTTTTCAAAATGTTTTTCTAAGTATCGATTTCAAGTCTTGCTGTTTTTAATAATTAAATTTTAATTTAAACCAGTTTTGCTAGGGAAAAAACAAGAATGTTGAAGACTTAAGCTGAACATCATCTAGCTGCTCTTGGCAATACCAGATACAACTTTTCTTTATATACTTACCATGGAGGATAATATAGCTTTTGTCTGAACGTGGAGTTCAAATGCAGTTTTATATCTGAAACCATCAACTGACAGCTGAAAGTAGCCTCACAATCACAGGCCTTGGTTCTCATGGGGGACTTCAATCACCCTGATATCTGCTGGGAAGGCTACACAGCCAGGCACGCACAGTCCAGGAGGTTCCTCCAGTGTATTGATGACAACTTTTTGACACAGGTGGTGCAGGAGCCAACAAGGAGAGGAGCACTACTGGACCCAGTACTGACAAACACAGAGGCACTGTTAGAGGACATTAAGGTTGGGGGCAGCCTTGGCTGTAGCGATCACGAGAAGATAGAGTTCAGGATCATGGGTAGTATGCACAAAACAACAAGTAGGATTGCAACCTTGGACTTCAGGAGGGCTAACTTTGACCTCTTCAAGAAACTGCTTGGAGAGATCCCGTGGGCTAGAGAGCTGGTTGGTATTCAAAGACTGCTTTCTCCAAGCTCAGGATCGGTGCATGCCCAAGAGCAAGAAATCGGGCAAGGGACGCAGGAGACCTGCATGGTTGAGAAGGGAGCTTCTGAAAAAGCTCAAGAGGAAGAAGGAAGTTTACAGCACATGGAAGAAGGGACTGACCACTTGGGGAGATTACAAGAATGCCGTCAGAGTATGCAGGGATGAAATGAGGAAAGCCAAGGCCTCCTTGGAATTAAACCTGGCAAGGGATGTCAAGCTCAACAGGAAGGGTTTCTTCAAGTATATCGGAGGCAAAAGGAAAACTAGAGAAAATGTGGGCCCGCTGTTGAATGAGACAGGAGCCACGGTGACGGAGGATGCGGAAAAGGCGGAGTTACTGAATGCCTTCTTTGCTTCGGTCTTTACTGCTCGGCCCAGCCCTCAGGAGTCCCAGACTTTGGAGGTAACAGGGAAAGTCTGGACGAAGGAAGACTTCCCCTTGGTTGAGGAGGATCAAGTGAGAGATCCATTAAGTCAACTGGATATCCACAAGTCCATGGGCCCCAATGGGATGCACCCGAGAGTGCTGAGGGAGCTGGCGGAAGTCATTGCTGGGCCGCTCTCCATCGTCTTTGAAAGGTCCTGGAGAACAGGCGAGGTGCCTGAGGACTGGAGGAAAGCCAACGTCACTCCAGTCTTCAAAAAGGGCAAGAAGGAAGACCCAGGGAACTACAGGCCAGTCAGCCTCACCTCCATCCCTGGAAAGATGATGGAACAGCTCATTCTGGACGTCATCTCAAGGCATGTGGAGGAAAAGAAAGCTATCGGAAGTAGTTAACACGGATTCACCAAGGGGAAATCGTGTCTGACTAATCTGATAGCCTTCTATGATGACATGACTGGATGGATAAATGAGGGGAGGGCAGCGGATGTTGTCTACCTTGACTTCAGCAAGGCGTTCATCATGGTCTCCCACGGTATCCTCACAGGGAAGCTTAGGAAGTGTGGGTTAGATGAATGGACAGTGGGGTGGATTGAAAACTGTCTGAAAGAGAGAGCTCAGAGGGTCGTGATTAGGGGCACAGAGTCTAGTTGGAGGTCAGTCACAAGTGGTGTTCCCCAGGGGTCAGTACTGGGCCCAGTCCTGTTCAATATATTCATCAATGACCTGGATGAAGGGATAGAGTGTACCCTCAGCAAGTTTGCTGATGACACAAAGCTGGGGGGGGTGGCTGACACACCGGAAGGCTGTGCCACCATACTGCAAGACCTGGACAGGCTGGAGAGCTGGACGGAGAGAAACCTCATGAAATTCAGTAAGGACAAGTGTAGGGTGCTGCACCTGGGGAGGAATAACCCCATGCACCAGTACAGGTTGGGGGCTGACCTGCTGGAGAGCAGCTCTGTGGAAAGAGACCCGGGAGTCCTGGTGGACAACGGGATGACCATGAGCCAGCAATGAGCCTTTGCAGCCAAGAAGGCCAATGGCATCCTGGGGTGCATCAAGAAGAGTGTGGCCAGCAGGCCAAGGGAGGTCATCCTCCCCCTCTACTCTGCCCTGGTGAGGCTGCACCTGGAGTACTGTGTCCAGTTCTGGGCTCCCCGGTTCAAGAAGGACAGGGAACTGCTGGAGAGGATACAGCGAAGGGCTACCAAGATGATTAGGGTACTGGAACACCTCTCTTATGAAGAAAGGCTGAGGGATTTGGGTTTCTTCAGTCTGGAAAAAAGACGACTGAGGGGGGATCTTATCAACGCTTATAAATATTTAAAGGATGGGTGTCAGGAGGATGGGGCCAGGCTCTTTTCAGTGGTGCCCGGGGACAGGACAAGAGGTAACGGGCACAAACTTGAACATAGGAAGTTCCACCTAAACGTGAGAAGGAACTTCTTTACTTTGAGGGTGGCAGAGCACTGAAACAGGCTGCCCAGAGAGGTGGTGGAGTCTCCGTCTCTGGAGACATTCAAAACCCGCCTGGACACGTTCCTGTGCAACCTGCTCTAGGTGACCCTGCTCTGGCAAGGGGGTTGGACTAGACGATCACCAGAGGTCCCTTCCAACCCCTATCATTCTGTGATTCTGTAATTTTTATCTGCAGATATGTTTGTCCACACACACACACAAAAAAGATAGCTACAGCGTTGAAAGCAAAAGTTTACTTAAAAAAATTATTGAAATACGTAAATTCAGAACTTTCTCACAACTTTAGTCACCCAGTATCATTACAGTTGGACTAGATGATCGCTGCAGGTCCCTTTCAACTGAACTATTCTTTAAAAAAAAAAAAAAGAAAAGTGTCTAAAATGATAGATATACATCATGGTATACTTTCAGAGACCTGGTTCTAAGATTGGTTATTTGTGTAACATCACAGAAGTATTTAATTGAGCAAAGGGCAAAAATTTGAGAGTATGTTTGTAATTATTGGAGTTAAATTATGTTCCTCTTTTGTAGATAGTGTCATTTTATGTGAGTGTCATTTTAGAGATTCGAGGGAGAAGCTACCTGTGAAGTAGAAAGTATAGTCAAGCTGATCTGACTTGTATAGGTGTACCTATGCTTACAAAACATCAGTTTTGCTTCATGTGTACCTTAAGGTCTAGCATTTCCAGTAGATGCAGACAGTCATCTTAGTCTTCCTATAATGCGATCTGTCAGTGTTGTGGTTTAACCCCAACGGGCAGCTAGAACCACACAGCCGCTCGCTCACTCCCCCCACGGTGGGATGGGGGAGAGATTCAGAAGAGTAAAAGTGAGGAAAAACTCGTGGGTTGAGATAAAGACAGTTTAATAGGTAGAGCAAAAGCCGCGCACGCAAGCAAAGCAAAACAAGGAATTCATTCCCTGCTTCCCATCGGCAGGCGGGTGTTCAGCCATCTCCAGGAAAGCAGGGCTCCATCACGCGCAACAGTTCGTTGGGAAGACAAACACCATAACTCCGAACGTCCCTCCCTTCCTTCTTCTTCCCCAGCTTTATAGACTGAGCATGATGTCGTATGGCATGGAATATCCCCTTGGTCAGGTGGGGTCAGCTGTCCTGGCTGTGTCTCCTCCCAACAACCCAGAACATCAGTGTTTTACCAACACTAATTTCATTCCAAATTCAAAACATAGAACTATACCAGCTGCTAGTAAAAGAGTTAACTTCATCCCAGCCGAAACCACAACACACAGGTTTGTGTTCTTAGCCAGTGACCATCTTAAAACATTATGTCATGGTGATTCACTTGATTGGACTGAAATGTTAAGAGCTTGAGCTTACAGGGAGAAAAGTAATTTTAAAAGTTTCTAGCAAGCAAGATCTACGCGTTTATCAGCTAATAGAGACTTTGGTAAAAGTTAACGGCCTACATATGACAAAACACAAGGCATCATTTGTGACACTTTGTATTTACCTTTCAACGTCCCACTTCTTTGTTCTTTGAATGGTAATTAACATGCACATTCACATTAGTCTTTTTGCCTTTTTGGTATCTGTAGAGCACACATATCAAACACGAGGGAGGAAGAATACACGGATAAGTAGAAGAACGTGTACTGTGCATCCTTCAGTTCTCAGTTCCAGATGTTCTTATCCTATTTGCCATCTCTTTGTGCTTGTTCTTTGAGGTTCATATTCTACTATTAGTTCCTATTTCTTCTGTGCATGGTTGCTGTTCCCGGATGCTTAGGTTTGGGCCAGGCTGTGTGACACCAATCCACCTTGACAGCCTTTTCTTACTGTGTTCTTCATTGAAGTAGCTCATTTCTCCTCCCTTCTATCTCCTACAGCAGATGATTTCACCCTGGCTGAAGGGCTTTAAGCTCCTTGCCCACAACAGGACCATTCCTGCCAGAGATGGAAGCAGTTGCTTTTTCTGCTTTGGGAAACCACATGTCTCTGACAAGCAACCTGCAGATGGAGACCATAAGCCTGGTGCCCATAAAGCCATCAAAATGTCTTTCTTACATTATGGAGAAGACTATGGGGTTTGCCCGACACAGATTAACAGCTGCTCAGATCCTCACTGAGATCATCTCAGTATCTAGACTGGTTCTCCTTCACTGCTTGTTTTATTATCCCATCTAGAAAAACTGTCCACCAGGAAGGTTACAGCCGAGGGACAAGTCTGTTGTAATGTTTTGAGATGGGGTTGGGAACATGGAGTAGACCTACGCTTTGTTTCCGAGACTTCGTGTTACGGCAAAGATTGTTTGATATCCAGCTGTTGTGGCAAGTCCAGTCTGACAATGCATATACACACAAAAAGGGGAGGGGGGAATCAAACATTCATTTTCTTTCTGTTTGCGTCTGGAACTGACTACTTGGTGATGTTTGTTCAGGAGATACTGGAAAGCTATTCACCCTTGATCTCAACATGTCATAGATCTAGTTCTTTGGACCAAGCTTCCTAGTACAGGCCTATTTCTCCTAGCTGTCTTCAAACCCCAAAGATCCCACAGGTCTCCACTTAAATATAGATCTAGAGCTGTTTCTCCCCCCCCCAGTTGTCCCATTAGTATTGACACTGGTCAGTTCAAGAGCAAATTGAATGTTGTCCAACATAATATATCTCGCACCTCCGTAGTCGAGAACCTTAATCAGATTTATTTATTCTGGAGCACGACTGTGTGTTTTTCTTGGCGGGGGAGAAGATCATGCTAAGAGGTCCTACCAACCTCCTTGTAGGTACTGAAAGGCTGCTATTAGCTGCCACCACCACCGTCCCCCTGCCAAGCTTTTTCTTCGCCTGACTGAACAAGCCCAGTCCCCCAGCCTCTCCTCAGAGAGCACATCTTGACGGCCATCTTGCCAGACCTCCACTGGGCTAATGACAGCTTGTCAACATCTTCCTTGCATTGAGGGACCTAAACCAGACATGATATTCTAGATATGATCCAACAAGTGACGAGTAAAGAGAAATAGTCACTTCCCTCGATCTATTGCCTATGCTCCTGTTGATGCAGACCAGGATGCTGTTGGCCGCCTTTGCTGCCAGGATGCACTGCTGGCTCGTGTTCAGCTTGCTGTCTACCAGGACCCCCAAGTCCTTTTCTGCAGAGCTGCTACCCAGACAGTCACTCCACAGCCTGTATTGTTACAGAAGGTATAGTGGGTTGACCCTGGCCAACAGCCAAGTTACCCACACAGCCGCTTGCTCACTCCCCTCTCCCACAGGACAGGGAAAAAAAAATAGAAGGAAGGCGAGAAAACTTGTGCATCGAGATACAGTTTAAAAGGTGAAGCAAAAGCTGCGCACGCGAGCCAAGCAAAAAAAGAGGAATTCATTCGCTAGTTCCCATCAGCAAGCAGATATACAGCCACTTCTTGGAAAGCAGGGCCTCAGCACACAACGGCAGCTTAGGAATAGGAAGACAAACATTGGTACCACAAAAGTCGTTCCCACCCCCCACCCCCCTTCCTCCTCTTTCCCTGAGCTTTTATTGATGAGCACGATGTCACATGGCACAGAATATCCCTTTGGCCAGTTCAGGTCAGCTGTCCCAGCAGTGTCTCTTCCCAACTGCTTGCACACGCCCAGCCTGCTTGCTGTGGGGGCAGAGTGAGAAACAGAAGGCCTTGATGCTGCACAATTACTGCTCAGCAATAGCCAACACTAGTGTGTTATCAACACTGGTTTTTTGTCACAAATCCAAAGTACAGTACCATATGGGCCTGCTATGAAGAAAGTTAACTCCATCCCAAACAGACCACGTACGGGGAGGTTGAGGCCATCTCAGGACTAACCCCTCACAGTTTATTTCTTTAGCACAATAAATTACTTTCTGTTCACCTCCCATTTAATTACAACACCTGTGCATCTCTATCACATCCCTGAGAGTCTTACAGCAGTGGTTTACATATTGCTCTGCTAATATTTCCTCTACATCCAGTTTTAATTGTATGGGAGCAATCCTTCTCAGTTTCCCCCTTCTAGTTACTAGTACCATGAGATCAGCTGCTGGGTCAACCAAACCCAATCATCAAGGAAATTTTAGAACTCATTATGAAGGTTAAAAAAAAAAATAAAAATTAAGTACTTAAATAATGATTGAAACTTAATGAAGACTCTACAACTCTAGCTTCACTGATGATCTCAACTGTGCCCTAAACTGTCAACCATCCATGCAGACAAGTTCAGCTATAAGATCTTCTTATTCCACTTTTTAAATTAAGACACATCATATTAATATAATGGCTGAAATACAGATACTCTAATGAGTTTGACCTCTGACAGACTATGAGAATCACAACTTACTACAGGCTCATTTTCTCTGCTTCTCAGGTAAACTGTTTTCCACAGAGCAGAGACCTAGTGCACTCACAGAAGTAAAAGCACAGTAAGCAGGATTCTTTTCAACTCAAACATAAGCATAATGATATAGCATAATTGGTAAACATAAGAATTATTGTGCCCAGGAAGAACAGTATTGCATTGGTAGTAACAGACCACATGCCTTACGTTAACTGTGCAAGATCATACAGTTAGGCTTGTTATCAACTTGGTATGACAACTAGCTGTGTGAACTAGAGCTTGGCATTAGGTGTCTACTACTAGGAAAACAGTCCCTGCCCCTGCTGCGCCCCCCCCCCCCCCCCCCCCCCAGCACTGTGCAGTATGTAGTCCAGGGAGAGAGGCCAAAGGCTAAGAACTCTCTGTCTAGAAACTCAAACATCCCACAAAAGTACAAGATCTGAAATTGAGGTGGGGGTGGGTGGTAAGACAGACAAGTTGCCTACTTCTGTTCCAGCTTCCCTTGTCAGAGCTCTGGAGCCCAATCACCTCATGACTAAGATCACTGAAGATTAACTACATGCTATCAGCTTCATGGTACTGCATACTCACAACTGAATTATATGTATGATATGATTGTTAAGAACTGCCTGCTTTGAATATGTAGTAGTAAGTTAGACATTACCACAAAACGTGTTGTTAATGTACATCAACCTAATCAAATTTTGTTTTAAATTGACTTATCAGTCTTCTAAACACTCCCATTATTGATCTGCGATGAGATCATTAACAGTACACATAAACACATACATATGCTGACTCAGACATAACACAAAAATAAACAAGTTACTCAACTTCAGGACCAATGCTGTTTGCATCCTGCTTCGTCATAGCAGCATGGGTTTATCTGCAGTCATCTGCTTTGACATGCCCTCACAAAACCTGGCTCTCATCTGTCTTGTGGAGCAGTAACAAGAGTGCTCAAAACACACCCAGCGTGACACAAAACCTATTTGTTTCCTTTTGGTTTTAAGTACATTTCAGATTGCAAGTTCACACTCTAGTCATGAATGATCACCTCTTGGTGATAGTAAACTGTTATTTCTCATGGTTGTTCCTGTTCATACAGTTATATGCTTCATCTGTTACAGGACAGAAATCTTGCCCCATCTTACATTGCTCAGCTTAAGCTAGTATTGCCATGCTCATTTGTAGTAACAAGTCCCATCTTAAGAGTCAAGCTCCCTAAAAATACAACACATCTGATACTCCTTCCCCCCTCATGTAACATTTATGCCTCATTCTAATACTCAAGCACAGTACATACCTCATTTATGTAAAGCAGCTTAAAAGAAGTTACACCTTTCATCAGCAAAAATACAGCCTGAGACAATCTCTTCTGGATAAAGAGATCTTCTCTCCACTGATGAGGGGAGAAAGTATCAACTCACAGAAAAACTCTTAACCAGTGGTCCCCAATACCATTGGAACCAGGTGCAGATTAACCACTTCTTGAGATATCAGCTACAACTGACGTGCTTCTCTAAAAAGCCATTTGCAGCACCTAAAAGGACTAGGACGCTAAACTCACGCTCAGCTTCAATACAAGGGAGCCAGGGAGGGCGAGGAGATACAGGCTGCCGCTGCGCGCGCGCGCCCCCCCCCCCGCACAGTCGCATACCCACCTCCAGGAAGGATTCTAATGAGTCTCTCCTCTTCTGGTGGATGGAAGAAGTTCAGAGTCCACAGGCACCTAGGCCTTAGAAAAATACTTGCAGCGCACACACAAAAAATGTTTTCCTTGTACCCAGATGGGGCACCGAGAGGGCAGGAACCCAGGGGAAACACCTGCGTTCTCTTGCCTGGTCCAAAAAAATAAAGCAGGGAATTTCTTCCCCCTCACACCCCGCTGTCTGCTCTGTCACTCAAATGCAATAAGCTGAAGGAGTCTCCCTCGGTTTGGGGGAAAAAAAAAAAGAAAAGCACAAAGGTACCTCTTTAGTACCTGCTCACTACTGCGGGGGTTAGGGAGGAAAAGTACAGAAAGAAACCAGAGTTGGGCCCAGAACCTTTTGTCATGCCGGGCAGCTTATCTTCCCTCCTTGCCCCTCACCACCTCCTAGGCTCATCGAAAGGAGATAAAACAAAAGCCAGAGATCCCAGTATGGGAGGGGACGAGGAGCTCTGCATCCAGTCACAGAGAACAGAACATAATAAAGGGAAAATAACATAAAAGAGAAGCTCCCCTCCACCCCTACCCACCAGGTCTCCACCTCACCTGCTTGCCGCGGTAGAAGAGGCGCTGGCGGTCGGGGCTCACACAGAAGGTCTTCTGGATCTTCTCCCGCAAACATTCAATCTTGGTGAGACGGCTCAGATCATCAATAGTATGGGTCTCAGTACCGTCTATGGTACGAACTTGGATCCACATGGTGTGTGCCTTCCGCTAGCTCAGCCACCAACGGTGAAAGGGAGATCTTGTTCTCCGAATGCGTGATAACAGAAGACAGAACAGGCGTTTCCCTCACTTCTTTGTTTAGATCAATGGAAGCAGGTTTTTTGAATCCCGTCGAACAGGCACAACCCTCCCCGCCCACAGGCCTCACTCAGAAGGGCATGGAGAGGTAAAGGAGACCTGCCTCAATCCTCATCTACTCCCCAAGCGTACCCCGTAATCACACAAACAGAACCATAAGCTCTCCAAGTCAGCACACCACGAGGCAAAGCCTGGCGGGAATCGCCACGGGCAGGCCTAATGAAAACCACCAGAAGCCATCAACAATCCTTAGAGAGTATTTACTAGCCGCTACCGCTCTCGTACAGAGGTCACGGCGCCAATAGTAATCTCGCGAGAGCCCTCAGCCGTAAAGAGACAACATTGGGAAGTGGGGGGAGGATAGACAGAATCATCACTTCTTCCGCATTCGGCTTTACCACAAAGCCACGCCCAGCCCAACCCAGCCCAGCCCCGCCTCACCTCACCCTTTGAACGTTCTCTGGCCGGTATTTTTTTTCCTCCTGGTCGGTAGTTGTATCAAGGACTTGGGAGGGGGATGATAGTTTAGTGCGCGTGTAGAAAAGCGGCCATTATCGTTCCTATGGGAGCTAAGCGGGAGCGTCTTCTCATTCCCTCACAGGGCAAAGCGTCTCTAGTCTCAGGCCTGCAAATTATACCAATGACATGGGAAGTGACACTGTGCTTCCACCTTTGCCTTTCAGAAACACACAAGAGTCAGGACCTAGCATGTCAGGTGTCACAGTGATGCAAAAACATGGACCTGACATGGCATAAATAAAAAGCAAGTAAAACTGCTTTGCATCCACTGATGAAATCTAAGCCCCAATGTTTCCCAGTACAAAAGTGCCATCAAAACACTTCATCCAGATTTAGCTCTGCCCAATAAATCCAGAATAGATCTGTCTGCTCTTATCATATTAGAAAAGTGCAGGTGTGGGCCAGGACAAAAACATCAAGCCTCCTTTTTTAACACAGATCAGCTGTGTGGGTTTTATTTGCTACATTTTTGCTCAAGACTCTGAGTAACACTGAAAAAGTCTGGGCTTTTCATGTACTATGGTAAAATGGTACTGTAAAAACATATCTGATGCAGTACCCAGTGAGATTCAGCTTATGGATATAGGTCTCTGTGATGCTATTATACCTGGGAGCATCAAAGCCTACATTTTTGGGCAGAGTTTGCAGCAGCTTTGTTGCCTGAGTAGTAAAACTTTAGAGACTGAGATAACAAACTGACAGGTTCCAGGTGACAGAGATGTGGTTTTGTGACTTTTTTGTATCAGGGTGATATCAAAGATCCCTGTATATTAATTTCAGCTCTGACGTAATTCCCATTGTGGCCTTGGTTGAGTTACTTTTAAAGCCTGACTTATGAGTATGAAGCACTTGCAAAGGCAGCTGAAATAAATGAGTTGCTTAATCCTCCTGGAAATCTGTTCCTTGCCTTTTTATCTCCATTGTTCCATCTCTGTTGTTGAGATAACATACACCTTCCTGTAACTGTACCTACTACAGCACGACACCAGAGTGTCAAAGAGACACAAGTTCAGAGTTTGGTTTATAGCTTGGAGGTGATGTTATAAACTCCAATTCAAGTATAGTACACATGATCTAGTCAAATCTTTGTGTGCCAGCCTTCTTGGCTTCCCTGAAACATTCAAAGATAATTAACACAGAGGAATACAGTAGGAATGTGGGTTAATAGTCATAACTAAAAAGACATAAATCAAGCTGCCTGCAACTTTGCCCTAGTTCCACTCTACCACCGCCTTAAAGGGGACAGAGTCCCAATATAATCCCTTTGCAGTGTCTTCTGTTTTGCAGATCACAATCTTTCTTTTGAAGCTACTGCTGACAACAGAATGTGTCTCTTTTCTGGAGTGGGGAGAAAAAAAGTTCTGGAGGGACTCTGAAATGGGGTCAGTTTTAATGGGTTAGAGGAAATAGAATCAATATTTTGTGGGAGCCTACGTAGAAAACACAGAATCAGCTTTCTGAAATAGGAAACATCTTTTGCTAGAGAGACTGAGACTGAAAGAGGATCAACCTGCTACAAAACCATATCTGGTAATCCATTACCTGGGGGGTTGTAAAGAAACAGAGATCAGGTTGCTGGCACAGGTGTTACTGATTAGAAAGAGCACATTGTTATGGATTGATTGTAGGTGGCCTGTTTTGTAACATACAAAGTGGAATTAGAGACTGGAATATAAAGGGAAAGAAAGAACGTAAAAGGTATTTGACTGGTAGTCTGTGAAAGGATGTGAAAAGGGGAGGCTATTGAGGAGGTTAGAGGAAAAGTTAGTTATTTAGCAGGAGATGATGTCCTGATTGGGTGTGCTAGTGAGAAAATTATGTACTGATAAAAGAGAAATTAATTGAGCAGCACAGCATGCATTATGTACTGGAATGGGGGTAGTGGAGACTAATTTCTCAGCAGAAAAATTACAGGATGAGCTATCTGATGTATTAAGCAATAATGCAGTTAGGTGGCAGCAAAGATAAGGTTTGAGACAGTAGAAATTATTAATAGAGTTGTTTTCTTGCAAGAAAATCCTATAATAGCTTGAATGGATAAAGGGGGGGACCCTCTTCTGTGGACGGGGTCTGCATGGTGTGCTGTGCATGGGTCAGAGTCCTGTTTGATGCTACACAGACAGAAAATGGATTGGGTTATCTGTCTCTCACAACAGGCAGTGTGTGAGAAAGGCATTACTCACTTCAGCTTACATTTCCTTCTTAAGCACTGGCCAGTTTTACTGTTGGTTCCTAATATGATATTGCTTTAGCTATATTATAATGAATATATGTATGTATGGCTGTACATTTGCATATACCACATAAATTTCAATCTTTAGAAACATCAGTATCTTCTGTATCTGTATCATAACACTAGATTTCTATTCACAAACTTTCATTTCTGTTTATAAACTAGCAATACTGATACTTTCTGTTTTCAGCATTTTTCTTCCCATGATAGAAATACTTCAAAAGAAAAAAACTCACACTTCAATACCTTAGTTTCCAGTATACTTGTCATAATTTTTATTCTATTAAATTTTGAATAATATTTAGTTCATAAATATATAAAACCCCTCTAATGTATTAGCTAAAGGATATATGCATTTTTATTCCTTGTCATGGTTTAGTTAAGTAAAATTACTGAACAGGAAGTTGGTTCTGTTCTACCTCAAACCAGGACATTCCTTAAAAAAGTTCAGTTGCTATAAGAAAATAAAGTTTTGATAGGCAAGTAACAATCATAGAGTTTTCAACTTTTCCCCACATTTAATTTTTAAAGAAAAAAATATTTGTTTTCTTTTCCCCCCTACTTCCACATTTCTGGAAAAGGTATATCTAGACTAAGTTCAGTCATCATTATTTGCATTTTCTCTGTCTAACATATATCTGTTTCAGTGACACTAGTTGCGGTATAATTTTTTATTAGAGATCAGTGTAGCCCATCTGAGGTAGGTGGAGACCTCCGTAATAAATTAAAAAACTGTAATTCTCTCTCTTTTTATTTACTTCTTAACTTTGTTTTCCCTCTTTTTATAGGCAAAGAATGTAGACATCTAACTCAAATGGAAATGAACAAGATTATCTCTTTTTCAAGTATGTAACATACCTCCTGTAAGCTGAAAATATTTTTTATTATATTGCTATCAACACTTCATAAAGGTGCAATAAAATGTTATCTCTAGTGACTGATAAACAGAAAGCATAGGAGTACATTCAACAAGTGTTCTGTAATATTACTTATGTAGATGCAGTTTTGATATAAAAAGTGAACCATACCTTCATGAGACTGTGAATCCTTGGTTGATGTTTCATGATGGCTATCTTCATCTAAGTCAAAATGAACTGGTTTTGAGTCTTCTGTCAGTATACAAAATTTCATTGTTGCTCACAGACTAAAAGTTAGTTGTAAATGAATTTTAGTTAGTTTCACTAATATTAGTAAAAAATATAAAATTCCCTACTAATAAATCAAGTGTATTTTTACAACAACCTCATGTTCCGGGTTTTTTCATTCTAGGGGGAAGGGGGAAGGAGTGAAATAGGAAAAAAAAAAAAAAACCAAACAAAAAACCAAACCCCAAACTGTCTTACTGTTTCCAGACTAGATTCCTCTATTTCATGACTAACTACTTCCATATTTCCAAATTTTGCACTTTTAGATCTGTCTATAGGGAAGGATTTTAGGATGCATATGGCTACCTACAATACCAGCATTTATTTTGGACACTGGTCATCTCTCATAGAGAAAACAAATCCTCTTGAGTAAATGCTGTCAGAAAAAGAATTTGTACTATAAGAAACATTAGGAGAAATCCCAGCTCCTGAGCTATACATATATACTGACTCTTGGGCAGCATACAAGGGATTAACTGCATGGGTTAATAAGTGACAAACAGACAACTGGACAATGAGATGTGTGAATTTGTACCTGTGGGTTCAACGTGTTGATATTTGTGTCACCTGGAGTGTTGGGGAAGAGAGGGAGCACAATGCCACAGTTGATCACTTAGCTCAAATTAATAGCACTACTTTACTTCCTGATCCCCTGTTCCTTGATGCTCTATCTCCTGATGAGGAAGCCCTTGCTAAATGGGCCCACAAAAAATATGGGCACCTGTGTGTCAATGGCATACATAGATGGACTCGAAGCCAGGGAATCCCATGTACCCGAGAAGCCATTTGGGAATTAGTACAGCGGTGTGCAGTCTGTAAGCTTAAAAGTTGCCTTAGCAGCTTTATGGGCAGATTCAATGAGGCCCCGTTCGTGGCCATATCTGGCAAATAGATTACATTGGGCTCTTACCAAAAGTGGTTACAGTACATTCAAAACAAAGCAAAACTTATCTGAATGGTTTACTAATATAATCTGTAATTTATAATATTTTTGGGAAAGGTAAACTGTATGTGAATCGAGGGGTGGAATTTAGTGATCCTGACCAGAAAACCATTGTATATTGAGGAGTTAGTGATCCACAGTACAATTAACCTGAGTAGGCCCAAACCTGTGCTGTGCGTGGCCTTCGGGTCTGTGTTGGGCTGCACAAATCCTTTGGCCGCAGGATAAACTCAGCCAGCTCATTGTAACAGAGGAGCCCGCAGGCAGCTCTACTTGGTACTGGAGATTATGCCACCTGCGTGGCCTTGCCTTTATCTAACAGTGCAGCAAGAAGTTCTCATGACAACTTCTTTTTGTTTGACAGTAGAAACGATAAACAGAGTTGTTTTCTTGCAAGAAAATCCTATAATAGATTGAAAGACAGAAAGGCGAGAATCTCTTCTATGGATGGAGTCTGCCCATTATGCTGTGCGTGGGTTGGAGGCCCGTTCAATGCTACACCGCTCAGGGTTCCTAGCATCTAAAGGGAAGTAAAAGTGTCTGTGCTGTTTTCTCCTTATAGTGTTAGCTCTAATAAATAGCATTCTAAATGATATTTTACAGAATCTGAGTGCCATTTTTACTGGGATCATAATGGACAAACACAATGCAAACATAATGCAAAACACTGAGGTATCAGAGATATGGTATATAAGACAGAATACTGAAATTACTCAGAAGCACATCAGTTTACAATGTGTGCATTACTTCACTAACTTCCTTGTTGCTTCTTTCATCATTGACTAGGAAGCCTGGTAAAGGCTGAGGGACTTGCATATGACCAGAAGATGGGAAGGGAGGGAAGGTGAGACTGTCCATACAGAGCAACACGTGGTAAGACTGAAAGATGTGCATGTAGGAATGTATTAATGTCTGACATTCCAAGTGCCTAGGATGTTGGTTAAGGAGAGCAGTACTGACAAAGAAACAGACAGAATTTATTGAAAATGCTGAAGCAATCCTGGTCATCCAAGCTCAACAAATTTTGAAATAATGTTTTCAGTATTAAAACATGTAATAAAACTGTAAATTGAGAAAAGTAAAAAGCAAGGACAGAAAGCATTTCCCTTAAACCAATTCTGATTTTATGGTTAGGGTGTCTCACTTTTTGTTCCCCAAGTATGGTGTCAGCTGCTACAAGACACAACTCTACAGTTTCTTCATAGGACCTAGGTCTTGTCCAGTACAGTAGATTGAGCAGTGCCTTCCTGGAACAAATTTGCTACTTTCAAATTCAGTACAAACCCTGTATGTTTCTGAGCCAATGCAGACCTATAAAGTAAACAAGTACTATAACAAAATTTGACCTTTATTGGCCAGAAAACTTAGGCTAGTGAAATAACAGAATGCACTAGCGGCGACACAATGTTCTGAGAATGCTGGGCCTGATCAATCACTTCTTTATTCCCATTTTACATTGATGACGTTCTTCTGAAATATCTAGGGTTTAGCAGTTGTTTCTGGGAGGCTTTCTTTCTATCCTCTCTGTTCAGGGTGAGCAGAAACTCTGTACATAAAGTGAACAATGTTAAGGTATGCAGGCAGATGACTAGGCCCTGGCCTGAGATTCAGCTAACTGGAAAAATAATGTGACATGAGAAACTGCTGGATGTGACAGATAAGAGTGTGAGATGTTTGTTGCCTACCAGGAGCTCGCATTCACAATGTCACTGAGAGGCTGCCGAGCCTGGTGAACCTGGCATATTATCATCTGCACCTACTATTCCAAATAGGGCCTAATGATACTGCGACGAGGCAAATTAGAACCATCAAAAGAGACGATATGTCCCTTGGAACAATGTTAAAAGGATCAGGAGCACAGATGATCGTCTTCTCTATCCTCCCAGTCACAGTAAGTGTTCAGGAAGGAGGAGACAAATTGAACAGGTGAGTGTGGCTGGTGCCATACTCAGGGTTTTGGCTTCTATGATTATGGATCTGCCTTTGAGAAGATGGGTCTGTTGGGAGCTCAAGGGATTCACCTGACCAAGTGAGGCAAGAAGGTCCTTGCCAACAAGCTGGCCAGATTTATAAGAACTTTAAACTAGATTAAGTGGGGGAAGGGGATGCAGTTTTGAACAACAGAGAAGAGCCAGGGGCTGTTGATGTATTAGGAACCAACAGGGAAACATCTGTGGAACGTCACTGTTATGGTTTCAGAAATCCATAACAATTTATTGTCGTTTAGACAATCATTCTATCACACGATGACCCCACCCCACCCGGAAAGGGGAATCAGGGAAAGGAAGGAAACATGAGGGCTGAAATATAAATACATTTAATAGCATAAGACTAAACAATTAACAATAATACTAAAGAACCAGTATTAATCCCGATACTAATATAAGATATACAAGAATTATACTCAGCCAATTATATCAGTAGGAAGCTGTGCACTCGCAGCAGTGGACAGTAAATGTCGGACACTGCGAGCACAATGGCTTTAGGAGGAAGGGAAGGCCTCAGGGGTCTGGCACCAGGGCAAGGAGTTTCTCTGGACTGCCACCATCAAGGGAGAGAGAGACTATGCGGCAAACTTTCTAATTTATATGGAATGTGACGTTCACGGTATGAAATAATCCTGTTGGCCAGCCTGGGTCACGTGCCTAGGTCTTGCTCCTCCTCATCCCTGCACCTGGCAAGCCTTCTAATCTCTGCACCGTAATTGCTGAGCAGGCACACGTAGCCACTGTGCTTCTCCTGGTACCGCTATCGTAACTGCCTGTGTGTCATCAGTTACCACTACTTCAGCTGCAATGGGCCCCACTTCTCCAGGAGCTTGATACCAGATGCGTGCACCTGCAAATATCTTTGGTATAGGGGGGGCTGGTGATACAAAGTGGGGGCATTATCCAAAAGTAAATATAGGCCAACGACCCTGTGCTCAATGGGCACCGCGGAGTGAGAGAGCGTCCTTGTTAGCAAGAATCCTTGGCAGCGAGAGAGTCCTTGTTAGCAAGAATCCTTGGCAGCGAGAGAGTCCTTGTTAGCAAGAGCGGGCATGGACTCCCTGTTCTCTCTGGTATTTAAAGGGTTCAAACAGGCATAGTTTTCCCACTGTGCCTTGATCATCTTCAACAACAGGCCAGGATTCTCAAGCAGCTAGATAAGGTGTCCCTGAGCCCATCACAGATTTATGTCATCTAAGTGTGTTTTCCTTGCAAGCACCCGAGACTGAATAACAATTAGTGTGATATATGTGTTTTCCAGCACCCCAGGTGCGAGTCCCTTGAGCATATTTACAATCCTCCTTGCTGATCTTCCATTGCTTTCCCATATTCCACCCCCTCACTCCAGAGACCACTTCTGCTGGGGTTCATTTAGTCTCATGGGGTATCACAGAGTAATTTACAAAGGCATGCAATAAACATATATATAGAGAAAAAAGAAAAAAACCATATCTTTACAATACTGCTTTGAATCAGGTGTCCTATTTATCTTTTTCTGCCGCTTTCTCGTAACGCGTATGGCATACTTTTGTGCTAATGCGGCACATTTCCTTTCTAATTGATCCTGACGGTTTGTCTTTTTTTTTTTTTTCCATCACTTACAGCTGACATAAAAGTCTGCCTTTGCAACAAGAGCTCAGCCTTAAGTTTCTCATTTTCCTGCAGAGCATCCTATAGGTTGTGGCTCAACTCCTTTTCCCGATCAACCATGATCTTATAGGCAAACAACAAACAACCAGCCACTATTCACCAGTGCGGGGGACAGCGCAATCTTGGTGCAGCAGTGCACTCCACTGAGCAAGCCCCGTCCATATCTCTACTGTAATATTTTTGCAACACAGACTGTGAGATTTCTGTTTAAAGCATAGTGTGAATTTGTTTTCTGGACCCGTGGCCCTTCCCACTGTATTTCTTTTTAAAGTGGGAAATGTTAGCTTCAGGCTTTTCTTTTTTTTTTTTTTAACATTGCATAGTCATTTGCTGTCATCCAGTTAGCTATTTGCATATTATCACAGCTAAAGAAACATAATTATCTCACAAAAATTATGTTAAATAATGACTTCTTTGACAATACAAGTAGTATTTGAAGCTTAAGATGTCAGTATTTTATCTGTTAGCATAAACCAATCATCATATACAGTTTAAAATGCAGCTCTTTAACCTGTATTGTATGACATTCTATAATTCCATTTTTTCTTCCATTCTATCCATTATAATGTACATGTACAGCGAGGAATATAGTTTTCAGTCCTACTTAGTTAAAATACTTTACATTTGAAGTTAAAACTATGTAATTGGTTTGTATTATTGGAATCCCATCCTCGTCACCAATTATGTAACCAGTTCTTTTTTAAAGATTCCAACGTACAAACCGGAGCCCACACAAAGGAAAAAAAAAGGTTAACTCTGCTTTATTGTGAAGCCTTGCTACAGAGAAAAAAAAAAAAGCAGTGAATTCAGCTTTATTGCGAAGCCTTGCTAAGCAGTTCCCAAACGTCCAAAAGTTACTTCAGAGAGTCTTACCAACCCATAGATCATAGTAGTACCGCTGAGCAGCAGGATAATGAGGGGACACATTGGTACGGCAGAGGGAAGGCAAGACACAGCGCTTCAGGGTGTCCCCTGTATCTTCAAAGTGCACTCATGTCTCTCTCTCCCTCTCCGGCCCGAGACAGCCCCCTTATATCCTGCACCGGATTGAATGGAAAAGTACAGGCTAGAGTCACTGCACGCGTGGCCAGCGCATGCAGTGAGCCTCACCAGACTCATGATCCAGCTTTGCTAACTGCGGCTGTCTGATACCTGACTACATTGTTGTACTCCCTTCTTGTTATCTTCTTTTTCAAAGGTCAGGTTCTCATGGATACACACATAGTTTTTGCAGCAACAGTACTGAGGTCCTTTTTCTCGGCACGTATACTGGGTTTGGTTCAACTAGTAATTTTCTGTCGTGTCTCACTTGGACCATCCTCTATTATCCCTTACACAGGGTGTCATGAGACTATACAGGGAGAAAATTAGAAGGGCCAACTAGAAATTAATTTGGCTACTGCCGTAAAAGACAATAAAAAGTGTTATTATAAATACATTAACAACAAAAGGAGGGCTAAGGAGAATCGCCATTCTTTATTGGATGCGGGGGGAAACATAGCGACCAAGGATGAGGAAAAGGCTGAGGTACTTAATGCCTTCTTTGCCTCAGTCTTTAATACTAAGACCAGTTGTTCTCGGGGTACCCAGCCCCTGAACTAGTAGACAGAGACGGGGAGCAGAATGAAGCCCCCATAATCCAAGGGAAAATGGTTAGCAACCTGCTATACCACTTAAACACACAAGTCTGTGGGGCTGGATGGGATCCACCTGAGGGTACTGAGGGAGCTGGCAGAAGTGCTCACCAAGCCACTTTCCATCATTTATCAGCAGTCCTGGCTAACCGGGGAGGTCCCAGTTGACTGGAGGTTAGCAAATGTGATGCCCATCCACAAGAAGGGCTGGAAGGAGGATCTGGGGAACTACAGGCCTGTCAGTCTGACCTCGGTGCCTGGGAAGGTTATGGAACAGGTCATCCTGAGCGCCATCACACAGCACATACAGGGTGATCGGGCCTAGTCAGCATGGGTTCATAAAAGGCAGGTCCTGCTTGACAAACCTGATCTCCTTCTATGACAAGGTGACCCATTTGGTGGATGAGGGAAAGGCTGTGGATATTGTTTACCTGGACTTTAGTAAAGCCTTTGATGCCATTTCCTACAGCATTCTCCTGGAGAAACTGTCTGCTCATGGCGTGGATGGGTGTATTCTTCACTGGGTAAAAAAAAAAATCTGTCTGGATGGCCAGGCCCAAAGAGTGGTAGATGGAGTTAAATCCAGATGGCGGACAGTCACAAGTCACATTCCCCAAGGCTCAGTATTGGGGCCAGTTCTGTTTAATATCTTTATGAATGATCTGGATGAGGGGATCGAGTGCACCCTCAGGAAGTTTGCAGATGACACCAAGTTGGGCGGGAGTGTTGACCTGCTTGAGGGTAGGAAGGCTCTACAGAGGGATCTGGACAGGCTGGATCGATAGGCCAAGGCCAATGGTATGAGATTCAACAAGGTCAAGTGCTGGGTCCTGCACTTGGGTCACAACAATTCCATGCAATGCTATATTCTTGGGGAAGAGTAGCTGGAAAGCTGCCTAACAGAAAAGCATCTGGCATGTTGGTCAACAGCCAGCTGAATACGAGCCAGCAGTTTGCCTAGGTGGCCAAGAAGGCCAATGGCATCCTGGCTTGTATTAGAAATAGTGTGGCCAGCAGGACTAGGGAAGTGATCGTCCCCCTGTACTCACCACTGGTAAGGCCGCACCTCAAATACTGTGTCCAGTTTTTGGCCCCTCACTACAAGAAAGATATTGAGATACTGGAGCATGTCCAAAGAAGAGCAACAAAGCTGGTGAAGGATCAAGAGAACAAGTGTTTTGAGGAGCAGCTGAGGGAGCTGGGGTTGTTCAGTCTGGAGAAAAGGGGAGACCCTATCACTCTCTACAACTACCAGAAAGGAGGTTGTAGAGAGGTGGGAGTTCATCTCTTTTCCCAAGTATCAAGTGATAGGACAAGAGGAAATGGCTTCAAGTTGCACCAGGGGAGGTTTAGATTAGATATTAGGAAGAATTTCTTCACCAAAAGGGTTGTCAAGCACTGGAACAGGCTGCCCAGGGAAGTGGTTGAGTCACCATCTCTGGAGGTATTTAAAAGATGCATACATGTGGTACTTAGGGACATGGTTTAGCACTTGGCAGTGTTAGGTTTACGCTTGGACTCGATCTTAAGTGTCCTTTCCAACCTAAATGATTCTATGATCTGCAAAAGAGATCCAGTTTTGGGGAATAAAATAGCAAGATAGACAACGTCACAGACCCAAGGGATGTGATCAATAAGATAACAGCTATGTCTCCACCAGCTAACGAAAAAAGGAAAACAAGCTTTCTTAAGTGTTGTGGGTTTCTGGAGAATGCATATTCCATGTTATAGTCTGATTGTATGCCCTCTCTCTCAAGTGATCCAGAAGAAAAACAGTTTCAGCTGTGACCCTGAGAATCAACAAGCCTTTTAAGAAATTAAACAGGAGGTGGTTTGTGTGGTAGCCCTTGTGACAGACTGGACAGGACCAGCTATGCAAAATGTGCTCTACACCACAACCAGGCAGCATGGCCCCATCTGGAGCCTCTGGTAGAAAGCACCTGGAGACACTTGAGGTCGATCTCTAGAGTTTTGGAGCTGGGGATATAGAGGATCTGAAGCTCTATACACTCCCACTGAAAAAGAGATATTAGCAGTATATGAAGGGGTTTGAAGCATTTCAGAAGTACTGAAGCACAGCTCCTCTTGGCACCTTGATTGCCTGTGCTGGAATGCATGTTCAAAGGGAGGGTCCCCCCATGCATCTGACACTACATGGAGTAAGTAGGTAGCATTAGTCACAAAAAGGGCTTGGATGGGAAACCTCAACCTCCCAGAATTCCTGGAAGAGATCATGGGCTAGCCAGAAGGCAGAAATTTCAGAGCATTACCTGCTGAGGTGACCTGTGCTGAAGAGACCCCACTGCATAATAAATTACTAGAAAATGAGAAGCAATATGCTCTGTTTACCAATGGGTCCTTTCATATTGTGGGAAACCACAACTTTGTAGAGACTAGTCTAATGTGTGAATTCGCTAATTCATCACTTAAGTCTTAGGTTTCTAACTCAAATTCTCTAATTCATAACTCAATTTATAACTTGTGCACCTATGAGCAAAATAGTTACCTAGCTGATGGTGAGAATACTCATCTTTCCTCCTCCATCATGGTGCAGGTATCCCCTGTATCAAACAGGGAAGCATGATAGCCTCAGCAGTCCTTCTGCTGTTGGATACACTTCAAAAGCTTTTGGGTAAGCTGACATTTTTATACCTTCCAGCTTAGAAGTTTGGTCTATACCATTTCCATAAATTAGCAGATTCTAAAGAAACTGCCAGACAATCAATATGCAAGGATGATGGCTGCAGGAGGCAGCAAGCTGCAGGTGATAATGGCTGCATTAGCTTTTTAGCAAGACCTTTTAGCTCTTTCTGGCCAGATGTCCTGCCTACATTTTGCCCTTGCTTTGACCTAGTCACTCTGCTCCCAGCATACATCAGACATTAGCATAAGCTGTTGTTGCATTAAAGTGTAAAGGAATTTGGCAGAAAAAAACCCCTTGCATTCCAGCTTGTCCTCAGATATCAGAGGGGCTGGGAGCAGCTGGGCTTAGATTCTGAGTGATGCCCAATTCAGCACTATAGGTCCAGTTGTATTCAATGTATTGAACTATCATGACTGCAGATGCACAATAGTGCAATGCACTTTCAGTCTAGTCATGTTCAATGAACTAGCACAGACAGGTTTAAGGAGTTTGGTTACATTCAATGAGAACTCCCATGGCTAGATTAATGAATGGTGCAGTTTATTGGAGCAACAAAATTGCAGATTCTTTTGGATTGCCAGTGATAATACACTGTCTGCAAAGCACATGCAAGTAATATAGCAGCATAAACAACTCTCTATATAGAGATTTCTAAGTTTCCCAGGGAAGCACTCAGTATAGCTGAGTGTTCAGATCTCACCTGTCATAGTTTGGGCCAGGTTGGCCAATGATAAGACAACAGATGCTCTCCCCCACCTCTCACTCTAAGAAGAAGAAGAGAGATGAGTTATAAGTTTAGAAAAAGCTAAACTTCAATAAAATACTAATAATAAAATTATTAAAAATGATAATAAAATAGATACAATATATATAAATATACAAAGCCACATTAAGCTCCCAGGGAGGTGTCACTATCAGGTACTGGGGAAGTTCCAGACTGGACTCAGTAACAAATGGGAACTGGAACACACTGATGGGGATCAAAAGGCAGATGAGCTGACAGGGCATCATGGTTTTGCCCAAGTCGGCCAATGGCCAGCAACAGATACTCACCACCCCCCCTCTACCTCTCACACACAGAAAGGAGGAAGAGAGATGAGATTTACAAGTTTAGAAGAAACTAAACTACTTTAATGAAATATTAATAATAAAATAAAAAGGAGCTAATAAAATAGATACAATATATACAAAACTGTATCAAGCTCCCAAGATGACACCACCAGCAGGCACTGGGGAAGTCCCAGGCTGGACTCAGTGATGAGTGGGAACTGGATTCTAGAGCTGGAGTCCACACACAGATCAGGATCAAAGGCAGATGAGCTGACAGAATCCCCCTCAAACATCAGCCATTGAAGGAAGAATGCTGACCCTTTGATCCCTCAGCTTTTATACTGAGCATGATGCAGATGGGATGGAATACCCTATTGGACAGTTTGGGTCACCTGATCTGTCCACTCCTCCCCACAGGTGCAACCCCTCCATGGGGTAAACAACCAAGTCAGCTGACCCTGAAGCTGACTATGAAGCTTACCAGTATTCATAGTACCATAAGTTCCCATTCCCTGCGCTGATGCACAGAGTTTGGCTGTGGTATCTTCGCACTGCCCCACTCTCCATGCTGGGTTTTTTCCACTTTAGAATCTGTTGACTCTAAGATTGCAGGTTATGTGGCCTAGGGAACTATGGTGGAATATATTCCTTGCATATCAGCTGCACTCCACCCTGGAAGTTTCTCCAACACTGTGCCTCTTTTTAAAATGTGAATATAACTGTATTTTCTAAGTCACCTCCAGCAATTATCCCACAGCTGTGTTAGCCAAAATCTGAGGCAGGAGTTGAGTGAACAGTCACACCTGCGCTCTACTGCCAAAGGGATTGAGAAAAACACATTGGCAATATCAATTTTAGCATACCACTTGGTTGCCTTTAACTCCAGTTTGTACAGGAGTTCCAGTATGTCCAGTACAGCAGCGCTTAATGGTGGTGTGACTTCATTCAGGCCACAATAGTCTACTGTTAACCTCCACCTTCTGTCAGACTTTTGCACTGGACATATGGGAATATTAAAGGGTGAGTGAGTCTTGCTGATCACTCCTTGACTCTCCAGTCAATGAATCAGCTCATGGATGGGAACCAGGGAGTCTTGATCAGGGTGATATTGCCATTGGTGCACCATCATGGTAGCAATCAGCACCTGCTGTTCTTTGACCCTCAGCAACCCCACAACAGAAGGATCCTCTGCGAGACCGGGCAAGACAGATGTTGTGATTTGAGCTGGGCTCGCCACTGAATGAATGACAGATGCTCTCTTTAACTTCTTTCCCAAGGGAGAGAAGAATGAGAGAGAGACTCATGGATTGAAAAAGAAACTAAACTAATGAAATATTAATAATAAAAGAATAACAAGAAAATATAATAACATTAATAAGAAAATAACAAAATATATACAACATATACAAAACCGTATTGAGCTCCCCAGATGACGATCATGTCACTGGCAGGCACGGGGAAGTCCCAGGCTGGACTCAGTGGTGGATGGGAGTGGAACTCAGGAACTGGATTCAGGAACGGAAGGAATCGGGGAACAAAGGCAGATGAACAGAGTCCTCCTCAGACACTGGTCATTGAAGATCCCTTTGATCCCTCAGCTTTTATATTGAGCATGATGCACATGGGATGGAATACCCTGTTGGTCAGTTTGGGGTCACCTGTCCTGTCCGCTCCTCCCCACAGGTGCAACCCCTTTACACTCTTCCGCTTCCGACCCTCCAACTTGGTACATAACAAAGTTAGCTGACCTTGGTGGTTATAGCAATAAGAATAAGTAAGAGCCTCTGTGCATACCATTCCTTGGTATTAACTATAAACATCAGACCTTATCTGCTAGAAGCCGACACTGTCTGAAAAACATGCCATTAATTTCAGAGGGTTAGTTAGAAGAGACTTAGCTGAAAAGTAAAACTACTGAAAAGAAAATTGATTCTGTTTTACCTCAAACCAGGACAGTAGGCAGCTATTTATTCTTCTTTTTACTCAAGGCAGCTATACCCAAAAGCCCACTGATACCCTTTTGGGTTCCTGAAGTACCGTCTCCTGTGGTAGTCAATGCCAAGGATGCATGGAGCCTCTGGGCCAGTCACAATAGGGTGCTTTTGCCACTCATTCCCTATTAGGCTTACCTTAGCCTCCAACACAGAAAATTATTAGGATCCCCCTGTCACTCCAGAAATACAGATGGGTTCTGCCCTCCTTATACCCTGATGGCAGTAGGATACACTGTGCACTGGTGTCTATCAGAGCCTTATACTCCTGTGGGTCTGATGTGCCAGGCCGTTGAACCCATATGGTTCAGTAAACCCAGTTGTCCCTTTCCTCCACCTGGCTGGAGGCAAGGTCCCTTTATTCCTGGTCAGAGTATTCATTACTTGATTCTTGTAACTGCAAACTAGAAGTCCCTTCATTAGATCAGAAGTAAGATCAGCCCTTCCACTCTGTCTGGGGAATTGCCCAATAGAAACTGGAGCAGTAATTTTCCTGGATGGACCCTTTTTGGCTGCTGTTTTTTCTTTCAATTACCATACCCAAGCTTCTAGGTTTGAGGTAGGTTTACCATCTGTGACGGATGCACCCACTCTGACTCAGTGAACAGTACTTTGGTTCAGGCATCACTGACAAGTAGGTCTGACTGAAATCAGCCTTGCTATGCAAACTGTGAGAACTGTGCTAGGTTATATCTTCTCAGAACTACAGAATCTAGGCCATATCTTATCAGGAGCTAACAGTACCAGCCTGAGCTGGGACTAGACAAAACTAAAACTGCTACAGCTGTAGAGTTGCACATATACCAAAGGAGGGTTTGACTACAAGTCAATCAGTTTACGCTATAAGTATTTGTAGCCACCTCTGAGCCCATTGAGCTCTCCTGTATGGCAGCAGGCTGCATGGCAGTGATCTCCCCCTTGAGCAGGGATGCCTCTCAAGGTGACTCCTCAAGGCTGAGAGATCCTTACCCAGCATCTGATATCTATAACAAGGTAATCAACATTTTATATTAGGCCTAAAAGTATATTGTATGCTAGTGACATTTTTATATATCAAGCTATAGCTTAATTATTAGAAGTGTAGTAAGTAGTAAAGTGTTTGACTGCTGGCTAATTATAATTTAATTACTGCTTAATTATTGCTTAATTATCAATTATCATTAAATTACTGTTAAATTACCATTCAACTATTGCTTAATCATCATTTGATTACCATTTAATTTTCATTCTATCATCGTTTAATTATTATTTGATCATAGATTAATCATTAATAAAATCCTTTTAGTTAACCCCACAATGATGACTTCTCTTAATAATTCACCTGCGACACCATCCAACTTCCTCATGTCCTCCCTGTGGTTGCATGGATAGAATCACAGAGTGGCGTGTGGTCTGCTTCCACAATACCCTTTCCTTTGAGCAGAAAAGGCTGACACTTAATAGCTGAGATGTTGGTCAGTATGGGCAAGGAAGAAGGCATTCTCTTTGAATTGCTGGAACTGTTGGGAAAGTCTCCACAGTCAAGACACAGGCTTGTAGGAAGGAAGACAGATTCTCTTCAAATTGCTAGAGTTGGCTGGCCAATCTATCCACAGTTGGTGTCTCCATGTCTGTCCAGCTCATTATCGATAGGGTGCTGGCATATGATGTTGGTGCACTCCATGCAAACTTACACCACGTGGATCACATGCACTGGACTTCATCTGGGTCTTTGGATGTCTGGTTGGTGTCCAGGTTGCTGTTGATCATCTCCACCATGGCTAATTCCCTCAGATAATGGTTACCTCACTCGTGGTCCACTTGCCTCGGTAATTTACAAGATCTTCCTTGAAGGGATACCTTTCCTTCACGCTTGAAAGGAGCTGCCTCCAGAGGCTGAGGATGGCTGCCCCTTTTACAATCTCTTTGTCAACAGCCTTGTCCCTAGCAAGGGATCCCAACTTCCGGGCTTCCTGACTCTCTAATTCCTGACTATTGGCCCCAGTATCCCATCATCAGAGCAACCAGATGATAATTTGCTCACCTGGATGATGGCTGAAATCTTTTTGAATATCTCACAGCTCACTCAGGGACAGAGACCGTGTGGTTTCTGAGTTGTTTATGATTTCGGTCTCTTCCCCCTCCTGTTCTTGTGACTGCTCTGCTGCAGAACAGGTTGCCTCTTCTGATTCTCCCTTCTGCTCCCTTTTAGAAGTGTCTTCATCCCTTACTAACCAAGTAGACTTCTCTTTCCATTGTTTCTTCTTGACTATCAGAGCAACTGATATAGTTGACAGTTGGGTCTCTGGTTTAGCCACAGTATCTGTTTTTATGTATTCATATTCAGAGACCTTCTTTTCCCTTTATGGGTGCTGAATAGTGCTGAATAGTGCTTGGTAGACGTAGACCAGGCCCCAGCACAGTGAAAGAAGTTGTGTCTCTGGCACAGCCAGGGCATTCTTTTTTCAAACATTCTGTCACTTCATTGGGATCCTGCACTTGTTCAGGGGTGAAGTCCCAGACCATCAGAGGTGACAATCCTTCTAGGTACCTGCCCATATTCTCCCACACACCTTGTCACCCATAACCACACTGCCTTGGGGCATATCCCTCTGTGATCTTCCTAAACAGTTGGTTAACCTTAGGAAAAACTGGAAACAGATTCTTGAGACATACCAATATGAGCATTTTGGTTGCCAAGGATGTTCAAGATTCTGAAGAGTTATTGTGACATGGCAGAAAACATCGACTCTGTAGGAAAAGGGGAAGGTGCCTTTTTTTTCCCCCCCACCACAAATTGGCTGGACAAAAGGAAAAAGTGTAATTGTTAATTGTTTCCATGAGATGGTTCCCAAAGTACTGGGACAGCAGCAATGCAGGTCCCAAATACCAGGTTAGGCTCAAGGCCAGTGCTTTTATCATAGA
Source organism: Fratercula arctica (assembly GCA_947846985.1). NCBI lineage: Eukaryota > Metazoa > Chordata > Aves > Charadriiformes > Alcidae > Fratercula > Fratercula arctica. Next base: position 10,173,203 of record CANTUZ010000025.1, read on the forward strand.
TCTCCCAGCCAAAAAACAACCAAGTGCTACACAGCACAGCAAAATGCAAAAGCCAAAAAAAGCCTTTAACAAGCTCTCAAATTTGATGTACAGCAAAAAAGGGAGAGTGGCACGTATTAGATAAGGAAACAGATAAACCAGTGTTGATAACAAATAAGACATCATGACCAGCAACTATTAAACTTATAATAAAGTTCCTTCTAATATGCTCTAATCAAATCTGTCATTATTTCAAACCCTTCGAGCCCTATGTTGGGCACCAAAAAGGACTGTTGTGGTTTAACTTAATAAGTTAATAAGCACTGCACAGATGCTCACTCACTTTTTCCCAAAGCAGGATGGGGAAGAGAATCAGAAGGCCGTAAGTGAGAAAACTCCTGGACTAAGATAAAGACAATTTAATAAGTAAAAAAAAAGAAACAAAGTTTTATTAGTAAAAAAGGAAACAAAGAAAAACAAAACAAAGAAAAATAAGTGATACAAAAAAACCCCAAACAATTGCTCGCCACCAGCCAACTGATGCCCAGACAGTCCCCGAGCAATGGCAGCCCTGGCAAACTTCCCCTCCATTTTTTCTTGCTGAGCATGATGCCATATGGTATGGGAATGCAAAGCATTTGACACTGTCCTGCATGACATCCTTGTCTCTAAACTGGAGAGACGTGTATTTGACAGATGGACCACTCGATGGATAAGGAACTGGTTGGATGGCCACAATCATAGAGTTGTATTCAATGGATAGATGTCCAAGTGGCGACCAGTGACAAGTGGTGTTCCTCAGGGGTCGGTACTGGGACTGGTGCTGCTCAACATCTTTGTCGGCGACATGGACAGTGGGATTGAGTGCACCCTCAGCAAGTTTGCTGATGACACCAAGCTGTTTGGTGCAGTTGACACTGGAGGGAAGGGATGCCATCCAGAGGGACCTCGACAGGCTTGAGAGGTGGGCCCATGCAAACCTCATGAAGTTCATCAAGGCCAAGTGCAAAGTTGTCGAGGTTTGGGCCAGACAGGCCATTTAGATGAACGAAAGATGCTCTCCTCCACCTCTCTCTCCAAGGAGAGGAGGGAGAGAGATAAAGAGATTTATGAGTTTAGAAGGAACTAAACTACTTGAATGAAAATATTGATAAAAGAATAGAAAAAAAATAAGGAAATATATACAATATATCCAAAACTGTATCAAGCTCCCAGGATGACGATCACGTCACCAGCAGGCACTGGGGAAGTCCCAGACTAGACTCATCAACAGGTGGGAACTGGATTCCATATCTGGAGTCAGGAATGCTCAGATTGGGATCAAAGGCAGACGAACAGACATCCTTGGATGCTGGCCATTGAAGAAAGAGTGCTGACCCTTTGCTCTCTCAGTTTTTATACTCAGCATGAGGCAGATGGGATGGAATACCCCTGTTGGTCAATTTTGGGTCATCTGTCCTGTCCACTTCTCCCCGCAGGTGTGACCCCTCTACGCTTTTCCACTTCCAACCCTCCAATGGGGCAAATAACAGTTAGCTGACCTGGGTTGCTATAGCAATAAGTATAAGCAAGAGCCTCTGTGCGTACCATTCCTTGGTATTCACTATAAACATAGGTCTTACTACTCTGAGAATGAACTGTTTTCTGCACAATATGCTGTTAATTTCAGAGAGTTTCAGAGAGTTAGAAGAGATCCAGCTAAAAAGTAAAATTACAAAACAGAAAATTTGTTCTGTTTTACCTCAAACCGGGACAAAAGTCCTGCACATGGGTTGGGGCAATCCCAAGCACAAATACAGGCTGGGCGGAGAATGGATTGAGAGCAGCCCTGAGGAGAAGGACTTGGGAGTGCTGGTGGATGAGAAGCTCAACATGAGTCGGTAATGAGCGCTTGCAGCCCAGAAAGCCAACCGCATCCTGGGCTGCATCAAAAAAAACGTGGCCAGCAGGTCAAAGGAGGTGATTCTACCCCTCTACTCTACTCTCGTGAGACCCTACCTGGAGTACTGCATCCAGCTCTGGAGTCCTCAGCACAAGAAGGACAAGGATCTGTTGGAGGGAGTCCAGAGGAGGGCCATGAAGATGACCAGACTGCTGGAGCACCTCTCCTATGAGGACAGGCTGAGAGAGTTGGGGTTGTTCAGCCTGGAGAAGAGAAGACTCCAAGGAGACCTTATAGTGGCCTTCCAGTACTTAAAGGGGGCCTTCAGGAAAGATGGGGAGGGACTCTTTATCAGGGAGTAGAGTGATAGGATGAGGGGTAATGTCCTGGTTTGGGGTGAAGTAGAGCCAACTTTCTGTTCAGTGAGGGAGGCTCTTGATTACACTTGTTGCTGTGGCAACCAGGGTCAGCTGACTTGGCTGTTTACCCTGTGGAAGGGTTACACCTGTGGACAGGTCAGGTGACCCAAACTGACCAATAGGGTATTCCATCCCATCTGCCATGCTCAGTATAAAAGCTGAGGGATCAAATAGATTGGGTTGGCTCCTTTCCAAGGGTTCCTCTTCAATGTCTGTCTTTCTTCAGTGACTGATGTCTGAGGAGGATCCTGTCAGCTCATCTGCCTTTTGATCCCAGTCAGTGTGTTCCAGTTCCCATTTGTCACTGAGTCCAGTCTGGAACTTTCCCAGTGCCTGCCAGTGACATCTCCCTGGAAGCTTGATACAGTTTTGTGCATATTTGTATATATTGTATCTATTTCATTATTTCCTTTTTTAAATTTTATTATTAATATGTCATTAAAGTAGTTTAATTTTTTCTAAACTCACAAATCTCTTTATCTCTCTTCTTCCTCTCCTTGGAGCGAGAGGTGGGGGAGAGCATCTGTTGTCTTGTCATTGGCCAACCTAGCCCAAACTATGACAGATTTATTGGCACCAACAGGGGGCACGAGCTTCCAGTTTTCTCAGGGAATGTCATTCCTAAGCGAAATGTTATATCGTGCCTTTAGAGAGCATTGTTTGACGTTAATAGATATAGTGCTGCTGAACTTGCTGAATATGTTGCATGGTTTACTTGCTCTTTGTATTTGTATGCAGTGGTTTAAACATGCTATTTTTGTATGGTTTGGCATGCAGATGTATAATATAGTTACTTGGATAATCATAGAATCTTCATGGTTGGAAAGGACCTTTGAGATCATCGAGTCCAACCATACACACACAAAAAAACCCCCCTACAATCTCTGTCACTAGAGCATGCCCTGAAGTGCCAAATCTACACGTTTCTTAAATACCTCTAGGGATGGTGACTCAACCACCTCCCTGGGCAGGCTGTTCCAGTGCCTGACCACTCTTTCAGTAAAGTAATTCCTCCTAATATCTAATCTAAACCTCCCCTGCTGCAACTTCAGACCATTTCCTCTGGTCCTGTCATTATTCACCTGGGAGAAGAGACCAACACCCACCTCTCTACAACCTCCTTTCAGGTAGTTGTAGAGGGCAATGAGGTCTCCCCTCAGCCTCCTCTTCTCCAGACTAAACATGCCCAGTTCCCTCAGCCTCTCCTCATATGGCTTGGTCTCCAGACCCCTCACCAGCTTGGTAGCTCTCCTCTGGACCCACTCCAGCACTTCAATGTCCCTCTTGTACAGAGGGGCCCAGAACTGAACACAGTACTCGAGGTGAGGCCTCACCAGTGCCGAGTACAGAGGCATGATCACTTCCCTATTCCTGCTGGCCACACTATTCCTGATACAAGCCAGAATGCTGTTGGCCTTCTTGGCCACCTGGGCACACTGCTGGCTCATGTTAAGCTGAGCTATAATGGCTATATCTGCATATTTCGGTCATCATGTGATGGATTTTATTACTAATTACACTTTTGGTTTCACCTGGGAAAGATTTATTTAGCCTTTAATGCTTATGTCAGAGCTAGGGGATGGAAACCTTTTGGGCTGCTTAGAAAATGAATGTTTTCAAAAGATTGTGATTTTGTTGCTGGTTCTCCTGAATGCATTGCAGGGGTGGTTTTGTGTTAAAAATCAGTGCAGGAGTGCAAATTGTATGACGTGTGCTGCTGCTACTCAAATCCCATGGGTCAGTTCGCAGCCGGCACAGACACAAACCACTCCCCAAGCTACACCCCCACCAGCACCAGCCAAGCCTCTGCCCCTGCCTGTAACGGGGGAAGCTGCAGCAGCGGTCCCACCGGCACTGGCCCCAGCGGCATCAGCCATGCCAGCCACCCCCCCACCAGCCACGTGCAGTAAAAGTTACTCTGCCACCTGCATCAGCACCAGCCACTACTGTCACTACTCTAGCTGCTTCAACAACTGGTACTCAAACTCCAACAGAATCAGTACAAGTTGCACCAGTGACCAGGAAGCAGAAAAGGAAATCAGCTCCTTCTCCTGCCTCTTCTGATTAAGATCCAGGAGAGGGTCCTTCTAAAGTAGATAAAGGAAAGGGTCCTGCTAAGGCAGTGTCAACACAGGAGGGAGGACTCAGATGCAGAGATAATTGTTAAATCCTTCTCTATGAAGGATTTGAGAAATATGAGGAAGGACTTTAGTTGTCATGAAGGGGAGATGCTTATCTCCTGGTTGCTCTGATACTGGAATAATGGAGCTGATTCCATAGATTTAGACGGTAGAGAAGCTAGGCAGTTGGGAAACCTGGCCAGAGATGGAGGTATTGATGAAGCAATTGGGAGAAAGACAAACACTCTCAGTCTCTGGAGGTGACTGCTATCAGCTGTAAAGGGCAGGTATCCCTTTAAGGATGATATCGAATGCTGTCCAAGTAAGTGGACCAGCATGGAGAAAGGTATCAAGTACCTGAGAGAACTGGCTGTGTGAGAGGTGATTGATGGTGACTGGCAAGTGAGCATAGACCCTGATGAAATGCCATGCAAACAATCTTTGCTAAGGAAGTTTGTGCAGAGTGCACCATTGAGGTATTCCCATACGTTGTCAACAATGGTTTGGGGAGGATCTGATGTTGATGCATCATCTGTAAATGAAGTGGCTAACAGGGTATGCCAGTATGAAGATAGCCTCTCTTGTCCCCTCACTGTGGCAGCTGTAGAAAAAATGACTGAGAAAACTGAGAAAATGACCAAGACAATAGCTGAGCAAAATGAGGCAACAGCTAAGAAAAATGATAAGCTGTTTGAAAAACTGTCTGGGATGGAGAAAGAATCCCACTCTTCCCCTCAACAGGCCCACGTCTCAGTCATCAAGAAAAAACACCCTCCTACAAAACCGATTCAAGAGAAACAGGACCCGCTCCGGGATTTCCTGCAGCTTTGCCTCTGCAACTATGCAGAGGATATGAGTAAATGGGATAAAAAACCTACTCTGGTCCTACAAGCACAAGTGCTTGAGTTGCAAGGTGTCCTGGGTTGAGTGACATAGGACAAATTTCTCTTCTAATGCTGGGGAAAACTCCACTTTTGGAAGACTCTGGTGTCTGAATTCATGAAAATATTTACTCTATAGCCAGCTAGGCTATGTGGGATTCAAGGTCTCAGTGTCTTCAAGCCTTGCCAGGTACGGGGATGAGGAGGAGCGAGGCCTGGGCATTTGACCCAGGCTGGCCGACAGGATTATTTCATACCATGAATGTCACATTCGATATAAATTAGAAAGTTTGCTGCATAGGTTCTCTCTCCCTTGATGGCAGCAGTCCAGAGAAACTCCTTGCCCTGATGCCGGACCCCTGAGTCCTTCCCTTCCTCCTGAAGCCATTGCACTCGCAGTGTCCGACATTTACTGTCCACTGCTGGGAGTACACAGCTTCCTACTGATATAATTGGCTGAGTATAATTCTTGTATATCTTATATTAGTATCGGGATTAATACTGGTTCTTGTGGAAGGATTTCTAATACAACGAGGTCACCCTATGAACACTCCAAGCACTGAGGAGTTGGTAGCAGCTGTGTAGGCCTGCCTTGACATGAGTTTAAGAAAGGTTACTGTCGGACATGAGATAAGGAGGTGCTGACCAGAAAGAAGTGTAACAAAGGAATTGAAAACATGTAACAAAGGAATTGAAAACATCATATGTCAAGAAAGGTTGGCCAATGACAAGAAAGGATCAAGCGCGTGGACAGCTCGTGAAGATAGCATGCAGCCAATTAGTAGAAGATAGAGCGCGTGAACAGAAATCAGGATTAATACTGGTTCTTTAGTATTATTGTTAATTATTTAGTCTTATCCTACTAAATCTATTTATATTTCAACCCTTGTGTTTCCTTGCTTTCCCTGATTCACCTTTCCGGGTGGGGAGGGGTCATCGGGTGACAGAATGATTGTCTAAATGACAATAAATTGTTATGGGTTTTCTCAAACCATAACACAAGGTAAAGCAGATGGGAGAAAGAATTCTTCCAGCAGGATGGTGTGGAATAATTACTAAATTGGCTAAAAATACAAAAGTACAGCATTGTTCACACATTAAGGAAAAGTATAAAATCAAGAGGCTTCTGAGGTAGAAAACAGCTGCAGCTGGCATGAAGAATACAACATCCGTGGTTCCCTGATAAGGATGCTTATGAAGCTACATGAGGTACGGGGCGGGATGCAATTATTGCGCGGCTTTACCTTATGATGTATAGCAGATACGGGGACGGGACGATACCATGAAACAGATAAGCTGCCAATTAGCTGCCTGCTCGATACTCGGAGCCAACATTTTGTCAAATTTTGATGAAATGCTGTCCTTTGTGCGAACTTTGCTCATTATAATGTCATTATAATACCAAAACACACCTCCTTCCCGAAGGCTACCTGCCTCCAAGGTGCGACCACTCCTTCTTGAGTCTGCGCTCTGAATTTTTTGTAAACTATACCTTTAATTGTGAAGCGAGAGAATTTTACACCAATCATAATTAAAGTATTTATGACTAAAGTCACTCAAACTCCACCTTGAAGATAACAAATAGTATAAAAATAGCCTGAGAGAGGGGGGATACCCAGAGAAGACACCATTGTGAACAAGTCGAGGAGAACTCCATCACTGACTTCCGGGATCAGTCGACGGGCTGAGCCTTTCTTCCCCCCATAGGGGCGCCTTTGGGTAAGACTTAGATTATACCGAGTGCTTTCTCAGGAAACTTAGGAATTTCTCTAGAGAATCTCTTTCCTACATTTATAGCCAGGCTGTATCGTTTATAACTTTGTCACGCGTTTGATAGATGTAATAATACTTTCATTTGCATGTGCTTTGCAGACAGTGTATTTATCACCGGCAATCCTAAGAACCTATCTAGCTGTTGTTTAAATAAACTGCACTGTTTAAGTAGCTAGTCGTTTCGGTTTCTCACTGAACGCAACCAAAGATTCGAGAGTGGCCGTGCTAGTTCATGAGCACGACTAGACTGAAGGTGCAGTCCACTATTAGTGTATCCAAATCGTAATAGTTCAATACATATTAAACGCGATTGGACCGATAGTGCTGAATTGGGCATCACTCAGAATTTAAACCCAGCCGCACCTAGCCTCCCACCTCGGTGAGGAGTGTTAGAACGCAAGGGGGTTTATCTTCTGCCAAAACCGCTTTGCCCCTTTCCACACAACAGATAGCTGCTCCAGTCCTTGGTAAGTGGTTCTCCGGTCCAGATAGGAGCTCATCTGCTAATCATAGATGGTGTCCTCAATGTTAGAGGTGCCCTGCCTCCAGCCAGGAGGAGGAGAGGGACAACCAAGTTTATTGGACCATTTGATTCTATGGCCTGGCACATTAGAGCCACAAAAGTATAAAGCCCTCGTGGACACTGGTGCACAGTGTACCCTATTGCCATCGAATCATAAAGGGACAGAATCCGTCACTATTTCTGGAGTGACAGGGGGATCTCAAGAACTGACTGTACTGGAGGCCAAAGTTAGCCTGAATGGGAATAAATGGGAGAAGCACCCTACTGTGACTGGCCCAGATGCTCCGTGCATCCTTGACGTAGACTACCTCAAGAAAGGGTATCAATGGGCTGTTGGTATAGCAGCTGTAGAGAATGAGGACATTACACAGCTGTCTACCTTACCTGGCCTTTCAGATGACCCTTCTGTGGTGGGACTGCTGAAGGTTAAAGAACAGCAGGTGCCAATTGCTACTTCCATGGTGCATCGGCGTCAGTATCGCACTAACCGGGACTCCCTGATTCCCATCCAGAACCTGATTCGTCATCTGGAGACCCAAGGAGTGATCAGCAAGACTCACTCACCCTTTAACAGCCCTATACGGCCAGTGCGAAAGTCTGATGGAGACTGGCAGCTAACAGTAGACTATCGTGGCCTGAATGAGGTCACACCACCACTGAGTGCTGCTGTGCCAGACATGCTAGAACTGCAGTATGAACTGGAGTCAAAGGCAGCCAAGTGGTATGCTACAATTGACATTGCTAATGCATTCTTCTCTATTCCTTTAGCAGCAGAGTGCAGGCCACAGTTTGCTTTCACCTGTACAGGCGTCCAGTACACCTGGAATCAACTGCCCCAGGGGTGAAAACACAGCCCTACTATTTGCCATGGACTGATCCAGACTGCACTGGAGAAGGGTGGAGCTCCAGAACACCTGCAGTACATTGATGACATCATTGTGTGGGGTAATACAGCAGAAGAAGTTTTCAAGAAAGGTAAGATAAATCCCATCAAGATACTTCTGAAAGCAGGTTTTGCTGTAAAAAGAAGTAAGGTCAAGGGACCTGCACGAGACGTCCAGTTTTTAGGAATTAAGTGGCAAGATGGTGGTCACCAGATCCCAATGGATGTGATTAACAAAATAACAGCTATGTCCCCACCTACTAACAAAAAGGAAACACAAGCCTTTTTAGGTGTTGTGGGTATGTGGAGATATTCCAGGCTATAGTCAGATTGTGAAACCTCTTTATGAAGTGACTCGAAAGAAAAATGAGTTTACACGGGGCCCTGTGCAACGACAGGCCTTTGAGCAAATTAAACAAGAGATTGTGCATGCAGTAGCCCTTGGACCAGTCTGAACAGGACGGGACATTAAAAATGTGCTCTACACTGCAGCCGGGGACAATGGCTCTACCTGGAGCCTCTAGCAGAAAGCACCAGGGGAGACTTGAGGTCGACCCCTAGGATTCTGGAGTCGAGGATACAAAGGCTCTGAGGCCAACTATACCCCAACTGAGAAAGAAATCTTGGCAGCATATGAAGGAGTTCTAGCTGATTCGGAGGTAATTGGTACTGAGGCACAGCTCCTCCTGGCGCCCCGATTACCAGTGCTGGGCTGGATGTTCAAGGGTAAAGTTCCTTCTACTCATCATGCCACTGATGCTACCTGGAGTAAACGGGTTGCTTTAATCACTCAGCGAGCTTGAATAGGAAACCCAGATTGTCCAGGAATTGTAGAAGTGATCACAAACTGGCCCAAAGGCAGAGACTTCACAATGCCACTAGATGTGGTGGTGACTCATGCTGGGGAAGCCCCACCATCTCAGATAATGAGAAACATTATGCTCTGTTCTGATGGATCTTGTCGTATTGTAGGAAAACATCAGAAGTGGAAAGCTGCTGTGTGGAGCCCTAGAGGACAAGTCGCAGAAGCTGCTGAGGTACAAGGTGAATCGAATCAATTTGCAGAGGTAAAAGCCATCCAGCTGGCCTTAGACATTGCTGAACGAGAAGAGTGGCCAATACTCTATCTCTATACTGACTCATGGATGGTGGCCAACGGTCTGTGGGGATGGTTGAAGCAGTGGAAGCAGAGCAACTGGCAGCACAGAGGTAAACCCATCTGGGCTGCTGAATTGTGGCAAGATATTGCTGACTGGCTAGGGAAACTAGTCGTAAAGGTACGCCATGTAGATGCCCACGTACCCATGAGTCGGGCCACTGAGGAACATGGAAAGAATCAGCAAGTGGACCAGGCTGCTAAAATTTTCCAGACAGATTTGGACTGGGAACATAAAGGTGAACTGTTTTTTAGCTCGATGGGCCCATGACACTTCAGGATATCAAGGAAGGGATGCAACATATACATGGGCCCGTGATTTTAAACTGAAAGAGGGTAGATTTAGATTAGATATTAGGAAGAAATTCTTTACTGTGAGGGTGATGAGACACTGGAACAGGATGCCCATGGATGTTGTGGAGGCCCCATCTCTGGAAGTGTTCAAGGCCAGATTGGATGGGGCTTTGAGCAACCTGGTCTAGTGGGAGGTGTCCCTGCCCATGACAGGGGGGTTGGAACTAGGTGATCTTTAAGGTCCCTTCCAACTGTAACCATTCTATGATTCTATGCATATCCCTTTGGTCAATTGGGGCCAGCTGTCTCGGCTGTGTCCCCTCACAACGTTTTGTGCATCCCCAGCCTACTCGCTGGCGGGGCAACCTGAGAAGCTGAAAAGGCTTTGATGCTGTGTAAGCACTGCTCAGCAATAACTAAATCATTGGTGTGTTATCAACACTGTTTTCAGCACAAATCCAAAACATAGCACCATACAAGTTACTATAAAGAAATTTAACTCTACCTCAGCCAAATCCAGTATAGACAGGAAGGGGGTTGTGGTGGTTAATGAGGATGTATTGAATAGTGTAGGACCTGATATTGATGTAAATGGTATGGAATAAGGGGTGGAGATTGTACTGGATCTGGCTAGGATGGGGTTAACTTTCATCATAGCAGCCCATATGGTGCTGTGTTTTGGATTTGTGACTAAAACAGTCTTGATAATATTTGGGCTATTGCTGAGCAGTACTTGTACAGGCTTTCTCTTTTTCCCAGTCTGCCCATCCCCAGCAAGTAGGCTGGGGGGTGGGCAAGAAATTGGTTGGGGACACAGCCTGGACAGCTGACCCAAATTGAGAAAAGGGATATTCTATGCCATATAACATCATGTTTAGCAATAAAAATTAATGGGAGGTGGATTTGGTCAGGCAGGTAGCCATTTCTCAGAGACTGCCTGGGCATCACTCTGCTTGTGGGAGGTATCATAGAATCATAGAATACCAGGTTGGAAGGGATCTCAGGGATCATCTGCTCCAACCTTTCTTGGCAAAAGCACAGTCTAGATAAGGTGGCCCAGCACCCTGTCCAGCTGAATCTTAAAAGTATCCAATGTTGGGGAATCGAACACTTCCCTGGGGAGATTATTCCAATGGCTGATTGTTCTCATTGTGAAAAAATTTCCTCGTGTCCAATCGGAATCCCCTCAGGAGTAACTTATACCCATTACCCCTCATCTTTTCCATGTGACTCCTTGTAAAAAGGAAGTCTCCATCTTCTTTGTAGCCACCCTTTAAATACTGGAACATGGTGATAAGGTTGCCCCTAAGCCTTCTTTTCTCAAGGCTGAACTAACCCAGTTCTCTCAGCCTTTCCTCATATGGCAGGCTTCCCAGTCCTTTGATCATCTTTGTGGCCCTTCTCTGGACTGTCTCCAGCCTGTCCACATCTTTTTTGCATAGTGGGGACCAAAAGTGAACACAGTATTCCAGGTGTGGCCTGACAAGAGCTGAGTGGGATAATGACTTCTTTGTCTCTGCTGGTGATGCCCTTGATGCAACTCAGCATCCTGTTGGCTTGCTTTGCCTCAGCAGCACACTGTTCACTCATATTGAGCTTGTTGTCCACCAGGACCCCCAGGTCCCTTTCCACAGAGCTGCTCCCCAGCTGGGTAGACCCCAGCCTGTGCTGCACTCCTGGATTATGTTTTCCCAGGTGCAAGACCTTACACTTGTCCTTGTTGAACTTCATAAGGTTCTTGTTAGCCCACTCTTCCAGCCTGTCCAGGTCTTCCTGCAGGGTGTCTCTCCCTTCCAAAGTGTCCACTTCCCCACTCAGTTTGGTATCATCAGTAAACTTCATAGAATCATAGAATTATAGAATGGTTTGGGTTGGAAGGGACCTTAAAGATCATCTAGTTCCAACCCCCCTGCCTTGGGCAGGGACACCTCCCACTTATCAGGGTACACTTGATCCCATCATCCAGATCACTTATGAAAATATTAAACAGCGTTGTGCTCATATTGATCCCTGGGGCACCCCACTTGTGACATGATGGTAGTTTGATGTAGTGCATGATTGCCTTTGCATCACTTGTTTTTTTCCATTTTTTTTCTTTCGTCTTCATCTTTCCTTCACTTATTAAACTACCTTTAGGTTGACCCATGAGTTTTCTCACTTTTGTTCTTCCTGTTCTTTTCTCCACCCCAGGGTAGGTGTGTGAATGAGCGGCTGTGTGGGTGTTTAGCTGCTTGCCTGACAGGGACAATCTACTTTTGTAGGTATCTTATTTTGAAGTAACTGGAATTTTATTGGCCTCTGGACTCTTTCCTACAATTTGGTTGGGAAAACTAAGAATAGTTTCCGATGTTGTTTTATTTGACTTTTTTTCTTAATTTAATTTTTATACCTTTGTAATTTTTTCATAGACAGAAGGTAATCATGGTCGTAAAGAAAGTGATGCCTCAAGCACACTGCTTAGCAGGGATCTCCTAAGAAACAGTCCTTCATTCTTTTAAAATCCAGTCCATTCTTTAGTGCCCAGCCTGTCAGTTTTCTTCACAGTATATCCTTGAGCCCTAATTCTCCAACTTGAAGATATTTCTGTAGGACTGCCTGGTAGTAGTTCTAACTGGAAGGCTATTGTACGCTGGGGAATTAGTGATCCACATAACAGTTGGCCTGAGTAGGCGCAGGGCTGCCCTGTGCTGCATGTATTCCTTGGCTGCAGGATAAACTTGGCTGACTAATTGTAATGGAGAAGTCTGTAGGTGGCTCCCACTTTGTACCTGGTGATGACACCAGTGGTGTGTCTTTGTCTTTATCTTGAAGCAAAGCAGCACGTTCTCATGTGAACATCCTTTTGCTTGAACAGCAGAAATGATTGCTAGAATTGTTTACTTATAAGAATATCCTGTAAAATGGGATCTGCGCAGCTTGCCATGCCCTGATGGGAGGTCATTTTAATCAATACGTTATTGAGACTGAATGCCTTTCTTACTGGGATCTATAACAGACACTTGCACCCATGCATTATTGTGACAGATGCACCTGCCCTGAAAAAGCCCTGACAAAGACCTAACAAAAACCCGACAAAAGCCTGTGAAAACTTCCCCCACAGCTCTTGTCACGCCCACACGGTGGTGGTCTGTAGGTCGAAAGGTGAGGAAGTTAGGGTCCTCAGCCAATGGGAGGCCTACATGACCATATTTGACCACAGATCAGATTCGGCTAGGATATAAATGGAGCCCTGCTGGAGAGCCATTTTGAGACCATCTTCCTCAGAGCGGTGGGTCTGTGGTCAGGGACTCTCCCCTTGGTTTGGGACGCCATCCAAGGAAACTCCTTGACATTTAGAGCCCTCCCTTATTAGGTGAGTGATTACGCATTTTGGGTCATCGGCCATAAACCTTAAGATTTCTTAATTTGGTTGCGTAGTATTAACTCCCGAACAACATTCTGAACCTGTGGATTGTTAATGTTTGTCAGAGTCTCAAAGCGGTTTCAGTTAGAGTAAAACTTAGTTTGATTTTTTTACCATCTTGCAAAAATAAATCCCATTTTGAGTTTGTTAGTTGCTCTGGCTTGAATTTGTGAGGTACTGCGACAATTACATCTGACATAACATGCAGGATCCCTGTGCGAAATGCCTTTTTTTGAAAAATTATAGTGAGGAGAAGACAGAATGGATGCCTGGCTGGCCCCACATGCAGCCACAGGGAACAGTCATGCACCACGGGGAACAGTCATGCAGTGTTTGGCCTGGGTGACCTCCTCAATGAGCTGGAAATCAGAGAGTTATTTGGATGTCCCACCCCAGCTGAAATATTAACTTGTCTCCAAAAGCAATGGGTGGGAAAAGGAAAAAACCCATTGGGATTTGCATCTTATTAGGTTGTTACTAACATGCTTGAAATGAGTGTGGGAATGTTTTAACCAGATAGAAGAGTTACAAAAGACTAATAAGATCTGGTAGGAACTAGTTCAGGTATTCCAGCAACAAGAAACACCAGCCTTGTCATGCTGTTTGAGGGCAGGATGGGCAGTGTGTGGTTTGTAAGCAGCAGGTACAAGGAAAGTTTGGGATCCTGGAATGTGGAATCATTGATTAAGAACAAAGCAAAGGGCCCACCTGGGCAGCCTCAATGCAAGTTTACACCCAGGGAGAATTGTAGACCATTGCTGAAACTTATTGGCAAAAAACAGGGGAGAGACTAGGGCAGTGGCTAATGTGCATAAGATAATCAAGTAGGGTAAAAGCTCTAATTCTATTAAGGGTCAAAGGGGTGGGGGGTGGGCTCCAGGAGGAGAGTACATGTGTGTTTGTCAGTGTGCTGCATTATAAAGCTGATGACCATTACGCTTCAGGGCAGAAGATCAGCTGATCATCTGAATGGTTGGGGTCTCCCATGATGGTGGGGACCTCACTGGAGATCCAGAACACCTGTAACATGGCTTCAGACAGCAAGCACACAGCTCTACCTGCTGGTTGGGGTCTGTTGTGCTGGCGAGGCTTCACTGGGGCTTTAGTGTGCATGTAAATGTAACCATTACACTTAAACTTCACACCATGGTTGGGGTTTGACCCTTGTCCAACTTACAAACCAGTTTGAATCTGACCAAGGTGTTTAAATGAAAAGACAGCAGTGGCTTGCAAGAGTGGGGTGGAAGGTTGTTCCCCTGGGTCCTGCATTCCTCCCCACCCAATTGTTCTGTAACAGTTCAGCAGTGAGTATTCCAAAATCCTTGGGAACAGAGCCCCTGTGTGAGGGGATGGAGGATTCATCCTTTTTCAAATATACCCAGAGTGTTACAGTTGGTGATCAAACTATATCAAACTCTGTAATATCAAAATAGATCAAACTCTGAAGGAGCATATCCAGGAACACCCCAACTATTGAACCAGCAAATGGTATTGGCCATAGAGCAGACAACGTCCCAAGAAAATAGGCTAACCTTCTATACTCTGCTCCTTAGAAGTTAGAAAAATAGTTTGTGTGAGCCGATGCAGGCAGGACGCAGGAACAACCACACACCATGGATGAAAGGCAAAGAACAAATTTAATCTCAATACCTCACAGACTGGGGAATCTCCAAAGCAACACCCGGGCAGAGGCACGCAAGCAGGGACCGCAGGCACCACAGCACGAGAGAGAGTCCTTGTTAGCAAGAGTGGGCACAGACTCCCTGTTCTCTCTGGTATTTAAAAGGGTTCAAACAGGCATAGTTTTCCCACTGTGCTTTGATCTTCTTCCACAACAGGCCAGGATTCTCAAGCAGCTAGATAAGGTGTCCCTGAGCCCATCACAGACTTATGTTATCTAAGTGCAAGTGTTTTCCTTGCAAGCACCCGAGACTGAATAACAATTAGTGTGATATATGTGTTTTCCAGTACCCCAGGTGCAAGTCCCTTGAGCGTATTTACAATCCTCCTCGCTGATCTTCCGTTTGCTTTCCCACATAATTACATAAGAAATAAACAATTGCAAAAGGATTTCCTCACTTAAAAAGAAAAGACAACCTATATGGGGCAAGACATCAAACCTCACAGTTCTATTGAAAAACAGACCTTAGGGAAGGAAAAAGTACAAATCCTAGCTCTATTACTCTGTGAATGAAAATAGCATGCATGTCATGGCTTAACCTTTGTAGGTAGCTAAGCCCCACACAGCAGCTCACTCACTCCGCCACAGTGGGATGGGGGAGAGAATTGGAAGGGTGAAAGTGAGAAAACTCGTGGTTTGAGATAAAGACAGTTTAAGAAGTAAAGCAAAAGCACATGTAAGCAAAGCAAAATAAGGAATTCATTCACTACTTCCCATCAGCAGGCAGATGTTTAGCCATTTCCAGGAAATCAGGGCTCCATCACACGTAATGGTTACTTGGGAAGACAAATGCCATCACTCTGAATGTCCCCCCCCTTCCTCCTTCTTCCGCCAGCTTTTATTGCTGAGCGTGACGTCATATGGTATGGGATATTCCTTTGGTCTGTTGGGGTCAGTTGTCCCGGCTGTGTCCCCTCCCAACTTCTTGTGCACCCCCAGCCTACTTGCTGTTGGGGCAGCGTGAGAAAAAGACTTTGATGCTGTGTAAGCACTGTTCAGCAATAACTAAATCATTGGTGTGTTATCAACACTGTTTTCATCACAAATCCAAGCCAGCACCATACAAGCTACTATGAAGAAATTTAACTCTATCCCAGACAAAATAAAGTACAATGCTTCACTCGGGGGATGAATGCAGAAGGAAAATGAACTCTTTATGAGTTGCTCACAGGAATGGTGAACAAAGATGGAAGATTTAAATGTCAGTTTCAGTAAAGTTTGTATTTTTTTTTAAACAAGTGTATAAGTAACAGAATGAATCTAGGAACCAGAATAGAAACAACATTGAAGGAAGGCAGCATAGCTAAGTATTAGAGGGTACTCATACCTGTCGGATGATGAAACTTAACAGTTCTATTCTAGTGTTTCTACAAGTTAGCTCTATATATTGCCTGTTTCTAAATAAGGTATCTAAAACCTTCCCTTTAAAGGAAAGGAAAGAAAGACATGGTAAAATCTCTGCATAAATATAACAACTTCTGATTTAAGCTAAAGTGTAAAGTTTGTTTATTATAGAGAAGTTGAGGAAATGGAGGAATGAAAAAAACTGTGACTGAGAACACTGGAAGCTCCTATGAAGGGAAATATTCCAGCTTCAGGAATGAAGACAACTATAATATCAATATTGTGTTAATCTTATCTTCAATAAGTAACACAGAAAGCTGGATATTCCATTCCAATCTTATAGATACTGATCTGTGTACATTTTAAGACTAACAAGGAATTGGTCAACAAATGAGTAAATAAGTAAACAATCATAGAAGGTTTATTAATCACCAAGGTTATGAACAATCAAATACCATCCAGTTGATACATTATCCATACATGTTCTACTGTCTTTATTTTCTCTAACTAAAAGAGAAGAATAAGAGAGAAGGTGAAAAGAAGATACAAAATATTCATTGTAGATTTAGTGGAGGCTCAAGCACATTGGTGAGAAGGGTTCTCCTAACAAATATGGACAGTGGAATCACTGGTGCTTCAAACACTCCATTTTTAAAAATTCAGTCCATTCTTTAGTGCCCAGACTGTCAGTTTCCCTCAGAGTATATCCTTAAGTCATAATTCTTTGACTCTATGCACTAAAATGCTTGAGAAATGCTTATTTAAATGTTTTTCCACCATACATTTTCACCCCTAAATTATTTACACTACATAATAGGAGCAAGAAAAGCTTTAAATCCTCTGTCATGTTTGCTATGAAACACATTGTCACTATAAGTGTAGCCTTTGAATTAACTTCTATATACTATGAAATATGTTTACCACATAAATTAATGCCATTGGTGAAAGCCTCTCCAATGGAGTACTTACATAACTAAATATTACTCTCTAAACTTCCCCTGACTTCTCTAAACCTCCCCTGATGCAACTTTCCTCTTGTCCTATCGCTTATTACTTGGGAGAAGTGACCAACCCCCACCTCTCTACAACCTCCTTTCAGGTAGTTGTAGAGAGTGATAAGGTCTCCCCGCAGCCTCCTTTTCTCCAGGCTAAACAACCCCAGTTCCCTCAGCCGCTTCTCATAAGACTTGTGCTCTAGACCCTTCACCAGCTTCGTTGCTCTTCTTTGGATGCACTCCAGCACCTCCATGTCTTTCTTGTAGTGAGAGGCCCAAAAGTGAACATAGTATTCACTTCCCTAGTCCTGCTGGCCACACTGTTCCTGATACAGACCAGGATGCTGTTGGCCTTCTTGGCCACCTGGGCACACTGTTGGCTCATATTCAGCCGGCTGTCGACCAGCACCCCCAGGTCCTTTTCTGCCGGGCAGCTTTCCAGCCACTCTTCCCCAAGACTGTAGTGTTGCATGGGGTTGTTGTGACCCAGGTGCAGGACCCGACACTTGGCCTTGTTGAATCATTGGCCTCAGCCCATTGATCCAGCCTGTCCAGATCCCTCTGTAGAGCCTTCCTACCCTCAAGCAGATTAACAACCCCACCCAATTTGGTGTCATCTCCAAATTTACTGAGGGTGCACTTGATCCCCTTGTCCAGGTTGTTGATAAAGAAAATGGCAACTTATTAATGACAGACATATCTGAGTGAAAACACCAGCATTATTATACACAAGAAATGAAAACAAGAAATTTCTTTGTTTAGCAGTGGATTGATTTTGCTGGTCTTTGTTAGGATACCGAACAGTTAGTAAGCCTAAATTTACTTTTTATATCTGCTGTTATAATGGCTTGTACCCTGTCCCTCCCCCGTCTCCCTGCTAAATGCATTTGGCGAGACTCACCATCATTTTGCGCATATTCTCGACTTGAAGTCATAAAAACATAGTGTGCCTCTGTGAAATAAGGGGCAAAAAATAAGGTGTTCTGTGTCTGTAGGGTTGAAAAGGAAATCAAGGGCTTTCTTTATATGCTTGTAGAGAGATATTATTTTACCTTTTGTATGCTAACTCTGAAGGGCAAATAATCTAAAAGGAATAATCTTGAGATTCAGTAGAGATAGGACTACTTGAGGTCAGGCTGGAGGCTAGCAAATGCATTGTTTTCCATCAAATACCTGGGAAACGAGGCAGATCCAGATATATTTGCTGTTATTTGGAAAGAGAAGCCTTCTTTGTGGAGGTAGGCAAAAGTTTTCTTTAGAAATTTGGAGCAATAAGTATGCTTTCTAAATAGATAAATGACCTTTGAATATCTCTTGAGATTCGGTACTAGGCCTAATAATTGAAAGAAAAATCTTCACACATTTTGTAGTAATATATAAATTTTGAGTGGCTATTTTACTGAAGCATTTGGTAGAAACCCTTTATAGTATGGTTGTCGGTAGTCATCACAGCACCAGCATCAAGTACAGCTGAAAAAAAGAGGGATGGATTGGGTTTGAAAACTTTGTGGTCTTCTAAATGTGATGTGGAACAAGTCAATGACATTTTGCTTCTGGATGTGCGTTCAGTGACTCAGAAAGATTGAATCTTAGTGCAAGGGAATAGATATAACTTCACACACTTCAACATACACTGCTCTTGTAGAATTGCATTAATGGGGGATCGTCCTCAAATCTAGGTTTCTATTGTCAGAGGAAATTATGTCATGCTGGATCCAACAGCCTAAGACAGGTGAGGCTGCTGCTGCTTCATGTCCCCACGTCCAACCAGTAATGAGGCTGAAGATGTATTCCCAGTACACACACACACAAAGCACACAGATACACTACTTATATACATATATACATGAATGGCCACATAGATCACAGACAGACACTCGGATCACTCACGTGAACATAGACAGCACCAGCAGCCTCATCCTGCTCCCTTCACTGGATGACCAGGATGGAGGTCTACTAGTGAGAATATATATCCATATGTACAACGTGGTTACCTCCAGCAGCTGGGCTCAGACACTCAGTCTGCCAAGTAGCTGGTCCCTGGATCCCAGCCTCCCCAGTTGCTGGCATCTGGATATCTGAGCCCCTGAGGCCGCAGCCCAGCTCCAGTTGCTGGTACAGATCATCGTGTGCACACACACACACATACACAACTGGCCAGGTCTTTCCAGGTCCCCGTAGCCAATCCCCCTGCACTCTCGCCCTTAGAGGTATACAGGCACTTTCACAGCTAGAGCTGACTGGCACTCCCCTGGACTCATAACTGACCCCCTATAATGAGTCCTGTGCATTCCCAAATGGCTTTTCCCCTGCACCCCATAATGTGTCCCACCCCAAGGCAGCAATCCCCTTTAGTCTGAAAGGTCATCTGGAGAGCTGCTCCAGATGAATCATCTTGATGTGTTTCATGTCTGGACAATGGACTGATGGCTCTGCCCTGTGAAGGGCCTGGACTAAGTGTTCATTCCTCTGGAATCCTTGATTTGTGTTCCTGCCTGCCATTGTGTGCCCCTGTGCTCCTCTAGGCTTGTGCAGATGGGCCTTTGATGGACTGATGGCCGCCCTGTGATGGGCCTGGGAGTAGCCCAGCAGGGTGTTATTTGGGCTCCCCCTCCTGCCAATATCCCTCTGAGCTCTTTTGTAGGTGTGCAGATGAGCCTTATCACATAACCTAATGAAAAGTTTTTAATGAGAAATTTAAAATTTTAATGAGAATTTTCATCACTAGAACTATTCCAAGGTATCTTTTTACATGAACATAAAAATATAAAGCTGAACAGCTTTCACTTTTAAAGGAATATAATGGTCTTGAAGTATTTTCAAACCAGCATTGTGGGATTTTTGTGTGAGAAAGTAAACTTTTAATTGGGAAATAAGTGGAAACTAATAAACAGAATTTTGTTCTTTTGAACTGAATTGAAGAAAATCTAGTATTATTAAAATGTCTTCAGCCTTTAATATGAGCATGGCAAGCAGTACAAAAATATTTTTTTTAGTACCCCAATCTTTTTCACCCAGCACATAGTTGATGGTCTACTCTTGCCCACTTAAAAGTTGTTTCTGTGCTAATCTGTTTGGAAATTCTACCTAAAGCTAAACATAGCCTGAGAACTTACTGTACTCTAGAAACTACTTTTTGTGTGTTGCCATGGGCAGCAACACTTGAAGGACTTTTAGCAACACATTTTTCTAAGAACCACTAGTCAAAGTGAAAAAGGGGTAAGTGGTCATGGAGATATGTGTATGTGAGATTTATATCCAAGATTTGAGATCATAGGGAGGAAGGTCATTAAAAGATTTTTCTCGTTTGAAAACTGAACAGTTGAAATATTTATGCAAGATATTCCCTAAACTTAGTTGCTGACTGGATGTGGAATAATTACTAAATTGGCTAAAAATACAAAAGTACAGCATTGTTCACACATTAAGGAAAAGTATAAAATCAAGAGGCCTCTGAGGTAGAAAACAGCTGCAGCTGGCGTGAAGAATACAACATCCGTGGTTCCCTGATAAGGATGCTTATGAAGCTACATGAGGTACGGGGCGGGATGCAATTATTGCGCGGCTTTACCTTATGATGTATAGCAGATACGGGGACGGGACGATACCATGAAACAGATAAGCTGCCAATTAGCTGCCTGCTCGATACTCGGAGCCAACATTTTGTCAAATTTTGATGAAATGCTGTCCTTTGTGCGAACTTTCCTCATTATAATGTCATTATAATACCAAAACACACCTCCTTCCCGAAGGCTACCCGCCTCCAAGGTGCGACCACTCCTTCTTGAGTCTGCGCCCTGAATTTTTTGTAAACTATACCTTTAATTGTGAAGCGAGAGAATTTTACACCAATCATAATTAAAGTATTTATGACTAAAGTCACTCAAACTCCACCTTGAAGATAACAAATAGTATAAAAATAGCCTGAGAGAGGGGGGATACCTGGGGAAGACACCATCGCGAAAGAATTTCATCACTGACTTCCGGGATCAGTCAACGGGCATGACTAGACTGAAGGTGCAGTCCACTATTAGTGTATCCAAATCGTAATAGTTTAATACATATTAAATGCGACTGGAGTGATAGTGCTGAATTGGGCATCACTCAGAATTTAAACCCAGCCGCACCTAGCCTCCCACCTCGGTGAGGAGTGTTAGAACGCAAGGGGGTTTATCTTCTGCCAAAACCGCTTTGCCCCTTTCACGCAACACTGGAGGATGAAAGTAAATTTTTTGTACAATTAACTTTCCTTTTGCTTCATAGAAAGAACAGATAAATTTCGGTCATCTGAAAATAGCAAATGATGTCAACAAATAAAAACAATGTAATAATTCTAGTAATATCTGGAAAGCACATCCATACGTTTTGAACAAAACCGTTTTGTGTTGTAACCACAGGAGCTTGCTCTCCCTTTCATTTAAATCTGTTTCTAGTAAAGAATTCAATCTTAATACAGAATGCAACATTGGAGGCAGAAAATAATGGTCTAGTGAATTCTCCTGTAATATCTAAAAGTTCCATACCTGTTTTGACACTGCAATTCTCTTAGCCACAAGTCTGTTTTCTTTTGTGATACAATTCCTTTATTGATGCACTTTAAAAAGGTAGAATGTATTTTAGAAGGTAGAGTCTCTCACTAAGCAAGAGCAAAGAGCTGTAAAAAGGTCACCACACCTTGTGAAACAGAACACTTTGTATAAACAACGCATGCCTTGCTAATGAATGTACCCTTGAAGAAGAACAGAAGGCTGATAACAAGGGAACATCCCTCCGAAGGTACTGCAGAATGGCTGAAAATGGGACAGCTGCTAAAAGAAGCATAAAGTCAACAAAGATCTGCAGTAACTGGGGGAAAGGTAAAGGCAGCAGTGGGAGATCACGATCACCAACTCAATTAAAGACTGAACAGAACTACCCCCCCTACTGTACTGGAGCATGCGCTCATCAATTAAAGGACATTGTAGCTTTAAATGAAAGCGAGAGACTGTACTAACCAATAGAGATTGTTAAGATAAGGTACTAACCAATATTTATAATTAAGGGTGTGTATTTCTGTGTTTTGTACCATATAAATATTCCGAGGAGTTTGTAGGCCAGTATGCTAGCTTTGTGGATTACCACCTAACACCCATCTCTGAACAGAAATGATTTAAATAAATGCCTCTACTCTATGTGTATATTGGCATCTTGCACACTGGGTAAATGACCCTGCTTTGGGACAACATTACAGTTAAAGCTTTAATGGTTTTGGTACCTAAGTTATAAAATAATTTCTTTGCCTAGCTGTTACTTAAAAGACCCTTTAAAAGAGTACGTTGTTTGCAGAAGTGTGTGGAATATTGCAAAGCATCCCAAAGCTTCCCAGGAATGTTTAAACAGGAAAATGTGCTTTCAAAATCACAAAAATTGATGTGAATTCATAGGCAGGTGGAACAGCTGGAAGCACTTTTACTTCTGCTTTTTAAAGTTGTCTGTATCTCTGCCTTCTGAAAGGTAGTGTTCACTTGATCTATTGTATTTTGTCTGTTTCCAGTCTTTGCTCAAAAATCAGTTTTGTTTCATGTATTGATATTGTTGGAGAAATAGTAGAAGTAAAGGGCACAGTTAACCACTGTAAGTAGCTAGCAAGATGTGGCCCTGGAGAAAGAACAGGAGCATACCATAAATTACCCAAAATAAGGGAATATCAAGATAAGCTCATGGGAAACAGAACTGCTAACAAGACCAAAGCAGAAGTCATTTGAACTATCCTAATTAACATAGTAAAAAAACTGCCCTCGAGTAGGGAAAGTCCCCTACTAACAAAAGCCCCCTCCTCACAGAGCATGCATAGTAAAGAGAGAGGATGCCGTGACTTTAAATAGAGATGAGGCACAGTAAGATCCAACAGCAATGAGGATGGCTAAGCATAACTGTGGAAAGTACTGATAACTCTTGCTTAACTGTTGCCCGAAAGGTATAAATGCCTACTGTGTGCCAACCGGGTTGTTCTAGCTTTGTGGATGAAACACCTAGCACCCATCTCTGCGCAGAAATGCAATAAACAAATATCTCTCTTTTGTGTGCATATCACCTCCTTGCACACCAGGTTAAAAGAACCCAGATTTGGGACAACAATATGAGATAACAAGCTTCGAAAAATTTTCTTAGTTGGATCAAAAGTAATTTAATCTAGCTGATATTTATGACATTTATGATATTACAGTTCGGTCTTACTAAATTGCAACAAAATAAGGGGGGCCAGTCTAGTAAAGCAGAGAACTTTCTCCATAAAAGGGAACTTGTATTTTTATTTTTAATTGATGAAGATGGCACAAGACTAAGGGAAATAATACAGTGTATTGATTTCAATGTTGGGTTTGAAGAGCATCCATATGACTTCTCCGTCAAACCTAATCATCCCAGTGTTAAGATTTTGATGCATACCTGTTTGAACATTTTATTTTCCATCCATGTTTTTTGGAAGTCTTTTTAAATCAGCACCCCAAGAGAAGCACTAGAGGATTTCCTCAAAGCTCTGCTGGTAGGCTGGGATGTCGAAGAGGTACAGGATTTCAGGATTAATTGTTTTATGACTTGCTAGAAATCAGGCCAATTCGTATAGGTATCACAGAAAATATCTGTCATTTGACAATTTGGTGAAAAATGTATGTCTGCCATAAAAAGAGAAAAGAAAAAGTTAAAGGGATATTTTGGATAGAAGAACTAAGCTGTAAATGCAAATTTCTTCACTGTTTTCTCAAAGGAGCAAAGAGGAAGCAGAGTTTAGGAAGGTTTTATTGGAGTTAACAAGTATCCTGTCTGCTTTAAGGATATTTCATACTGCACTTGCACTGTGAAATTGTACATATTTTTTTTGTTCTAATGCAAAATCACATACTCCAAAATGTAGAGATTAAAAAAAGCTTTGAGAAATCAGAAGGGAAATACTTGCTATGCCAGTTTCAGTGGATGAGTAGTCAGAGTGGTCTGTCTTCTAATAAATGTTAAACTAGCATTCATTTTTCTGTTGTGTATCTGCATGATGCTGTCGTGGTTTGCCCTCAGAGGGCAACAAAGAACCACGTGCCGCTCGCTCAGCTCTTCCTGGTACGGGAAGGATCAGAAGAAAAAGAAAACACTCTTGGGTTGAGACAAAGGCAGTTTAACAGAACAGCAAAGGGAACACAAAAAACAATAAACCAGAAACAATAACACGGATAAAAGAATATACAAATGCAATTACAGAACCGCCGCTCACCAACCAGACCCAGTATGCCCAAGCCCACTCCAAACCCAACTGCCTGCCCCCTCCCCTCCTCTTAATCTCAGGGTGGGCGTGGCTCCCATGGCATGGAATACTTAACCCTGTCCCTGCCGGAACCAGGACATTATCCACCCCTTATTCCATACCATTTTTGCCATGCCCAGATCTTACAGTTTTCGGAACACGTGACTGGTGTACCCGGCGTGGCTCATGCACACAGTCCATGGGCTGAAGATGTAGATCCTGAGGAAGGTGCTGGGTGCCAGCTGCTGACATCAGTTCTAATCCCATCACCACTTTGCTTTACTCAATTCTTCATCAAAGTCCATCTGTCCTTAATTTGGGTGATTCTTACTGCAGTACAGCTGATAGCAATTATAGTAACGAGGACATACAGTGACAGGGTTACACACAATTTGATTCATTGGCTCTTCTCACCCAAAATCAGATCCCCATGAGGTACACATCGGACTTCCCCATCCTGCCGCATTACCCACCAAGTGCACCCAGGTCCTTGGGCAAAAGCAATCCCACGGATGGGTTTGCCTTTGCCTGAGGCAGGACTAACCCAGACTGTCTTCCCTAACATATTCTTCATGTGCACTACGGGGACCTTATCCCCTTCTACAGTACGTGGAAGTTTTGACTGGGCAGGGCCAGCCCGATTGGTAGATCCCCTGGTATTAACTAGCCAGGTAGCCTTTGCTAAATGTGCATCCCAATGTTTTAAGGTCCCACCACCCATTGCTCTCAGTGTAGTTTTTAACAGTCCATTGTACCGTTCTATCTTCCCAGAGGCTGGTGCGTGATAGGGGATGTGATATACCCACTCAATACCATGCTCTTTGGCCCGGGTGTCTATGAGGCTGTTTTGGAAAAGAGTCCCGTTGTCCGACTCAATTCTCTCTGGGGTACCATGTCGCCACAGGACTTGCTTTTCAAGGCCCAGGATAGTATTCTGGGCAGCGGCATGGGGCACAGGGTATCTTTCCAGCCATCCAGTGGTTGCTTCCACCATTGGGAGCACATGGCACTTGCCTTGACGGGTTCATGGCAGTGTGATATAATCAATCTGCCAGGCCTCCCCATAGTTATATTTCAGCCATCATCCTCCATACCAAAGAGGCTTCAAACGCTTGGCTTGCTTGATTGCAGCGCATGTCTCACATTCAGGGATGACCTGTGCAATAGTGTCCATGGTCAAGTCCACCCCTCGGTCACGAGCCCATCTATATGTCGCATCTCTTCCTTGATGGCCTGAGGTCTCATGGGCCCACCGAGCTATGAATAGTTCACCCTTATGTTGCCAATCCAGATCCACTTGAGCCACTTCAATCCTGGCAGCCCGATCCACCTGCTGGTTGTTCTGATGTTCCTCCGTGGCATGATTCTTCGGTACGTGGGCATCTACGTGGCGTACTTTCACAACCAGATGCTCTATCTGGGCAGCAATATCTTGCCATAGTTCAGCAGCCCAGATGGGTTTGCCTCTGCGCTGCCAGTTGCCCTGCTTCCACTGCTGTAACCACCCCCACAGAGCATTTGCCACCATCCATGAATCAGTGTAGAGATAAAGTACTGGCCATTTTTCTTGCTCGGCGATGTCCAAAGCCAGCTGAATGGCTTTCACCTCTGCAAACTGGCTCGATTCACCTTGTCCTTCACTGGCTTCTGCAACTCTTCGTGTAGGACTCCACACAGCAGCCTTCCACTTTCGATGCTTTCCCACAATCCGGCAGGACCCATCAGTGAACAGGGCATATTTCTTCTCATTTTCTGGCAGTTTATTATATGGTGGGGCCTCTTCCGCACGCGTCACCTCCTCCTCTGGTGACATTCCAAAATCCTTGCCTTGATCCATGATCACTTCCAGAATTCCTGGGCGACTGGGGTTTCCCATTCGAGTTCGCTGTGTGATCAGTGCAATCCACTTACTCCATGTAGCATCAGTTGCATGATGTGTGGTGGGGACCCTTTCTTTGAACATCCAACCCAGCACCGGCAGTCGAGGTGCTAAGAGGAGCTGCGCTTCTGTACCAACCACCTCTGAAGCAGCTCGAACCCCTTCATATGCTGCCAATATCTCCTTTTCTGTTGGAGTGTAGCGGGCTTCGGATCCTCTGTATCCCCGACGCTAAAACCCTAGGGGTCGACCTCGGGTCTCCCCTGGTGCCTTCTGCCAGAGGCTCCAGGTAGGGCCATTCTCCCCGGCTGCGGTGTACAGCACATTTTTAACATCTTGTCCTGCCCGGACTGGCCCCAGGGCCACTGCATGGACTATTTCCTGTTTGATTTGTTCAAAAGCTTGTCGTTGCTCAGGACCCCATTTAAAATCATTCTTCTTCCGGGTTACTTGATACAGAGGGCTTACAATCAGACTGTAATCTGGGATATGCATCCTCCAAAAACCCACAATGCCTAAGAAAGCTTGTGTTTCCTTTTTGCTAGTTGGTGGAGACATAGCTGCTATTTTGTTGATCACATCCATTGGGATCTGGCGGCGTCCATCTTGCCATTTTATTCCTAAGAACTGGATCTCCTGTGCAGGTCCCTTGACCTTACTTTGTTTTATGGCAAAACCAGCTTTCAGAAGGATTCGGACTATTTTATCCCCTTTCTCAAAAACTTCTTCAGCTGTGTTTCCCCATACAGTGATGTCATCAATGTACTGCAGATGTTCTGGAGCTTCACCCTGTTCCAGTGCAGTCTGCATCAGTCCATGGCAAATGGTGGGGCTGTGTTTCCACCCCTGGGGCAGTCGATTCCAGGTGTACTGGATGCCCCTCCAAGTGAAAGCAAACTGTGGCCTGCACTCTGCTGCCAAAGGGATTGAGAAGAATGCATTCGCTATATCAGTTGTGGCAGCCGCAGTGCCTGTCGCAGGGGCCGCAGCAGCCGCAGTGCCTGTCGCAGGGGCCGCAGTGCCTGTCGCAGGGGCCGCAGCAGCCGCAGTGCCCGCCGCAGGGGCCGCAGCAGCCACAGCATCTGCTGGTCTGGTCTCTCTTTCTCCTGAGGGTGCTGCATAGCACTGAGCAGTGCCTGGTAGATACTGGCCAGGGCCCAGCACAGTGCGGTGAGTTGTGCCTCTCTAGAATAGCCACAGCATTTTCCCTTCAGATATTCTACTATTCTATCAGGGTCCTGTAATTGTTCAGGGGTGAAGTCCCAGACCATTGGAGGTGAGAAGTTCTCTAAGTACCTGCCCATGATCTCCCATATGCCATGCCACCCCTGACTGTCCAGCCTTGGAGCAGATCTCTGGGTGGTAGTCTTAAATAGTCGTTTAACCCTAAACGAGACCTGGAACATATTCAGGAGACATAACACTAGGAACATGCTGGTTTGAGCATCCCAAGGATATTCAAAATTCTCAAAAGCTGTCATACCTGACCCGAAGGAGAAAAGGGAGGCAAAAGAGCTGGGGAAAGTGTCCCCCCCCTGTTTCCCCCATAGACTGGGTGTAATTATTAATGAATTCTGAGAGATGGTGCCCAATGTACGGACAGGACAGCAATACCACATAAACGCCCCAAAGTAACCGTCTAACAAGTGATGTTATCATATCATAAGCCGATATTGCACAGGACAGTAAAATGATAATCCTCATCCCCCTCCCAGAAGTAACAAATATCATCACAGGGAGTGCATAAGACACATAGGAGTTTACATAACACAGCCATGAGAACAAACTAAGCAACATAGTGACCAGTGACTATTTACCTAACAAATTCGTTCTTTCAAGCTCTAGTTGGATTCTGTCGTTGTCTCAACCCTTCGAGCCCCACGTTGGGCGCCAAAAAGGACTGTCGTGGTTTGGCCTCAGATGGCAACAAAGAACTACGTGCCGCTCACTCAGCTCTTCCCGGTACGGGAAGGATCAGAAGAAGACGACAACACTCTTGGGTTGAGACAAAGGCAGTTTAACAGAACAGCAGAGGGAACACGAAAATGAAACCAGCAACAATAACACCGACAGAGAAATATACAGACGCGATTACGGAACCGCTGCTCCCCGCCGGTCCAGACCCGGGATGCCCCAGCCCACTCCAAACCCAACTTCCTGCCCCCTCCGCTCCTCTTAATCTCAGGGTGGGCGTGGCTCACATGGCATGGAATACTTAACCCTGTCCCCGCCGGAACCAGGACAGATGCCCTTTCCATCTTTTGAATGCCTTAATTAAAACTAGTGTCTAGGTATCATTCATGGTAGAACAGTTAAGAATACATGTTTGAAAACTCTAATGGGATACTTTTTCAGTTACTAAGAGAAGCCATCTTCGAAATGTGTTGGCAATGTTATTTCAGAATCCAATGGTTAAAAACCAGTGGATACTCACAAAGTTTTTGGGTGTTCTGTTGCTCTCCAGTAATTTGATAAGCCCCTGGTGATAGTAACTTATTTGAATTTGAATTGATGTTGGGTTTCTTGTGTGGCCAAGTTTCCTTATGTATGTAAAAGAGAGTGGGACTGCAAGATATCTGGGAAGGTAACCAAATGGTTGGTAGCCTTAAAACTAAAATACTTGTACTTACTGGGGCAGCAAGGCATCAGTAGTGCAGAAGATGAGGACTGATTTGTTAATCGGTATTTAGTCAATAATAGTCTCTGCTCCATAAATAAAACAGAGTATTGTTGTAGGAATCGTGCAGCTGCCACATAGACCATGGTAGGAATTATGTGGATGCCACCTCAACAGGGCTCATCCCTTGGTTCTACTTTAATAAAAGAATCAGAGTTCCTTCTTCAAATATGTTTAATATCCAATAGTAGTTACAGCCTGAGCTGGGTGCCTCCGAAGAGGGACCCTACCTGTCGATTGTTACCAGATTTTATAGTCTCTATAGGTCGCTTGATTTCTTGATGGCACTTCTGCTCATCCAATCCTGTTCACTGACTCTAGAATCTTCTCTTTTTCTGATTTGCTCTCGCAGCCTCCAGGCACCCTTTTTGTCTGTGTCTCGAGACATTTCCTTATCTTTTGTTACAGAATATCCTGTAGTTAAAGTTTTAGTTATACTTCCTTATCTACCAGTTACATTTCCATAGATAAAAACAAAGGTTAAAGTACAATTCATGTGGCCTAAGGCTTCATTTATTTTAGTCACTAGTGCTAAACTCTGGCACAAATTAGTCTCTCACCACAGTATGTTCAAGGAGGTGGTGAAAGGAAATGTTACTCTGTTTTATAAATGGAAATTTGAGGCCCAGAGAAATGAATGATCGAGAATCCCATACTGAGTATGGGCAGAGACCAGAACTGAATTGAGTTCACCATTTTAATCTTAACATTTCTGTTAACATTCAAACCCCCACAGGCTATTTCTATAGATTAGGCACATCTGATTTCATAGAATCATAGAATCATTTAGGTTGGAAAAGACCCTTAAGATCATCAAGTCCAACTGTAAACCTAACACTGCCAAGTCCACCACTAAACCATGTCCCTAAGCACCATGTCTACCCGTCTTTTAAATACCTCCAGGGATGGTGACTCAACACCTTCCCTGGGCATCCTGTTCCAATGCTTTCTTTGTTCCTGGTCTCTTTTAGATACTTAAAAGTGGTGATGTCTCTTGGAATACTAATATCTTCCTAACAAACTGATAGATGGTCTTGTTGAGACAAGTCTGAAATTTTTGTATGTTATCAGACATCACTTAAAACACAGCAAAGCTTGGTGTTTGTGGTGTTGGGGTTTTTTTTTCTTTTTTTCTCAGGATTTAAGCAGCTGGAGGAACATACATTAAGGCACTTCTGCATTACAAAGACTAGTTCCTTCCTTAACATTTCAGTTATCTCTGTTGGCTTTTGGTATCTTTTAGAAACGGAAGATGGTTTGTGGCTTCTATGCACCTTACAACTTGTGTGCAACTTGGAGTGCTGTTTCTGAGCATTGTGTAGGCTAAATCAGTTTTGGTTTTTGTCCTAGTTATATTCTGAATTGCTAACAAGTCTTTTAGCTATAGAGTATTGAAAGAGTGGAGTTTTTGGATGCATGTAATAAAGCTTATAAACTTGTGGTGTACTAGAGTCATCAGACGTGAATGAGGACTGTTTGACTATCTGTTGCAACAACATCGCTATAGCCATCTCATTTCCAGCAAGTTCTTATTAATAAATATGTTTGAGAACTTGTGTGGGTCATGTCCTGGAATAGTATGTAGAACCTAACTGAAAGATGAACTGGTTCACTCTGATCAATAAGTATTTCTGATTGGGCTCCAGCAAGATCAAAGGAGAAGAGGATGTGCACTGTATGGGGTTTGCTGCAGATCTAAACCTCCATATTCATGCATGGTCTCATGAAGTCACAGTCTACCTGTCTCTATCACTGCATAAAGAGTGGCTGACAAGTTTTACACAGCATGCATTGGCCTTTGTGAGTCTTTATTCTATATCTCTCCTGTTCTCAGTTTCTAAAACAGGAATAATCTGGTCTTGGTCTCTGTGCATTATTTAAGGCACCCAGAGTTTATTTTTCATTTGCTAGCATATGTTATCCATAAGTTGTACATGCAATGTAATTCTTAAGATGCTAAAATATATGTTTTCATTTGAGGCTTGTTTTAATAATGCCTGAGAAGCTGTAAATGCTAATGATTCCTTATGAGAAGTCATTTTTATACCACTATTTCTAATATGCCACTGCTATGTTGTTATTTCCTGTGTAAAGGAAACAACCCTGCAGACACCAAGGTCAGAGAAGAAGGAGTGGGAGAAGGTGCTTCAGGTGCTAGAGCAGAGATTCCCCTTCAGCCTGTGGAAAAGCACGCTGGAGCAGGTTGTCTCCCTGAAGCCCATGGAGAGGACTGTGCTGGAGCAGATATCCACACTGCAGCCCTTGGAGAACCCCACGCTGGAGCAGGTGGATATGCCCTGAAGGAAGCTGCAGTCCATGGAGAGCTCACACTGGAGCAGGAGGAAAGTGTGAGGAGGAAGGAGCAGTAGAGAGGAACTATTACAGAATGACCGCCCTGCCCCGACTTCCCCATCCCCCCTGAGCCTAGTGGAGGGAGGTAGAGGAGTTCAGAATAAAGGAGTGCAGTAGAGTCTGGGAAAAAGTGGGGGGTGGGGAGAAGGTGTTTTGGTTTTTGTCTTTGCTTCTCACCATCCTGCTCTATTTTTAATTGACAATACATTAAATTAATTTTCCCCAAGTTGAGTCTGTTTTGCCTGTGACAGTAATTAGTAAGTGATCTCCCTGTCTTTATCTCGATCTGTTACTGTAAAATCCAGTTAGAAGAAAACCCTCTAAGACTCGCTTTAAGTTTTAGAAGGCAGGCATTCTTTATTTACAGTGCTGGATGCACGGGGGATCATTCCTCCTAGTGTGCATTACTGTATGTTAAACAAAACACAGTTTTTATTAGGCTATCACATACATAAGTGTTTTGATTTCACGGAATGGTTATACATATTCACTCAAATTCTCAGAACTCATTTACATAGTCCCCTCCTATAAAACGCATGTGTGGTCGAGTTGTGGTGGTCCCTCTGGTGGTCCTCAGTGGTTGTAGACCCCAAAACTTGCAGTGACCGCTTGGTGAACTCAGTTGATCTAGCCATATATGGTTCTTCTTTGGCTTGCAATATGTTTCAGTGGTCAGTTTCTTCAGTCTGTTCTCTTTCCTAGGTACCTGCTTTATTCTTAACCAACCAGCTGTGAAACTCATAACCTTGTCTTGCAGGGGGAAAAGGGTTCTAGGACAAGAGTTATCAGGGCTCATTGAGAGGGCTTTAAACTCGATTTGAAGGGGGGTGGGGATGGTACTGGGCTTGCTGGTGAGGTGCCAGGGCGTAGTTGCTCAGCACTTGTGGGGGAGTGTGCCAGTATTTCTGAGAGCCAGAAGGCACACCACATCTCAAGGGTCAAAACTACACACAAAACTCCCTCTCTGAAATGCTTATACACCAATGCACACAGCATGAGGAATAAGCAGGAAGAGCTGGAGATCTGTGTGCGGTCGAAGGGCCACGATATCATTGCGATTACTGAGACGTGGTGGGACAGCTCACATGACTGGAATGCTGTCATGGATGGCTATGTCCTTTTCAGGAAAGACAGGCCAGCAAGGCATGGTGGTGGAGTTGCACTCTATGTGAGAGAGCAACTGGAATGTATTGAGCTCTCCCTGGGGGCGGATGAAGAGAGGGTTGAGAGCTTATGGGTAAGGATTAAGGGGCAGGCAAATATGAGGGACACTGTTGTGGGTGTTTATTACAGGCCGCCTGATCAGGATGGGGAAGCTGATGAGGCCTTCTACAGACAGCTGAAAGTAGCCTTGCAATTGCAGGCCTTGGTTCTCATGGGGGACTTCAATCACCCTGATATCTGCTGGGAAGGCTACACAGCCAGGCACGCACAGTCCAGGAGGTTCCTCCAGTGTATTGATGATAACTTTTTGACACAGGTGGTGGAGGAGCCAACAAGGAGAGGAGCACTACTGGACCCAGTACTGACAAACACAGAGGGACTGGTGGAGGACATTAAGGTTGGGGGCACCCTAGGTTGTAGTGATCATGAAATGATAGAGTTCAGGATCATGGGTAGTATGCACAAAACAACAAGTAGGATTGCAACCTTGGACTTCAGGAGGGCTAACTTTGACCTCTTCAAGAAACTGCTTGGAGAGATCCCATGGGCTAGGGCTCTGGAAGGCAAAGGGGCTCAAGAGAGCTGGTTGGTATTCAAACACCACTTTCTCCAAGCTCAGGAACAGTGCATCCTGGGCCAAGGGACACAGGAGACCTGCATGGTTGAGCAGGGAGCTTCTGAAAAAGCTCAAGTGGAAGAAGGAAGTTTACAGCATGTGGAAGAATGGACTGACCCCTTGGGAGGATTACAAGAATGCTGTCAGAGTATGCAGGGATGAAATGAGGAAAGCCAAGGCCGCCTTGGAATTAAACCTGGCAAGGGATGTCAAGCTCAACAGGAAGGGTTTCTTCAAGTATATCGGAGGCAAAAGGAAGACCAGGGAAGTTGTGGGCCTGCTGTTGAATGAGACAGGAGCCATGGTGACAGAGGATGCGGAAAAGGCGGAGTTACTGAATGCCTTCTCTGCTTCAGGCTTTACTGCTCGGGCCAGTCCTCAGGAGTCCTAGGCTTTAGGGAAAGTAACGGGGAAAGAAGAAGACTTCCCCTTGGTTGAGGAGGATCAAGTGAGAGATCAATTAGGTCAATTAGATATTCACAAGTCCATGGGCCCCAATGGGATGCACCCGAGAGTGCTGAGGGAGCTGGCAGAAGTCATTGCTGGGCCGCTCTCCATCATCTTTGAAAGGTCCTGGAGAACAGGCGAGGTGCCTGAGGACTGGAGGAAAGCAAATGTCACTCCAGTCTTCAAAAAGGGCAAGAAGGAAGACCCAGGGAACTACAGGCCAGTCAGCCTCACCTCCATCCCTGGAAAGATGATGGAACAGCTCATTCTGGGTGTCATCTCAAGGCATGTGGAGGAAAAGAAAGCTATCGGAAGTAGTTAACACGGATTCACCAAGGGGAAATCGTGTCTGACTAATCTGATAGCCTTCTATGATAGCATGACTGGATGGATAGATGAGGGGAGGGCAGTGGATGTGGTCTACCTTGACTTCAGCAAGGCTTTCGACACGGTCTCCCACAGCATCCGCATAGGGAAGCTTAGGAAGTGTGGGTTAGATGAATGGACAGTGGGGTGGATTGAAAACTGTCTGAAAGAGAGCTCAGAGGGTCGTGATTAGGGGCACAGAGTCTAGTTGGAGGTCAGTCACAAGTGGTGTTCCCCAGGGGTCAGTACTGGGCCCAGTCCTGTTCAATATATTCATCAATGACCTGGATGAAGGGAGAGAGTGCACCCTCAGCAAGTTTGATGATGACAGAAAACTGGGAGGGGTGGCTGACACACCGGAGGGCTGTGCCGCCATACAGAGAGACCTGGACAGGCTGGAGAGTTGGGCAGAGAGAAACCTCATGAAATTCAGTAAGGACAAGTGTAGGGTGCTGCACCTGGGGAGGAATAACCCCATGCACCAGTACAGGTTGGGGGCTGACCTGCTGGAGAGCAGCTCTGTGGAAAGAGACCTGGGAGTCCTGGTGGACAACAGGATGACCATGAGCCAGCAATGAGCCTTTGCAGCCAAGAAGGCCAATGGCATCCTGGGGTGCATCAAGAAGAGTGTGGCCAGCAGGTCGAGGGAGGTCATCCTCCCCCTCTACTCTGCCCTGGTGAGGCCACACCTGGAGTACTGTGTCCAGTTCTGGGCTCCCGAGTTCAAGAAGGACAGGGAACTGCTGGAGAGGGAACACCAAAGGGCTACCAAGATGATGAGGGGACTGGAACACCTCTCTTATGAAGAAAGGCTGAGGGATTTGGGTTTCTTCAGTCTGCAAAAAAGACGACTGAGGGGGGACCTTATCAACGCTTATAAATATTTAAAGGATGGGTGTCAGGAAGATGGGGCCAGGCTCTTTTCAGTGATGCCCAGCGACAGGACAAGAGGTAATGGGCACAAACTTGAACATAGGAAGTTCCATCTCAACATGAGGAGGAACTTCTTTACTTTGAGGGTGGCAGAGCACTGGAACAGGCTGCCCAGAGAGGTAGTAGAGTCTCCGTCTCTGGAGACATTCAAAACCCGCCTGGACGCGTTCCTGTGCAACCTGCTCTAGGTGACCCTACTCTGGCAGGGGGGTTGGACTAGATGATCTCCAGAGGTCCCTTCTAACCCTACGATTCTATGATTCTTCTATCACTCATGATGTCTTATACTAATGGCACTACTAATTTATAAGAACTTTGCTGAACTACCAGGTTGGCTTTAGTCTGATATCAGTTCCCCACTTTGAGACTCATGATAGTTTATCATCAAGAGTCTCACCATCTACAAGAGGTGACGCATGTGGAAGAGGCCCCACCATATAATAAACTAACAGAAAATGAGAAGAAACATGCCATGTTCAATGATGGTCCCTGTTGGATTGTGGGAAAATATCAAAAGTGGAAGGCCTACACGAAGAGTTGAAGAAGCCAGTGAAAGACAAGGTGAATCGAGCCAGTTTGCAGAGGTGAAAGCCATTCAGCTGGCTTTGGACATTGCCCATGGCCAGTACTTTATCTCTACACTGATTCATGGATGGGGGCAAATGCTCTGTGGGGGTGGCTACAGCAGTGGAAGCAGGGCAACTGGCAGCGCAGAGGCAAACCCATCTGGGCTGCTGAACTATGGCAAGATATTGCTGCCCAGATAGAGCATCTGGTTGTGAAAGTACGCCACGTAGATGCCCACGTACCGAAGAATCGGGCCATGGAGGAACATCAGAACAACCAGCAGGTGGATCGGGCTGCCAGGATTGAAGTGGCTCAAGTGGATCTGGATTGGCAACATAAGGGTGAACTATTCATAGCTCGGTGGGCCCATGAGACCTCAGGCCATCAAGGAAGAGATGCGACATATAGATGGGCTCGTGACCGAGGGGTGGACTTGACCATGGACACTATTGCACAGATCATCCATGAATGTGAGACATGCGCTGCAATCAAGCAAACCAAGCGTTTGAAGCCTCTTTGGTATGGAGGATGATGGCTGAAATATAACTATGGGGAGACCTGGCAGATTGATTATATCACACTGCCACGAACCCGTCAAGGCAAGTGCCATGTGCTCACAATGGTGGAAGCAACCACTGGATGGCTGGAAACATACCCTGTGCCCCATGCCACTGCCCGGAATACTATCCTGGGCCTTGAAAAGCAAGTCCTGTGGCGACATGGTACCCCAGAGAGAATTGAGTCGGACAACGGGACTCTTTTCCAAAACAGCCTCATAGACACCTGGGCCAAAGAGCATGGTATTGAGTGGGTATATCACATCCCCTATCACGCACCAGCCTCTGGGAAGATAGAACGGTACAATGGACTGTTAAAAACTACACTGAGAGCAATGGGTGGTGGGACCTTAAAACATTGGGATGCACATTTAGCAAAGGCTACCTGGCTAGTTAACACCAGGGGGTCTACCAATTGGGCTGGCCCTGCCCAGTCAAAACTTCCACATACCGTAGAAGGGGATAAAGTCCCCGTAGTGCACATGAAGAATATGTTAGGGAAGACAGTCTGGGTTAGTCCTGCCTCAGGCAAAGGCAAACCCATCCGTGGGATTGCTTTTGCCCAAGGACCTGGGTGCACTTGGTGGGTAATGCGGCAGGATGGGGAAGTTCGATGTGTACCTCATGGGGATCTGATTTTGGGTGAGAAGAGCCAATGAATCAAATTGTGTGTAACCCTGTCACTGTATGTCCTCGTTACTATAATTGCTATCGGCTGTACTGCAGTAAGAATCACCCAAATTAAGGACAGATGGACTTTGATGAAGAATTGAGTAAAGCAAAGTGGTGATGGGATCAGAGCTGGCGACCAGCAACTTCCTCAAGATCTGCATCTTCGGCCCATGGACTGTGTGCATGAGCTACGCCAGTGTCCTGGTTCCGGCAGGGACAGGGTTAAGTATTCCATGCCATGTGAGCCACGCCCACCCTGAGATTAAAAGGAGGGAGGGGGCGAGCAGTCAGGTTCGGAGCGGGCTGGTGCGTCCCTGGGCCGGACCGGCGGGGAGCGGCGGTTCCGTATTCGCGTCTGTATATTTCTCTGTCGGTGTTGTTGTTGTTGTTTTCTTGTTCCCTTTGCTGTTCTGTTAAACTGCCTTTGTCTCAACCCAAGAGTTTTGCCTTTTTCTTTTGATCCTTCCCGTACCGGGAAGTGCTGAGCGAGCGACACGTGGTTCTTTGTTGCCATCTGAGGCCAAACCACGACAGTCCTTATTTGGCACCCAACGTGGGGCTCGAAGGGTTGAGACAAGAACAGAATCCAACTAGAGCTTGAAAAAACTAATTTGTTAGGTAAATAGTCACTGGTCACTATGTTGCTTAGTTTGTTCTCATGGCTGTGTTATGTAAACTCCTATGTGTTTTATGCACTCCCTGTGATGATATTTGTTACCTCTGGGAGGGGGATGAGGATTATCATTTTACTGTCCTGTGCAATATCGGCTTATGATATGATAACATCACTTGTTAGACGGTTATTTTGGGGTGTTTATGTGGTATTGCTGTCCTGTCTGTACATTGGGCACCATCTCTCAGAATTCATTAATAATTACACCCAGTCTATGGGGGAAACAGGGGGGGACACTTTCCCCAGCTCTTTGGCCTCCCTTTTCTCCTTCGGGTCAGGTATGACAGCTTTTGAGAATTTTGAATATCCTTGGGATGCTCAAACCAGCATGTTCCTAGTGTTATGTCTCCTGAATATGTTCCAGGTCTCGTTTAGGGTTAAACGACTATTTAAGACTACCACCCAGAGATCTGCTCCAAGGCTGGACAGTCAGGGGTGGCATGGCATATGGGAGATCATGGGCAGGTACTTAGAGAACTTCTCACCTCCAATGGTCTGGGACTTCACCCCTGAACAATTACAGGACCCTGATAGAATAGTAGAATATCTGAAGGGAAAATGCTGTGGCTATTCTAGAGAGGCACAACTCACCGCACTGTGCTGGGCCCTGGCTAGTGTCTACCAGGCACTGCTCAGTGCTATGCAGCACCCTCAGAAGAAAGAGACAGAGACCAGACTAGCAGGCGCTGCGGCCCCTGCGGCAGGCGCTGCAGCTGCTGTGGCCCCTGTGGCAAGTGCTGCTGCGACGGGCACTGCGGCTACTGCAACCCCTGCGACGGGCACTGCGGCTACTGCGACCCCTGCAACAGGCACTGCGGCTACTGCGACCCCTGTGGCAGCCACTGCGGCTACTCCAGCCCCGGTGACAGCCACTGCTGCTGAACCAGGGAACCAACCCGTGCC
Source organism: Fratercula arctica (assembly GCA_947846985.1). Lineage (NCBI taxonomy): Eukaryota > Metazoa > Chordata > Aves > Charadriiformes > Alcidae > Fratercula > Fratercula arctica. Next base: position 10,211,612 of record CANTUZ010000025.1, read on the forward strand.
AGTATCCGTTGCCCCCATACAAAAGAAGAAGTATACAAAGAAATCAGTTCGCTTAGTAAGAGATGACGATGAACCAGGGCCATCACAAGGACAGGAGGAAGAGGCAGAACCAGAGATAATTACCCGATCCCTATCCCTGAGTGAGCTGCGGGATATGCGAAAAGATTTTAGCCGACTTTCAGGCGAGCACATTGTCACCTGGCTGCTTCGGTGTTGGGATAATGGGGCCAGTAGCCTGGAATTAGAGGGTAGGGAAGCCAGGCAGTTGGGATCCCTGTCTAGGGAAGGCGGCATTGACAAGGCAATTGGAAAAAAGACCCAAGCCCTCAGCCTCTGGAAGCGACTCCTGTCAGGCGTGAGGGAGAGGTACCCCTTCAGTGAAGATGTTGTATGCCAACCAAGCAAATGGACCACCATGGAAAGAGGTATCCAGTACCTGAGAGAATTAGCCGTGCGGGAGATGATTTATTATGACCTGGACAACACAGACTTGCCCACAGACCCTGATGAGGTGCACTGCACAAGGCCCATGTGGCGGAAGTTTGTACGGAGCGCACCGTCGTCATATGCCAACTCACTGGCAGTAATGGAATGGAAAGGTGAAGAAGGACCAACGGTGGATGAGGTGGCTGGCCGGCTCCGGCGATATGAAGAAAGCCTCTCTTCCCCCCTTGTCTCAGCTGTGGAGAAACTGTCCCGGAAGGTTCAGCAACTTGAAGAGAATATGTCCTACTCCCCACCTGTACGGGCCAGCATCTCGGCTATTAGAAGCAGACATTTCCCCACTCAAGAGAGAGAGTACAAAGGGTACACACCACGAGGCACCCTGTGGTTCTACCTGCGAGACCGTGGAGAGGACATGAGGAAGTGGGATGGACAACCTACTTGGATCCTGCGGACACGGGTACAGGAGTTGCAAGGAAGGACAACCACAAAAGGGGATGCCTCCAGGAAAAGTGCTGCCCCAGTTTCCAGTGGGCAGTTCCCCAGACAGACCATAAGGCCTGATCTTGCTTCTGATCCTCTTGAAGGAACCTCCAAGTCATTTCTGCAAGAAGTGAGTACCGGATACCATGACCAGGATTAGAGGGGCCCTGCCTCCAGCCAGGTGGAGGAAAGGGACAACCGGGTTTATTGGACAGTGTGGATTCGATGGCCTGGCACATCAGACCCACAGGAGTATAAGGCTCTAGTGGACACAGGAGCACAGTGCACTCTGATACCATCAAGCTATAGAGGGGCAGAACCCATTTGTATTTCTGGGGTCACAGGGGGATCCCAAGAGTTGACTGTACTGGAGGCTGAAGTGAGCCTAACTGGGAATGAGTGGCAAAAGCATCCCATTGTGACTGGCCCAGATGCTCCATGCATCCTTGGTATAGATTACCTCAGGAGAGGGTATTTTAAGGACCCAAAGGGGTATCGATGGGCCTTTGGCATAGCTGCCTTGGAGGCGGAGGAAGTTAGACAGTTGTCCACCTTGCCTGGTCTCTCGGAGGATTCTTCTGTTGTGGGGTTGTTGAGGGTCGAAGAACAGCAGGTGCCGATTGCTACCACAACGGTGCATCGGCGGCAATATCGCACTAACCGAGACTCTCTGATTCCCATCCATAAGCTGATTCGTCAACTAGAGGTTCAAGGAGTGATCAGTAAGACTCGCTCGCCTTTTAACAGTCCTATATGGCCGGTGCGAAAATCCAATGGAGAGTGGAGGCTAACTGTAGACTATCGTGACCTGAATGAAGTCACGCCACCACTGAGCGCTGCTGTGCCGGATATGCTAGAACTGCAGTATGAACTGGAGTCAAAGACAGCCAAGTGGTATGCCACGATTGATATAGCGAATGCATTCTTCTCAATCCCTTTGGCAGCAGAGTGCAGGCCACAGTTTGCTTTCACTTGGAGGGGCATCCAGTACACCTGGAATCGACTGCCCCAGGGGTGGAAACACAGCCCCACCATTTGCCATGGACTGATCCAGACTGCACTGGAACAGGGTGAAGCTCCAGAACATCTGCAGTACATTGATGACATCATTGTATGGGGAAACACAGCCGAAGAAGTTTTTGAGAAAGGGGATAAAATAGTCCGAATCCTTCTGAAAGCTGGTTTTGCCATAAAACGAAGTAAGGCCAAGGGACCTGCACAGGAGATCCAGTTCTTAGGAATAAAATGGCAAGATGGACGCCGCCAAATCCCAATGGATGTGATCAACAAAATAGCAGCTATGTCTCCACCAACTAGCAAAAAGGAAACACAAGCTTTCTTAGGCATTGTGGGCTTTTGGAGGATGCATATCCCAGATTACAGTCTGATTGTAAGCCCTCTGTATCAAGTAACCCGGAAGAAGAACGATTTTAAATGGGGTCCTGAGCAACGACAAGCTTTTGAACAAATCAAACAGGAAATAGTCCATGCAGTGGCCCTGGGGCCAGTCCGGGCAGGACAAGATGTTTAAAACATGCTCTACACTGCAGCCGGGAAGAATGGCCCTACCTGGAGCCTCTGGCAGAAGGCACCGGGGGAGACCCGAGGTCGACCCCTAGGGTTTTGGAGTCGGGGATACAGAGGATCCGAAGCCCGCTACACTCCAACAGAAAAGGAGATATTGGCAGCATATGAAGGGGTTCGAGCTGCTTCGGAGGTGGTTGGTACAGAAGCGCAGCTCCTCTTAGCACCTCGACTGCCGGTGCTGGGTTGGATGTTCAAAGAAAGGGTCCCCACCACACATCATGCAACTGATGCTACATGGAGTAAGTGGATTGCACTGATCACACAGCGAACTCGAATGGGAAACCCCAGTCGCCCAGGAATTCTGGAAGTGATCATGGACTGGCCAGAAGGCAAGGATTTTGGAATGTCACCAGAGGAGGAGGTGACGCGTGCGGAAGAGGCCCCACCATATAATAAACTGCCAGAAAATGAGAAGCAATATGCCCTGTTCACTGATGGGTCCTGCCGGATTGTGGGAAAGCATCGAAAGTGGAAGGCTGCTGTGTGGAGTCCTACACGACAAGTTGCAGAAGCCAGTGAAGGACAAGGTGAATCGAGCCAGTTTGCAGAGGTGAAAGCCATTCAGCTGGCTTTGGACATCGCTGAGCGAGAAAGATGGCCAGTACTTTATCTCTACACTGACTCATGGATGGTGGCCAATGCTCTGTGGGGATGGTTACAGCAGTGGAAGCAGGGCAACTGGCAGCGCAGAGGCAAACCCATCTGGGCTGCTGAACTATGGCAAGATGTTGCTGCCCGGATAGAGAATCTGGTTGTGAAAGTACGCCATGTAGATGCCCACGTACCGAAGAATCGGGCCACGGAGGAACATCAGAACAACCAGCAGGTGGATCGGGCTGCCAGGATTGAAGTGGCTCAAGTGGATCTGGATTGGCAACGTAAGGGTGAACTATTCATAGCTCGGTGGGCCCATGACACCTCAGGCCACCAAGGAAGAGATGCGACATATAGATGGGCTCGTGACCGAGGGGTGGACTTGACCATGGACACTATTGCACAGGTCATCCCTGAATGTGAGACATGCGCTGCAATCAAGCAAGCCAAGCGTTTGAAGCCTCTTTGGTATGGAGGACGATGGTTGAAATATAAATATGGGGAGGCCTGGCAGATTGATTATATCACACTGCCACGAACCCGTCAAGGCAAGCGCTATGTGCTCACAATGGTGGAAGCAACCACTGGATGGCTGGAAACATACCCTGTGCCCCATGCCACTGCCCGGAATACTATCCTGGCCTTGAAAAGCAAGTCCTGTGGCGACATGGTACCCCAGAGAGAATTGAGTCAGACAATGGGACTCTTTTCCGAAACAGCCTCATAGACACCTGGGCCAAAGAGCATGGTATTGAGTGGGTATATCACATCCCCTATCATGCACCAGCCTCTGGGAAGATAGAACGGTACAATGGACTGTTAAAAACTACACTGAGAGCAATGGGTGGTGGGACCTTAAAACATTGGGATGCACATTTAGCAAAGGCTACCTGGCTAGTTAACACCAGGGGATCTACCAATCGGGCTGGCCCTGCCCAGTCAAAACTTCCACGTACTGTAGAAGGGGATAAGGTCCCCGTAGTGCACATGAAGAATATGTTAGGGAAGACAGTCTGGGTTAGTCCTGCCTCAGGCAAAGGCAAACCCATCCGTGGGATTGCTTTTGCCCAAGGACCTGGGTGCACTTGGTGGGTAATGCGGCAGGATGGGGAAGTCCGATGTGTACCTCATGGGGACTTGATTTTGGGGGAGAATAGCCAATGAATCAAATCGTGTGCAACACTGTCACTGTATGTCCTCGTTACTATAATTGCTATTGGCTGTACTGCAGTAAGAATCACCCAAATTAAGGACAGATGGACTTTGATGAACAGTTGAGTAAAGCAAAGTGGTGATGGGATCAGAGCTGACGCCCAGCAACTTCCTCAAGATCTGCATCTTCGGCCCATGGACTGTGTGCATGAGCTACGCCGGGTACACCAGTCACGTGTTCCGAAAACTGTAAGATCTGGGCGTGGCAAAATGGTATGGAATAAGGGGTGGATAATGTCCTGGTTCCGGCAGGGACAGGGTTAAGTATTCCATGCCATGTGAGCCACGCCCACCCTGAGATTAAAAGGAGGGAGGGGGCGAGCAGTCAGGTTCGGAGCGGGCTGGCGCGTCCGTGGGCCGGACCGGCGGGGAGCGGCGGTTCCGTATTCGCGTCTGTATATTTCTCTGTCGGTGTTATTGTTGTTGTTTTCTTGTTCCCTTTGCTGTTCTGTTAAACTGCCTTTGTCTCAACCCAAGAGTTTTGCCTTTTTCTTTTGATCCTTCCCGTACCGGGAAGTGCTGAGCGAGCGACACGTGGTTCTTTGTTGCCATCTGAGGCCAAACCACGACAGCCAGGTACACCAGTCACATGTTCTGAAAACTGTAAGATCTGGGCGTGGCAAAAATGGTATGGAATAAGGGGTGGATAATGTCCTGGTTCCGGCGGGGACAGGGTTAAGTATTCCATGCCATGTGAGCCACGCCCACCCTGAGATTAAGAGGAGGGGAGGGGGCAGGCAGTCGGGTTTGGAGCGGGCTGGTGTGTCCCAGGTCCGGACCGGTGGGGAGCGGTGGTTCCATAATCGCGTTTGTATATTCCTCTGTCTGTGTTATTGTTTTCTTGTTCCCTTTGCTGTTCTGTTAAACTGCCTTTGTCTCAACCCAAGAGTTTTGCCTTTTTCTTCTGATCCTTCCCGTACCGGGAAGTGCTGAGCGAGCGACACGTGGTTCTTTGTTGCCGTCTGAGGCCAAACCACGACAGCCCCCTTTAGGTACTGGAAGGCTGCTATAAGGTCTCCCTGGAGCCTTCTCTTCTCCAGGCTGAATGACCCCAACTCTCTCAGCCTGTCCTCATAGCATAGGTGCTCCAGCCCTCTGATCATCTTCGTGGCCCTCTGCTGGACCCATTCCAACAGGTCCATGTCCTTCTTATGCTGAGGACTCCAGAGCTGGATGCAGTACTCCAGGTGGGGTCTCACCAGAGCAGAGTAGAGGGGCAGAATCACCTCCCTCGACCTGCTGGCCACAGTTCTTTTGATGTAGCCCAGGATGCGGTTGCCTTTCTGGGCTGCGAGTGGACATTGCCTGCTCATGTTGAGCTTCTTTTCCACCAGCACCCTTCTTCTCAGGGCTGCTCTCAAGCCATTGTCCGCCCAATCTGTATTTGTGCCTGGGATTGCCATGACCCAGGTGCAGGACCTTGCACTTGACCTGGCTGAAATTCATGAGGTTCACACGGGCCTACCTCTCGAGCCTGTCGAAGTCCCTCTGGATGGCATCCCTTCCTTCCACTGTGTCGACTGTGCCACACAGCATGGTGTTGTTGGCAAATTTGCTGAGGGTGCACTCAATCCCGCTGTCCATGTCACCGACAGATGTTAAACAGCACTGGTCCTAGTACTGACCCCTGAGGAACACCACTCGTCACTGGTTTCCCCATGGACATTGAGCCGTTGACCGTAACCCTTTGAGTGCGGCCATCTAGCCAGTTCCTTATCCACTGAGTGGTCCATCCATCAAATCCATGCTTTTCCAATTTAGATACCAGGATGTCATGCGGGACAGTGTCAAACGCTTTGCACAAATCCAGGTAGATGACATCGGTTGCTCTCCCCTTATCTACCAATGCTGTAACACCATCATAGAAGGCCACAAAATTTGTCAGGCACGATTTGCCTTTGCTGAAGCCATGTTGGCTGTCACCAATCACCTCCTTATTTTCCATGTGCCTTAGCAGAGTTTCCAGGAGGATCTGCTCCATGATCTTGCTGGGCACAGAGGTGAGACTGACCGGTCTGTAGTTCCCCGGGTCTTCCTTTTTTCCCTTTTTGAAAATGGGGGTTATGTTTCCCCTTTTCCAGTAGGTGGGAACTTCCCCAGACTGCCATGGCTTCTCAAATATAATGGAAAGCGGCTTAGCAACTTCATCTGCCAGCTCCCTGAGGACCCATGGATGGATTTCATCAGGTCCCATGGACTTGTGCACCTTCAGGTTCCTCAGATGGTCCCGAACCTGATCTTCTCCTACAGTGGGTGGTTCTTCATTCTCATAGACCCTGCCTTTGCCTTCTGTGACTTGGGTGGTGTGGTTGGAGCCCTTGCCAGTGAAGACCGAGGTGAAAAAGTCATTGAGTACCTCAGCCTTCTCCATATCCTGGGTGTCCAGGTCTCCTGTTTCCTTCTGGAGAGGGCCCACATCTTCCCTAGTCTTCCCTTTACCCCTGACATACTTATAGAAGTTTTTCTTCTTGTCCTTGATGCCCCTAGCCAGATTTAATTCTATCTGGGCTTTAGCTTGCCTAACCTGGGCCCTGTCTGCTCAGACAGTTTCTCTGCATTGCTCCCAGGCTACCTGTCCTTGCTTCCACCCTCTGTAGGCCTCCTTTTTGCCTTTGAGTGTGTCCAGGAGCATCTTGGTCATCCATGCAGGCCTCCTGGCATTTTTGCCTGACTTATTTCTTGGGATGCTTCACTCCTGAGCTTGGAGGAGGTGATCCTTGAATACTAACCAGCTTTCTGGGGCCATTCTTCCCTCCAGGGCTTTATCCCACGGAACTCTACCAAGGAGATCCCTCAAGAGGCCAAAGTCTGCTCTCCTGAAGTCCAGGGTAGTGAGCTTGCTGCGCACCCTCCTCGCTGCCCTAAGGATCTTGAACTCTACCATTTCATGATCACTGCTGCCAAGGCTACCCCTGAGCTTGACGTTCCCCACTAGCTCCTCCTTGTTGGTAAGGACAAACTTGCAATAGTCTGTCCTATTTGTCATAAATAACATCAAATTTGTGATTAACACCTCAACAGTAGTATTTCATGCTGAATTACTTATGACTTTGATTTAACATGGCATAAACTGGTGCTTCCGTTAAAAGGTGTGATCTCTCTCAGTTCTGGCACTGCCCATTCCTACCTTCTCCCTTGTCTAGAACAGCACATCACATGCAGCACATCACGAATTAAATCAATGAACTACTCAATTGGCAACATCAACTATAGCATACCACTTTGCTGCCTTTGACTCCAGTTCGTATTGGAGTTCTAGCATGTCCGGTATGTCAGCACTCAACAGCAGTGTGACTTTGTACTGGCAATATGGGACTATTAAAAGGTGAGTCTTTCTGATCACTCCTTGGCTCTCAAATAGACAAATCAGCTCATGGACGGAAACCAGGGAGTCTCAGTTGGTGCACTGTCATGGTAGCAATTGGCACCTGCTGTTCTTCAACACAGCAACCCCACAAGAGAGGGATCCTCCGAGAGGCTGGGCAAGGTAGACAGCTGTTCAATCTTCTTTGTATCCACAGTGGCTACACCAAAAGCCCACTGATACCATTCTGGGTCCTTGAAGTACCCTCTCCTGAGGTAGTCTATACAAGGATGCACGGAGCCTCTGGGCCAGTCACTATTGGATGCTTCTGCCACTCGTTCCCTGTCAAGCTCACCTCAGCCTTCAACACAGACAACTCTTGGGATCCCCCATCACTCCAGAAAGCCAGATGGGTTCCACCCTCTTGTACCCTGATGGCATTAGGGTACACTGTGTGCACCAGTGTCCACCAGAGCCTTTTACTCCTGTAGGTCTGATGTGCCAGGCCATTGAATTCACACAGTCCAGTAAACCTGGTTGACCCTTTCCTCCACCTGGCCAGAGGCACAAGTCACAACACAAGTCACTCTCACCACCCCATGAACTGGTTGTCCAGCTCGTCCTGAGCAGTGACCGTGGATTCCTGCCCCCCCGGCCAACCTCCATTTATACACCAAGCATGATGTCTACGGTATGGAATATTCCATTAACCATTCCATTGTTATGCCTATGCTCTGTCTCAGCTTCTATGGGAAGTTGAAAAAAGTCCTTGACTAGTATAAACATCATCTAGCAACAATTAAAACAATATGCATTATTGACATTCCTTTCATACCAAATCTGAAACATAGTAACCACTAGAAAGAAAATTAATTTATCCCAGATGAAAGCAGGACAGAGGGGAACAGGAGAGCTGGCTTATATTCAAGGATCACCTCCTCCTTGCTCAAGAATTGTCTATCCAAACAAGTACGAAATCAAGCAAAGGTGGCAGGGGGCCTGCATGGATGAATAAGGAGCTCCTAACTGAACTCAGACATAAAAGGTAGGTGGAAGCAGGGGCAGGTGATCCAGGAGGAGTACAGAGTTGCAGTCCGATCTTGCAGGGATAGGGTTAGGAAAGCCAAAACCCACCTGGAATTGAATGTGAAGGAATGTGAAGGGCAACAAGAAGGGATTCTACGAGTGCATGAACAGCAAAAGGCAGATTAGGGAAAACATGGTCCCACTGCTGAATAGGGCAGGGAAACAAACACATGACATGGAAAAGGCCAAGGTACTCGGTGCCACCTTTGCCTCAGTCTTTACCAGTGAAACTGGTCTTCAGGGATCCCAGACCTCTGAGAGCAGAGGGAAAGTCTGGAGCAAGGAAGACTTACCAACAGTGGAGGAGGACCAGGTTAGGGAGCACTTAAACAAACTCAACATTCATAAGGCCATGGGGCCTGATAAGTTGCACCCACAAGTGTTGCAGAAGCTGGCTGATGTCATTGCAAGGTGTTATGCATAGGACTTTTGCATGTGACTAAGAGCCACTCAGAGAGACCGCAAAAATTAACTCATTTGGGAAAATTAGTTCATATGTTGCCTACACATACGGGATCTCTAAGGTTCAGTGTAGCAAGTGTGCAGGCTAAGGTCCAAATTCCCAATGAATGACACACACACACACAGAGATCACAACATTCATAAATTCAGAGTCCTATTTGAAAGAAAATAAAATACAGAAACATGAATGTACACATTTTGTTACAGGATTACTTAAAAATGGCTAAATAGCAGCTTTGCAGTGGAGGGCGCGATGCAAGCCATGCAAGGTCTTGCAAGCACATGCAAGGCAAGACAAGGGCACAAGTGGCCAGAAGGAAAAAACAGCACAAGTGTGAGCAGGAGCAGGGCCAGCCAAAAGCATGAGAGCTAGTGCGTACAAGGCAAGGCGAGGGTCCAAGAGTGAGCACTTGCATGGATAGGCCAAGTCAAAAGATCAAGCACACAAAGCAAGACAAGGCAAAGACATGAGAGTGAGCACATGTACGTCAAAACCATGGCACAAGAGCGTGCATGTGCAAAGTAAGATGAAGGCACAAGAACAAGTTCATGCCAACAATGGCAATGGCACAAGAGTGAGTACAAGGCAATGCAAGGGCATGAGAGTGAATGTACACAAGGAAAGGCGAGGGACCAAGAATGAGTATGCACAAGGAGAGGGCATGCAAACCAGCACGTGGAAAGCAAGTCCAGGGCAAGAGCATGGGCATGTGTAAGGCAAGATGAAGGCACAAGAGCTCAAGCAAAGCAGGGAGAGGGCAGGAGAGCAAATGTGAATTAGGCAAGGCCAGAACAGGAGTGTGAGATTGTGCAAATCAAGGCAAGGGCATGATAGTGACTCTATGCAAGACAAGGCAAGGGCAGAAGAGTGAGCATATGCAAGGAAATCCAGGATATGATAGCATGTATGCAGAAGACAAGACAAGGGCACAAGCATGAGCATGTGCAAAGCAAGGAAAGGGAATGAGAGCAAATGCACGGAAGGCAAGCCAAAATAATGAAAAAGGAAAGGACAAGGAACGAAAGTGAGCAAGCACAAAGTAAGGGCAGGGCAGGAGACCAAGCTCGTGCACGCAAGGCAAGGCCAGGGCACAAGAGTGAGGGAGCACAAAGCAAGGCAAGGGCAAGAGAGCAAGTGTGCAAAAGGAGAGGACAAGGCAAGAGAGAAAGTAACTGCAAAGCAAAGCCAGGGCACGAGAGTGTGCATACACAAGGTAAAGCAAGAGCATGAGAGCGAGCATGCATTAGGTAAGATGAAGGCATGAGAGCAAGCACATGCAAAGCATGGTGAGGATGCAAGAGGGAGAGCGCGCACAAGACGACACTAGAGTGTCTTCATACACGGTAAGGTGAGGACATGAGAGTGAGCACGCACAAAGCAAGGAAAGAGCATGTGCATGGCAAGGTGAGGGCATAAGAGATAGCATGCAGAAGGAAAGGCCGGGCATGAGAATGTGCTCATGGAAAGCTGAAGGACTGAGAGAGAGCACACACAGAACAGTGCAAGGGTATGAGAGTGAGCACATGCAAAGGCCAGGGCACACAAGAGAGTGTGCAAAAGGCCAGATGAGGGCACAAGAACTCATGCAAAGCAAGGAAACGCATGAGATCTAGCAAGATTCCAAGACAAGGTGAGAGCACGCGTGCGGGGAGGGAGTGCAAGGCAAAGTAATAACATGAGAGCCAGCAAGAGAGGGCTAGAGAGACAGAATCACAGAATGATAGGAGTTGGAAGGGACCTCTGGAGATCATCTAGTCCAACCCCCCTGCCAGAGCAGGGTCACCTAGAGCAGGTTGCACAGGAATGCATCCAGGTGGGTTTTGAATGTCTCCAGAGACGGAGACTCCACCACAAAAGAAAAGTGAGAGCATGAGAGTGAGTGAGAGGACCAGAGTGCACAACAATGCAAGAGAGCAAGAGAACAAGAGAACAAGAACAAGCAAAAGACAAGGTGAGAGCGCGATAGGGAGGGAGGGAGAACTAGAGGGCAAGGCAAGACAGGAGCACGAGAGTGAGAGGGTGAGCGGGCAAGGCAAGCACAAGAGAACAAGTTAGAGAGGGCTTGCTCACAAGGCAAGGCAAGAGCATGAGAGTGAGTAAGGAAGGGCTAGATTTCAAGGCAAGACGAGAGCACCAGATGGACCACAAGGAAGGGCGTGCATGCTAGACCAAGCACCAAGTTAAGAGGGGGAATTGAGTTCAGGGCAAGTGCAGTGCATGAGAGGGAGCACAAGGCAAGGCGAGAGCATGAGAGCAAGCAAAGATAGCTAGAATATCAGGCAAGACAAGAGCATGAGAGGGAACATAAGGAAAGAAGAGCACGAGACCAGGCAAGAAAGGACTTGATTGCAAGTCAAGATGACAGCATGAGAGGGAGTGAAAGTGGGCTAGAGCGCAAGGCAAGGTGAGAGCACTAGAGTGAGAGAGAGGGCTAGAGCGCAAATCACAACAGCACAAGAGTGAGTGACAGAGGATTAGAGGGCAAAGCAAGGTGAAAACATGGGAGCGAGCAAGATGACTAAATTACAAGGCAATTCAAGAGCACGAGAACAAGCACAAGGCAAGGCAAGAGTGTGAGAGTGAGTACAAAGTTTAGAGCATGAGAGTGAGTGAGAGAAAGTGCTAGAGCACAAGGCAAGGAGAGAGCACAATAGGGAGGTGCGAGCCAAGGCAAAAGCACAAGAGCAAGTGAAAGGCAAGGCAAGAGCACTAGAGGGAGCAAATGAGGGAGCAAGTGCAAGGCAAGGCATGAGTATGAGAGTGAGCAGGAGAGGATTAGAGCACAAAGCAAGGCAAGAGCACAACAGCAAGGCAAAGTGATAACACGAGAGTGAACAAGAGAGGGCTAAAGACAGTGGAAAGGAGAAAGCATGGTTCTTATGCCTTTCAAGCGTTCAGATACAACATGATTTGACCAATCACTACTTAACACACACACACTACTGTTTTGCAAAGCAACTATAATTCTATGGTGTCATCATCCAGCTGCTTCTTTCTTGATCAAGATGTCCCTGGAGTCAGTCTTGTTGCAGTTACTTATGTATGATGTCAGATAATGGGAGGGTTTCACAGAGGTGTTAGAGGAGCTAGGATGCTGGCTCTATCTTGCTAGTCCAGGGGTATCCTTTTTTTTTCTTCAGGGTGGGGCTGTCCTTCTCCTCCTTGCAATGAGCTGGGGTCCTTTAGTCATGCTGACTTAAGCATGACTATGCAGTATACAGTGAAAACTATATATCTCTCTCTCTTAAGAAAGTTCATGCAATTTCATACTATAAAGACTAATTGGTACAAGTTAGGGAATGAGATTTTCCTAACAATCTATATAGTATAGTGTATTAGTATAATAATAAATATAAATATAAATGTTTGACTGGTGTCACTGTCAGAATTTTGGGGGTTTCTGATCATGGGTTGGTCTACACAACACCAGGCCTGCTGGCAACAGATGGGGTACACCTGTCTCAAAGGGGGAAAAGGATCATGGTGCAGGAGTTAGCAGGGCTCACTGAAAGCTTTAAACTAAATTTGAAGGAGGAAAGGGATAAAACCAGGCTCCCTAGAGATAAGCCTGGGGGCAGCACACTAATGTTTGAGGGATGCTGTGCTAGCGAGGTCCTTCAGTCTGCTCCAGAATATGCTGAGTACACTGGAGTACATTTGAAATGTCCCTGTACTAATGTGCTCTCCTGGTTTGAGATAAAGCAAAACCAATTTTCTTTTCAGTAATTTTACTTTTCAGTTAGGCCTCTTCTAACTCACTGAACTCTCTGAAATTAATGGCATATTTTTCAGACAGTGTCCACTTCCAGAGTGCTAAGACCGGATGTTTATAGTTAATACCAAGGAATGGTATGCACAGAGGCTCTTGCTTATACTTATTGCTATAACAACCAAGGTCAGTTAACTTTGTTATGTGCCCCGTTGGAGGGACAGAAGCAGAAAAGCGTAGAGGGGTCACACCTGCAGGGAGGAGCAGACAGGACAGGTGACCCCAAACTGACCTACGGGGTATTCCATCCCATCTGCATCATGCTCAGTATAAAAGCTGAGGGATCAAAGGGATCGGGCTCTTTTCTTTAATGGCCAGAATCCGAGGAGGTCTGTTCATCTGCCTTTGATCCCAATCAGTGTGTTCCTCAATCCAGATCCAGAATCCAGTTCCTGTCCATTGCTGGGTCCAGTCTGGGACTTTCCTAGTGCCTGCTGGCGATGTGATCGCCATCCTGGGAGCTCGATACGGTTTTGTATATATTGTATATATTTCATTACAAATAAGCAAGGGCTGTAGATGCGTTAGAAACCATGGAAGCACCAGAAAACAGTCACATAGGAATTAGGGCTTCTCCCCCCAAAAAGGTGGCAGGATCAATAGCCCAACTGAAGTCCATCTACACCAATGCACACAGCATCGGAAACAAACAGGTAGAGTTGGAAGCCATTGTGCAGGTGAAAAACTATGATATAGTTGGAGTCATGGAAAAATGGAGGCACGATACGCACAACTGGAAGGCTGCAATGGATGGCTATAAACTCTTCAGAAGGGATAGGCAAGGAAGGAAAGGCATTTGGGTAGCCCTGTATGTTAGGGAGTGTTTTGACTGTCTAGAGCTTAATGCTGGGGAAAGGCCAACAAGGCAGATATCATGGTAGGAGTCTGTTATAGACTGCCCAACCAGGATCAAGAGGCAGAGGAAATATTCTGTAAGCAGCTGGGAGAAGTCTCACAATCACTACCGCTTGTTCTCGTGGGGGACTTCAACTTACCAGATGTCTGCTGGAAATACAATACAGCAGAGAAGAAACAGTCTAGGAGGTTCCTGGAGTGCGTGGAAGATAACTTCCTGACACAGCTGATGAGTGAGCCAAATAGGGAAGGTGCCCCGCTGGACCTGTTGTTTGCAACCAGAGAAGGACTTGTGGGGGATGTGATGGTTGGAGGCCGACTTGGGTACAGCGATCATGAAATGACAGTTTTTGATTCTTGGAGAAGTAAGGAATGTGGTTAGCAGAACTGCTACCTTGGACTTCTGGAGGGAAGACTTTGGCCTCTTTATAGGGGCCTGCTTGACAGAGTCCCTTGGGAGGCAGTCCTGAAGGGCAAAGGAATCCAGGAAGGCTGGACATTATTCAAGAAGGAAATCTTAAAGGCACAGGAGCTGGCCGTCCTCATGTGCTGAAAGACAAGCCAGCGGGGAAGACCGGTCTGGCTGAACAGAGAGCTTTGGCTGGAACTCAGAAAGAAAAAGAGAGTTTATGACCTCTGGAAGACCACACCTTGCAACATCTTATTCATATATTTATTAATGTTTAAAAACTTAGTAGCAAATGTTAGACTAAAGTTTTAAAAATATATGTATTTTAGCATACTACAACAGGCTATTAAAGTGAGTATACCATTTCATGTTAAATACCAGTTTTACCCAACTGTATGAAGTGGTTATTAACCAAATGTATATTAAAAGTTATAGTTTATACTTTTGCTTTATGCATTTTATAGTCCTAAGGAAGTTAAACCTAGAGTTATAAAACTGATGTTATAATAGTTGATGTCATAATTCAGTGACATTAATTGAATGAACTGGACACTGTATTAAAGGTCCGTCCTCACCAGTGCCAGAGTACAGAGGGACAATCACTTCCCTAGTCCTACTCACCACACTATTCCTGATACAGGCCAGGATGCTATTGGCCTTCTTGGCCACTTGGGCACACTGCTGGCTCATATTCAGCCAGCTGTTGACCAACACCCCCAGGTCCTTTACCACTGGGCAGTGTTCCAGCCACACTTCCCCAAGCCTGTAGCGTTGCATGGGGTTGTTGTGACCCAAGCGAAGGACCCGGCACTTAGCCTTGTTGAACCTCATACCATTGGCCTTGGCCCATCGATCCAGCCTGTCCAGATCCCTCTGTAGAGCCTTCCTACCCTCAAGCATATCAATACTCCTGCCCAACTTGGTGTCATCTGCAAACTTCCTGAGGGTGCACTCGATCCCCTCATCCAGATCATTCATAAAGATATTAAAGAGAACTGGCCCCAATACTGAGCCCTGGGGAACACCACTTCTGACTATCCGCCCACTGGATTTCATTCCATTCACCACGACTCTTTGGGCCCGGCCATCCAGACAGTTTTTGACCCAGCGAAGCGTACGCCCATCCAAGCCACGAGCAGCCATTTTCTCCAGGAGAATGCTGTGGGAAATGGTGTCAAAGGCTTTACAAAAGTCCAGGTAAACAACATCCACAGCCTTTCCCTCATCCACCAAACGGGTCACCTTGTCATAGAAGGAGATCAGGTTTGTCAAGCAGGACCTGCCTTTCATAAACCCATGCTGACTGGGCCTGATCACCTGGTTGTCCTTCATGTGCCGCATAATGGCACTCAGGATGATCTGTTCCATAACCTTCCCAGGCACTGAGGTCAGACTGACAGGCCTGTAGTTCCCTGGATCCTCCTTACAGCCCTTCTTGTAGATGAGGGTGCTAACCTCCAGTCAACTGTGACCTTCCTGATTAGACAGGACTGCTGATAAATGAGGAAAAGTGGCTTGGTGAGCACTTCCACCAGCTCCCTCAGTACCCTCAGGTGGATCCCATCTGGCCTCATAGACTTGTGTGTGTCTAAGTGTCTGGGGTCTTCTAACATCTTATTGGATTCTTTTTCTGTGTCCGGGTAGGCAGGCTCTTATCTTGTTGATTTGCAGTTTCAGCCGAGGGTTGGAGCCTCCTTATCTTCTGGTTTACACTCCTTGTGCACCTGTACTTGCTGGCAGAACATGGAGAACTGAAGAGTCCCAGACTTGCGAAAAAGACTACCAAAACATCAGCGTGATATCAACACCTTCCCCATACTAAAAGACTAAACACAGCACTGTACCAGCTGCTAGGAAAATTACTAAGAAAAATAATTCTATCGTGGCCTAAAGGCTTCAGCAAATCTAGCTACTCATGCTAAGTAAAGCTAGGCAAACAACACAGATCACACCATATTATAATCCTAAGTAATTTATTCTAATTAAAACTTATTTATGCTAAACAACTAATAACCCTCAACACAGGTAAGAGAATAGGAAGAGCAAAAGCAAGAAAACTCTGGGTCAAGATAAAGATAGTTTAATAAGAAGAAAATGATAGAAAACAAAAATACAAAACAAGGGATGCAAAGACAATCACTCACCATCTCCCACAAGTAGATCGATGCCCAGCCAGTCTCTGAGCTACCTCCCCCAAAACCCCCTCCTCTCAGTTTTTATTGCTGAGCATGACATTGTATGGCATGGAATATCCCTTTGGTCAATTCAGGTCAGCTCTCCAGGTTGTGTCCCCTCCCAGCCTTCAAGCCCACCCCCAGCCTACTTGCTGCAGGGGCAGAATGGGAAAAAGAGAAAGCCTTGATGCTGTGCAAGCATTGTTCAGCAATACCCAAAATACTGGTGTGTTATCAATACTGTTTTAGCCACAAAGCCAAAACAGTGCCATGTGGGCTGCTACAAAAGAAAATTAACTCCATCCTAGCCACACCCAGTACACCTTGGTAAAATGTTTCAGTGTTAATTACTTTAAATTCAAATTTTCAATTTGAATTTAAAGCAGTTATTTTCATTCTGACATTCTTGAGTTTAAAGTCCATTGATCTTGTGGCATCTTTGTCTATCACAATGAAGTATTCTCCCTTAAGCTGACTTAGGCAAACTTAGGTCCTTCAGGAAGGAACATAGTCTAATCCAGATTTTTTGTAGGCTTTGAAGCTGTTTTCTTGTCTGAACACCTTCTTATGCTTTTTCTTTTTAATTCTAAGTGGGGGGTAAAAACATTTATTCTCTCTGTCTTTAACTCCTGAGATTTTGAGGTATTTTTCCTATGGTGCTCTCTTAAGGCATCTCTCAAGATGGACTAGTGGAAGTGCCTCACCTAGCCTCTGCTGCCTCAGTCTGGTTCCAAAATGGAGATGGAGTTGCTGTGTGTAACAGCTGATCCCAACACTTGTTGGGCTGAAGGAGCAGCCGCAGGAAACCCCTGCAGCTCTGCTGAGGGAGTGGCAGATGCCTTGGCTGCCCAGTTTTGCTCACCCTGAGGAGAGCAGCCATGAGACAAACCCTAGGCCAACATCTCTAGATGACTGACTGTGGCTCAGATGCTGGCTCCTGGCCAACATAACTCTTCAAGTATGAACTGATTTGACAGCTACCGTAGCCACCTTGCTCTGGTATACCTGTGCAATGACTCTTCTTTCAAGCCTTTCCTTTCTTCACGAGCAAACTGTGTTTCCATGTTAATCTCAACCTCTTTTACTCTTGCAGGGTGCTGAAGAAAATTCCAAGTCTGGTACCACGTCCTGGTCAGTAATGACCCCACAATCCTCCCTAGCATGATGGAGTGTAATTGCATATGTGGGAATCCAAAGAGGAGAAAGCAAGTAAATCACTTCCTCTTTCCAACACATTTGGCTGTGTAATTGTGTTGCTCAGAGCACAGTCTTTCACTTAGCAGCCACTACTTTCTTTTGCCACTCTGGGAACACGTAGACTCCAGCAGTAGTACAATTTACATGATTTTTTTTTTTTTTTTGAACATGAGCCACCTTAAACAAACAGCTTTCTCGTTAATCACTTTGAAACAACTCGAGTTAGATATCAAGAGGAAGAAAGAAGTACTCTGCCTCCAGCTGGGGGATGCCTTCCTCATGGAGGCAAGCTGTGCAGCTGCATGCCAATCCTCCCTAAATATGCTCTAATGCCACTTGAAACTACATAGGAAGACTATGAAATGCATGTGTGTTTGTTAGGGGGCTCTGATTTTAGACAGGAAAAACCGGAAACAAAAAAAACCCCACACTACACTACAGTAACGTGTGGCCTAGGCCAGGTTCCCTGCCACGCTGAGCGGGTCATTGGGCGCCCGCTGGGCCGGGCCGGGCCGGGCCGCGCCCTGCCCCCTCACACAGGAGCTGCAGCGGGCACCAGGAGCGGCCCCGGCCTCAGCGCCCGTTCGCTGCTGCGGCGGGCGGGCGCGCGCCTGCTGCTCCCGGCAGTATCCGGCGTGGCAAGGAGGCCGCTTTGGCTCCGCCACCCCCTCCAAGCGGCCTTTCCTGCCGCCATGGCCCGGCGGCGCTGTCCCCTCCCGGCTGTTGCTCCTCCTCCCCGCTCTGTCCCAGGGCGCAGGACTGACATCACGTCCAGGGTTTCCATCCGACTAAGGGAGGGGGAGGAGGTTGAGCGGAGTGGCAGCGTGATGGCGGTGGTCGAAAGGACTTAAGAAACGGCGGCGGAGCGATACAGCACCTACTCCCCAGGCTTCTCCCTGCTCGGTTTGGAGGTCTATTGTTCAAGCCGGTGGGGGCTGCAGGCGAGCCCGCCGCGTGGGGCTATAAGGAGCCAGCGGCCCAGGCCCTGAGGCGGCCGCAGGAGCAGCCTCCGGTCCTAGGTTACAGCACAGACCTTTTTGTGGGGTGTAGCACCGTCTCGGACCAGGGCAGCCCTAGGGAGGCCGGGCCGGGCTGGGCGCACGCACGCAGGTAGGCAGAGGCCCACCGTGGCTTTTTTCCCTTTCCCTGGTCCGGAGTTGTGCGGTGGCTGTCGCTTTCGAAGATGGATGGGGAGGCGACTGGTGTTGAGAAGAAGGGGTTGGATTCCCAGCGCGAGGCTGGGCTCCTAGGCCCGCTCGTTGTTTTCCAAAGAGGGAGGGAGGGAGGGAGCGAGCTGTGAGAGCTGAGGCAGGCAGTCGGGGTTGAACCTCTTTCGCTGGCTCCTGCGGGGGGAGCCTGTGACGAACCGGCTGGGAGAAAGGAGTGCGGCCTTCGCTCTTCTCTGGCCATGGGGGGGGCGCTGGGAGAAGCGAGCGCGGAGGACAGCGGCCGCCTCGGCAATACTGCCAGGGAGCCTTGGCTAGGAGCGGCGCCTGTGCGGGTCGCGCCACCAGCAGAGGGCCGTCTCCGGGGACGGGAGGTGAACCCGCGGGAGGTAGGGAGGCAGACCTGGACTGGGCTCTCCTTGGGAGCGGTCGATCACGGGAGGCCGTGAGAGCGCGGTGCGAGTGGTCGGGGAGGATCGTCGCGGAGCAAGGAGTGGGCGACAAGGAGAGTTTCGTGGCCGCTAAAGATGTTTCCTTGGGCCCAGGGAGTGCCGGTCCCGGAGGCGGCAGGGTGTTCGCGCCCTGGGCGCGGGAGGGCAGACAGCGCGGAGCTTGGCGCTGGGTAGCGGCGGCCGATCCACGAGGAACCACCAAGCTGCTCGGCTCGCCGCCGCGGGGGCCCCAGTCTCGCTTCGCGGCCTCTCTGGGGTTACAGGGCTCTTTCCTATCACTTTTCTTCCGTCATCGCCTTTGTTTGTTGGCTGGAGTGGCCCTGGTGTCTGTTATGGTGCCTGAGCGCAGGGTTTTTTCCGTCCCGGAACGAGGCGGCCCCCGCCTCCATCATGAGCTGTAGGTTGGGCTGTATTAGAGGAGAGCACCTCGAGGTAGGCAACCTGCAGGCGAGCCCCTAATCGCTTTCACACCACTAAATCTGTGAGAGGAGCTGCTCTTTGACTGATTATCAGTGAGTTCGTACTTGCACTCCATTTAAAGTGAGCCTAAACTTTTTCTAGGTGCATCTGACACGGTAGAGATCTGATTGAAGATGTTCATGTATATAAAATAACAATCACTCCATCTGTGGGATCTTGTTAGCTTGATGTAGTTGAGCCAGTTTTTTAAAACGGGACAGTATTTTCCTGCCTCTATCCCCAACTGGATGTAAACATTATGCCTGTGTCTGGAAATGCTTCTGATATGTTTGTTTTGTGCACGAAATAATTTTGCTAATTGGATCTTAGAGCATTAATATCCATAATTTATATTTATGTGTTTTGTTAAAAGTTAGATCTGGTTGTTCTTATGACAGTACTATGGCATACCAAAAGCTATTTTTCAGTTAAAAAGAAGATGTCAAATGTGATAGATGCTCACTTTAAGTGCTGTTGTGACAGGACAGGTTATTTTCAGTATCTTTCAGTTGTAACCATCAAATATTTCAAAGTATGTCAACATTTTCCTTTACTGCTTTAGGTAATTTGGGAAAAATCTTCAGTACCTGCAGAGAACAGTTGAGTAAACAAGTCACCTGGAAAACAGAGTACCAAGTAGATTCTTGACATCCTCCTGAGTGGACTTCTATTTATCTCTTAAACTTCTTAATATTTACAATGAATGGGCACAGTGATGAAGACGTTGTAAGAAGCAGTAGTGGAGAGTCAAGGTAAGTACTTTCAGTCCTTGGCTATGTATTCTCCTGTATTTTGTTTATTAGAACTGGTTTACGTTTTAACTTTGTGCCAAAGCTTCCTGGTGAGCAAGTAGACCATTATTTAGGAGGATCAGCCATGCTTTTTTACAGATACTTAATCTGCTTGTTAGAATCAGTTAGCTTCATTTAATAACTGTAACAATCATGTGTACGTACAATTTTAATACTATTTAAGCTCTAACAGCATCCATTACTCTTTCCTCAAAAGTTGTCTGAAGTGTCAAAAGCTGAAACAGATTAGATTGAAATGTTAAAGTAAAACTTGTGCCTATGAAGTGCAGGGCATGCATGCATAATATGTGCTATATAAACCCTGAACTAGGCTATCTCTAAAGTTGGAACAGTGGACTGTTAATTCTATTGAGGTTTCCTTTTTTTGTTGAGTTGTCAAAGCAGTATAATGGAAAGCGCTAACTTCATGTTTGTTTTCCAAAGTGAAAGTACAGTTTTCCTAGCTGTTTCCTTAATTTAAAAAAAAATAAAAAATCCACCCCTCTAATGTTGATTGATGGTGTTCTAGGATGTGTAGATGGTTCACTTGTTTGGAAAAGCCTGGTTAGAACTTCCCTGCTGCAAGACGAGGATAACAATGAACTTGTAGGGGTGGAATTAAATTCTTACTCTAGAACGCTTCTAATTTCAACAAGTATCTACTGCACTAGGAAGTTAATATTTCTAAAACTAGGAATGTGGTGGATACTGCAGATTTAAGAAGACAAAGCAAACTTACAAATAGAAATAGTTGTGATCATGCTGTCAGTCTACCTGTCTGTCTGTCGTCTCCTCTTTCTGATCACAGCCTGTTGAACTTGTTAGTTGATTCCATCAGTCAGAGGTCACAAAGAAAACTGAGTTCTGTGGGCTTTATGAAAACAGCCAGATGGATAGAGGGGATAGATCTAAATTATTGCTAAGTGAAGAAATCCAAGAACAACATAATGGCCAGCTGATCATTCAGCATGTGCTGGCCATTAAGCTTGCATGTAGCATAGTGAGTAATGGGGTGGGAAGAAGGGGGAAGAGAGAAGTGTTTAGGTGATATTAGGTGCAAATCTCTACTATGAGCAGTAAAACTAAAGAAACTTTAACAACTTTTGTGCATTTTTTTATGTCAAGCTTCCATGTCATACCTAGAAATATTCTAGAAAGTCAGTAAACTTTGAATCTTGTGAATAATTTGTAAGCTTGTTTTAGTTTGGTTTGGGTTTTTTGTTAGATTTCTGCTTCCAGTAAAGATGGTACTTGTTTAGTTAGCAAACAAATTTTGTGTTTCTTCTAGTAAGTGGCAAAATATTTCTGATTACTTATATTAAAAAAAAAAAAATAAAAATCAAACAAAAAAACCCACAACCAAACTCCAAACAAGCCTTGTCAGTTGAGTAGAGGAATATGAACAAAATAAAAAAAGTGTGAACAAAGCTAGTCTTCTGAACTTTTAGAGAGTTATAAATAAGACCTCCAATAAACATTAACTTATCGGGGACAACTCTGATGACTTTGTATTTATGAAGTTTTTTACTACTTGAAACGAGCCACCTAGCTAAAGATAATGTAGGAATAATGCTATGTATCAAACTATGACCACTTGTAAATACAGAATCACAGAATGATAGGGGTTGTAAGGACCTCTGGAGATCATCTAGTCCAACCCCCCTGCCAGAGCAGGTTCACCTAGAGCAGGTTGCACAGGAACGTGTCCAGGCGGGTTTTGAATGTCTCCAGAGAAGGAGACTCCACCACCTCTCTGGGCAGCCTGTTCCAGTGCTCTGCCACCCTCAAAGTAAAGAAGTTCCTCCTCACGTTTAGGTGGAACTTCCTATGTTCAAGTCTGTGCCCATTACCTCTTGTCCTGTCCCCGGGCACCACTGAAAAGAGCCTGCCCCATCTTCCTGACATCCATCCTTTAAGTATTTATAAGTGTTGATAAGATCCCCCCTCAGTCGTCTTTTTTCCAGACTGAAGAGACCCAAATCCCTCAGCCTTTCTTCATAAGAGAGGTGTTCCAGTCCCCTCATCATCTTGGTAACTCTCTGCTGCACCCTCTCCAGCAGTTCCCTGTCCTTCTTGAACCGGGGAGCCCAGAACTGGACACAGTACTCCAGGTGCGGCCTCACCAAGGCAGAGTAGAGGGGGAGGATGACCTCCCTCGACCTGCTGGCCACACTCTTCTTGATGCACCCCAGGATGCCATTGGCCTTCTTGGCTGCAAAGGCTCATTGCTGGCTCATGGTCATCCTGTTGTCCACCAGGACTCCCAGGTCTCTTTCCACAGAGCTGCTCTCCAGCAGGTCAGCCCCCAACCTGTACTGGTGCATGGGGTTATTCCTCCCCAGGTGCAGCACCCTACACTTGTCCTTACTGAATTTCATGAGGTTTCTCTCTGCCCAACTCTCCAGCCTGTCCAGGTCTCTCTGTATGGTGGCACAGCCTTCCGGTGTGTCAGCCACCCCCCCCAGCTTTGTGTCATCAGCAAACTTGCTGAGGGTGCACTCTCTCCCTTCATCCAGGTCATTGATGAATATATTGAACAGGACTGAACCCAGTACTGACCCCTGGGGAACACCACTCGTCACAGACCTCCAACTAGACTCTGTGCCCTTAATCACGACCCTCTGAGCTCTATCTTTCAACCAGTTTTGAATTCACCAGTATATCAAAGTTATTCAAAAGCTGTAGCAATTCCCAGAAGACTAAATCAACTAAATATCAAAAAAGCATCCAGACAACTTTATTATAAGTAAATATCAGGAAGATGCAAATTACTTAAAACAGTTGCCTGTGAAGTGAGACTTTGTTCTGCATCTTAAATGTGCTGCTGAGCACATTTTAAAGCTTTAAAAAAGTTTAAAAATGTTAAACTTTTTTTCCCCTAGGCTTGTATCAGTCATTAACCCTGTAGCCTAATTCACAGCCAGATCTCAGAAATCCTATTTTTATGCCTGCCACTTGCTATCAGGAAACTGTAAACGAAGGGTGAATGCTTCCGATATTAAAGAATTGAGCCCTTTTTCTGTCCAGCCTGGTTTCATTACTAAAATAATTATTGTGAAAGGTGTTTGATGCTTATGGGGTACCTTAGTATGACTTGCCCCAGTTGTTGTTGTGGTTTGTTTTTGTTTGTTGGCTTTGTGTCTTTTCCCCCCTTCTTCAAGTTTTCCTGAACTCTAAATGATTTTCACTAGGAGGAAAATTCCTTAAGCTAGCTGTGACTGCAGACAGATATCTAACTGTAACCAGGGTAGTGAAGCTGCATTTAGTCTTCAAATGGTCTGGAAATATGAATTCTACAGAATGGAAATAAAATCAGTAATAGCTACTATTGATGGCAAATTATTACTGGGCTTTTAGTGATCCTGTTCCATTCAAAATGCTAGGAAGGAGAAGCAAAACAAGTTGAGAAAGAAATTGAGAATTGCTGCTGTGAAGAAACTGCAGAGAGAGTCAGACTTTCAGAAGTAGGTAGAAAAGGGGAGATGAAGGTAGATACAGTGACAATTCTAGGCAGCAGCATTGGTGATACAGTTGGTAATAATGACAATGAATCTTTGAAAAGTATGTCACTTTAAAAATATGACACTTTACAAATGTAGCAAGGCCGTTTTTTCCCTCTTTGATGTCTGTGTAAGCTTCCATGGTTGTTGCTCTGGTGTGACAGTCCTGACTTCAATTAAATGTAGCCAGATCTAGGGGAGCCACGATCACTACTTTGGAAAGTAAAGAGAAGCAATAGATCAGGGCTGGCTTTACAGAAGTACACAACCTCATGGATACTGCTTTATATTGTTTTAAAGAAACTCTTACTGTGAATTGCAGAAGTTGTGGAAAGCTTGTAGTATTCTCAGCAATAGGTGGGCTGTAGAAGGGGCTAACTGGAAACTTTAGATTGTATACACTGGCTAGCACTGTGGTAAGGAATTGTAGCGGTCTTCTATTCCCTGTGACTGGCTGTGAAGAAGCATTTCTGAAGCATGTGGGGAAAAAAAATGGCCAATTTGTCGTGCTCCTGTGTTCCTTTCCACTGTTGAGTCTCTTCATCTGGCTGGGAGATGACCAGAAATCTTTCCATTGATGCAGGTGCCAAGCCTGAGGTTCTGTTTGGCCACAAGTAGAAGCGAATCTCTTGTATTTTCATGGTTTAATAACTTGTTGTTGCACTGTTTGGACTTTCCTTGTCCATGTTAGCAACCTCTGAAGCTATAAATCTGTGCTAGTGCCAAGCACAGTGAAGGTTGTAGACTGACATAAACATTATAATGTAATCTTGCTGTTTGATGTTAGAATTTCTGTGTAATAATTACAGTGGAGTCTACTCTCCAGTTTTTATTTACTTGAAATCACTGCTCTGGAATGTTTTCAGTAGTTCTAGGTGAAATATCACAGATAAACATTATCTGGATAGCAAGTAAGTATAAGCACAAAAACTTTATAGCAATGCTCTGAGAAACTGACTCTTAAATTTAAGAAAAGCATTTTTGTGTAGTGTTCTTGAAAGCATTCTGTTGCAAACTTTAATAGAAGTAAATACATATTAGTTAGCTAGCATTAAGGAAGCTTAATGAACAAGGAAGGGCAGTTATAGCTGAAATGCAACACAAGCTCCAGGTAGAACAGGGAAT
Organism: Fratercula arctica; assembly: GCA_947846985.1. Taxonomy (NCBI): domain Eukaryota; kingdom Metazoa; phylum Chordata; class Aves; order Charadriiformes; family Alcidae; genus Fratercula; species Fratercula arctica. The sequence goes on from CANTUZ010000025.1 coordinate 10,236,682, forward strand.
GCAGAAGTGAAACATTGGTACCAATTGAATAGCAGTCTGTTTTCCCATCTCTTTGCTCTTCCTATGTTTCCTGTAGAACAAGACATGGAGCACTTGAGCAGACCTTACTTCTCTGTAGGTAAAAAAGGGTGTGCTCAGTAAAGCTTATCTGGAAAGTAGCTGGCTGGGTTGCATTATACTTCCTTTTTCCAGTAAGCAGAAAGTGTCTTCTTGCACCAAGGTCCCTTACCACTGTTTATGTTCTTGAAAGCTGATGTTAATACAAGACTGTAATTTCTGTGGATTTAATTTGCTTTGTTGATTTAATAGTCCAGGGACCACAAAAGATAGTTAAGTAAAGCCAGCTCTTTGTCAGCAAGCTTGAATTTACTGTATAAACTCATACCTTCCACAGAAGATTAAAAAGATAAATTGAAAGCCACTATTCTAAGTTCCTGCTTTCAAGAAACCCAAGTGGGAGTTAAAACAAAGATTCCCCAAGCATAATTACAGAAGTATTCTCATCTATTGGTTTCTTTTTGGTAGAAATAGGTAATACAAATTAGGAAAAAATAAAAGGAAAAAGTATGTATGTATAGAGAGAGTTGTATTGGGTTTATGTGGCAAGGTTTTGGTAGCGAGGAGACTGCAGGGGCAGCCTCTGTCAGAAGAGACCAGCTGGACAAAGCCAGTTCCAGCTGGCTCCAAAATGGACCCGCCACTGGCCAAACATGAGACAATTGGTGAAGCTGGTGGCGTCTCTGTGATAACATTTAAGAAAGGGTAAAATGCTGTGCAGCAGAGTGGGGGGGGGGGAAATGTGAGAGAAACAGCTCTGAAGACACCAAGGTCAGTGAAGGAGGAGGGGGAGGAGGTGCTCCAGGTGTCGAAGTAGAGATTCCCCTGCAGCCTGTGGAGAAGACCACTCCAGAGCAGATATTCACCCTGCAGCCTGTGGAGGACCCCATGCCAGGGCAGGTGGATGTGCCCTGAAGGAAGCTGCAGCCTGTGGAGAGCACATGCTGGAGCAGGCTCCTGGCAGGAACTGTGGCCCATGGAGAGGAGCCCACAGAGAAGCAGGTTTTCTGTTGGGAACTGCAGCTCCTGGGGAACCCATGCTGCAGCAGTCCATTCCTGAAGGACTGCACCCCGTGGAAAGGACCCATGCTGGAGCAGTTCTTGAAGGACTGTCCTGTGGAAGGGACCCCATGTTGGAGCAGGGGAAAAGTGTGAGGAGGAAGGAGCGGCAGATGAACTGTTATGAACTGACTGTAACCCCCATTCCACATTCTCTCCCCCCCGTGGGGGGAGGAGGTAGACAGTTGGGAATGAAGGAGTTAAAGTGAGCCTGGGAAGAAGGGGGTTAGAGGAAGGAAGGTGTTTTAGTTTTGTCTTTGTGTCTTACCATCTGTCATGGGTTTGGCCAAATTGGCCAATGGCCAGCGACAGATGCTCTCCCCCAACCTCTCGCACACGGAGAGGAGGAGGAGATTTATGAGTTTAGAAGGAACTAAACTACTCCAATGAAATATTAATAATGAAATTAAAAGGAAATAATGAAATAGATACAGTATATACAAAACCGTATTAAGCTCCCAGGATGACGTCACCGGCAGGCACTGGGGAAGTCCCAGACTGGACTCAGCGACAGGTGGGAACTGGATTCCAGAGCTGGAGTTGGGAACACACAGATTAGGATCAAAGGCAGATGAACAGACAGGGTCCTCCTCGGACATCAGCCATTGAAGAAAGAGAGACTGACCTTTTGATCCCTCAGATTTTATACTGAGCATGGGGCAGATGGGATGGAATACCCCTGTTGGTCAATTTTGGGTCACCTGGCCTGTCCGCTCCTCCCTGTAGGTGGGACCTCTCTATGCTTTTCTGTTTCCGACCCTCCAACAGGGCAAATAACAAAGTTAGCTGACCTTGGTTGATATAGCAAGAAGTATAAGCAAGAGCCTCTCTGCATACCATTCCTTGGCATTAACTATAAACATTGGTCTTATCACTCTGAGAATGAACCATTTTCTGCACAATATGCTGTTAATTTCAGAGAGTTAGAAGAGGCCTAGCTAAGAAGTAAAATTACTGAACAGAAACTTGGTTCTGTTTTACCTCAAACCAGGACACCATCCTACTTTATTTTTAATTTTCAATAAATTAATTTGAGTTGTCAGCCTAAGTCAGGAAAAGGGAATAGAGTTTGTGTTTCAGAATAGATGAGGATGGGAAATAACACTTCTTGGTAGCCTGAACTTAATATTCTTTGTTCCCTTTGCTTTAGTGGTGATGAATAAGATGAATCTCTTTTACACATCTAAATCAGATTGAGTAGTTCAGTTTTCTTTAATAAAAAAAAAATTCCCACTTGCATTGTATTTGCCTAAATAAACTTACCTTTGAACTTAAAGAATTTGTCCTTTAGTGTCTGTTACTTCTATTCATTCTGGAAGGGGCTCTTCATATTCAAGTGCATGACCTTTCTTGGACTTCTGATTTATTAAAATAACAGTGAACTGTCATCTCAGATGCTTTTCAAAGACCTTGCAGGAATTAATCTTTTCTGGTTTTAATGGGTTAAACTTTTATTTTGCTCAAATTGATATTCTGTTTCCTGTTGCTCTTAAATTAGAGGATTGTTAAGGCAGTCTAATGTAATGAATGCCCTCTAAATCAGCAGTGATAAACTGTCCTCTCTTGGGTCCTTTATCAACCTAGACCTTATACAGGAGTCTAAATGCTCTAACAGTGATTTTGCAGCATGGCTTATGTAGCTTTCTGTCTTGAAGTTTCTCTTCCTAGTGCCTTGTATAAATTAGCTGACTGTTCCTAGTTGTGTGTTCTGATCAGGGGGACCTTGTTTTAGCTTCACTAGCTTACCTCTTAAACCTAAGACTACTGAAAAGAACTAGTGACTCTGTGACAGAACACTTGCTTGGAAACAGGGCACGGCGCAGCAGTTTTCACGGAAGGGCGTGGAAAGCTCAAGAGGGGAGTTCAGCTGGGGAGAGGGAGCTCAGCCATGGTATCTACCTGGCAGAAAGCTGTGTCCTCTGTGCTTGCCAGAGCAGATGTAGCCACACAGATAGACCTCCCATGGAAGCATGCAGCCACCCAGGTCCCTGGCTGCAGGGAGTGCCACAACCTCTCACAGATAATGGATGGTAGAAGGGATGACAGCTGTGTGAGGTGCAATCAGGTGGATGGCAGAGCTAAAAGAGGAAGTAGAAAGGCTGCAGAGCATCAGGGAGTGTGACAAAGAAATAGATTGGTGGAATCAGGCTCTAACCTCCCTGAGAGAGAAACCAGAACAGCCACCAAAAAAACCCCAAGTTAAAGGAGATCTGGTACCCTCCCCCTGCCAGACTGAAGGCAGTGGCCAAAAGGAGAGCTGTGAATGGAGGCAAGTCCGCGCTAGGGGCGGCAAGCGAACCCCCTCCTTGCCCACCTCCCCTAACCAGGTGCCTCTGTATAATAGGTACAAGGCTCTCAAGGAGGTAGGCCAGCCCATGGATGATATGGAAGACGGTCCGACTATACCAGAAGAGTTGCCAGGACCGGAAATGCCTACCCCCTGTCTGACGACCACCTCCACGAGTAAGAAGAGGCGGGTTGTAGTTGTGGGTGACTCCCTTCTGAGGGGAACAGAGAGTCCAATATGCTAGGCAGACCCTCTTCATAGGGAAGTATGCTGCCTCCCTGGTGCCTGGGTCAGGGACATCACTAGGAAACTTCCCAGCTTGGTTCGGCCCTTGGACTATTACCCACTGCTGCTCTTCCGTGGGAGTGGCAACAGGTAGCCCAAGACCAACCAAAAGAGACTTCAGGGCCTTGGGAAGGTTAATAAGGCTAACCTAGGGTGCAAGCTATCTTTTCTTCTCTTCTCCCTGTTACAGGCAGAGACTCTGAAAGAAGCAGACATGCTCAGTCTGTCCATACATGGCTCTGTGGCTGGTGTCACCACCACAATTTTATTTGTTTTTGACAATGGTCAAGATTAAAGGGAACACAGGGGCAGGTGACATTACAGTGGGGGTCTGCTACAGGCCACCTGACCAGGAAGAAGGAGCAGATATATAGACAGATAGGAGCGGCATCACGTTCACAGACCCTGGTCCTCATGGGGGACTTGAACTACCCTGGTATCTGTTGTAAGGACAACACAGCAGGGCACAAGAAATCCAGGAAGTTCTTGGAATGTGTCAATGACAACTTCCTTCTCTAAATGGTTGAGGAGCCAATGAGGAGAGGAGCCATGCTGGACCTTGTCTCATGGTCAACTTGCTGTCCACCAGGACTCCCAGGTCCCTCTCTGCAGGACCCTACACTTGCCCTTGTTGAATTTCATTACGTTCCCCTCTGCCCAACTCTCCAGCCTGTCCAGGTCTCACTGAATGGCAGCACAGCATTCTGGTGTGTCAGCCACCTCCCCCAGTTTTGTATCATCAGCAAACTTGCTGAGGGTGCACTCTGTCCCCTCATCCAGGTCATTGATGAATATGTTGAATAAGACTGGACCCAGTACTGATCCCTGGGGAACACCGCTAGTTACAAGCCTCCAAATAGACTCTGCGCCGCTGATCACAACCCTCTGAGCTCTGCCATTCATCCAGTTCTCAGTCCACCCCACTGTCTGCTCATCTAACCCACACTTCCTAAGCTTACCTATGAGGATGTTATGGGAGACGGTGTCAAAACCCTTGCTTATGTCCAGGTAGACAACGTCCACTGCTCTCCCCTCATCTACCCAGCCAGTCATTCCATCATAGAAGGCTAACAGGTTGGTCAAGTATGATTTCCCCTTGGTGAATCTACGGGGGAATCCATGGGTGAATCCATTGGGAACGACCTTAGGTTCTTAGCTTCTTTTAATAAAAGGATAAAAGGAATGAAAGGAAACAGTCTTGCTATCATGAAACTGTGTTGTGTTTTGGTGTGTGTGTGTGTGTTTTCTCTTTCCCCTAATGGAACAGCTGTCTTAGAAGTCAAATTTTGGTATAGTCTGAAATGCTGTCACTTGTAGCTTACAATGATCATTTCTAGAAAATATACATGTTGTCTTAAACTGTATCTCCTTTCCCTTCCAACCTCAAGAAAGATTAAACCACTTCTGGCATCTGCTGATAGAAGTTGTTGGAGTGAGAGATTGCTTGTCTTTCAAGTTCTCAAAAGAATGTGAACTTCTCTCAAGCTGATTATGATTGGGTTTGCCCTATAATAGCTGTTACAGTATTCATTTTAGCAGGTCAAGACAATGTCATCTGAGCTCCTAGAAATGTGTATGAAACTTCTATATCTTGTATGTCCTTTCCTACGAGCTTCAAAAAAGTCAAACAATTAGATTTTTAAAACTGTGGCAAACAAGTTCTCTGAACTTACATTGATGCTGGTAGATGTTGCAGTGTAATGAGTTCTGCGGTGTTTTTTTAGAAAGTTAAATAGGTCTGTTATCTTTATTGTTGCTGGTTTCTTACAAGTATTACTTCAAAAACAAGCAAGGCATTGCTTTATCTTGGAAGATGATCATGCAAATTGGTAATCTGGCTGATGCTGATGTGTTTCTTATACTACCTACTGTCGTGGTTTGGCCTCAGACGGCAACAAAGAACCACATGCCGCTCGCTCGGGTCTTCTCAATACGGGACAAATCAAAAGAAAAAGGCAAAACTCTTGGGTTGAGACAAAGGCAGTTTAACAGAACAGCAAAGGGAACAAGAAAACAACAACAATAACACGGACAGAGGAATATACAAATGCGATTACGGAACGGCCTGCTGCTCACCGACCGGACCCGGGACACCCCAGCCCGCTCCAAGCCCTGACTTCCTGCCCCCTCTTCCCTCTTAATCTCAGGGTGGGCGTGGCTCACATGGCATGGAATACTTAATCCTGTCCCTGCCGGAACCAGGACACCTACATATTCTAATACGTAGGTAGTTACCATTTAAAGATAATTGAGAAATAAATCTTAGGCTGAAAATTTCCATTCAACTTCTGTTTGAATAGGTAAGTAGTCCTGTAAGGCAAGAGACTTTTTTTTGTGGTATTGATACAAAGATGTTTTCTTTCAATTGCTGCAAACTCCAAATAGCTTGGTTAAGAAATGAGTTCATAGAATCATAGAATACTGAGTTGGAAGGGACCTCAGGGATCATCTGGTCCAGCCTTCCTTGGCAAAAGCACGGTCTAGATAAGGTGGCCCAGCACCCTGTCCAGCTGAATCTTAAAAGTATCCAATGTTGGGGAATCGAACACTTCCCTGGGGAGATTATTCCAATGACTGATTGTTCTCATTGTGAAAAAATTTCCTCTTGTGTCCAATCGGAATCCCCTCAGGAGTAACTTATACCCATTACCCCTCATCTTTTCCATGTGACTCCTTGTAAAAAGGAAGTCTCCATCTTCTTTGTAGCCACCCTTTAAATACTGGAACATGGTGATAAGGTTGCCCCTAAGCCTTCTTTTCTCAAGGCTGAACTAACCCAGTTCTCTCAGCCTTTCCTCATATGGCAGGCTTCCCAGTCCTTTGATCATCTTTGTGGCCCTTCTCTGGACTGTCTCCAGCCTGTCCACATCTTTTTTGCATAGTGGGGACCAAAAGTGAACACAGTATTCCAGGTGTGGCCTGACAAGAGCTGAGTGGGATAATGACTTCTTTGTCTCTGCTGGTGATGCCCTTGATGCAACTCAGCATCCTGTTGGCTTGCTTTGCCTCAGCAGCACACTGTTCACTCATATTGAGCTTGTTGTCCACCAGGACCCCCAGGTCCCTTTCCACAGAGCTGCTCCCCAGCTGGGTAGACCCCAGCCTGTGCTGCACTCCTGGATTATGTTTTCCCAGGTGCAAGACCTTACACTTGTCCTTGTTGAACTTCATAAGGTTCTTGTTAGCCCACTCTTCCAGCCTGTCCAGGTCTTCCTGCAGGGTGTCTCTCCCTTCCAAAGTGTCCACTTCCCCACTCAGTTTGGTATCATCAGTAAACTTCATAGAATCATAGAATTATAGAATGGTTTGGGTTGGAAGGGACCTTAAAGATCATCTAGTTCCAACCCCCCTGCCATGGGCAGGGACACCTCCCACTTATCAGGGTACACTTGATCCCATCATCCAGATCACTTATGAAGATATTAAACAGCGTTGGGCCCAGTATCAGTCCCTGGGGGATCCCACTTGTGACAGGTTGCCAGTTTGAAAAGGAGTTATTTACCATCACCCCCTGGGTGCAGCCTGTCAGCCAGTTCCCCACCCACCACACAGGCCACTTGTCTAGACCGTAACGCATGAGTTTCTCTAGGAGGAGGCTGTGGGGAACCATATCGAAAGCCTTGGAGAAATCCAGGTAGACAATGTCCACTGCTCACTCCTCATCAACCGAGCAGGTTACTTTGTTGTAGAAGATGATCAGGTTTGTCAAGCACAATTCGCCAATGGTAAATCCGTGCTGGCTTTTCCCAATCACATGCTTCGTTTGACTTGTGATAGCCCCCAGGAGGATTCATTCCATAATTTTCCCAGGGACTGAAGTAAGACTGATAATTTCCTGGATCCTCCTTTAAGCTCTTCTTGTAGATGTGGGTGACATTAGCTTTCTTCCAGTCTTCTGGGATGTCCCCCAATCTCCACAGCTTCTCAAAGATTACGGAGAGCGGCCTTGCAATGACGTCAGCCAGCTCTCTTAACACCCTTGGGTGGATAGCATCAGGGCCCATCAATTTTTAGGGGTCAAGTTCCTGTAATAGTTCACATACCAGCTCTTCCTTCACTGGCGGTAGGTCTGTGTTTGCATTAGCCTAGATTTTTGTTCCCAAGGCCTGGGGCCCAACAGTGCTGGTAAAGGCCGAGGTGAAGAAAGTGTTGAGAACCTCTGCCTTTTCAGTGTTGTTGGTGACTAATTTACCTCTCCTGTTTAACAGCAGGCCAATATTTTCCTTCTGTTTCTGCTTGTTGTTTACGTACCTGAAGAACTCTTTCTTGTAGTTTTTGACATCTGTTTCTGCTTGTTGTTTACATACCTGAAGAACCTTTTCTTGTAGTTTTTGACATCTCTGGCCAGTTTCAATTCGAGCTGAGCTTTTGCTTTTCTAACTGCATCTCTGCACGCCCTGGCAATGCCCTTGTAGTTCTCAATGGGTGTTCGCTTTTCCATCTCTGGTACGCTTCTCTTTTGGTTTTGAGCAGACTCAGAAGCTCACAGTTAAGGGGGTCTCTTGCTCTGCCTATTTCCCTTACCTTTAAAGGGGATGAACTAGTTTTGTGCTTCCAGGAGAGCATTCTTGAAAAACTCCCAGCACTTGCTAGCTCCTTTATCCTCCATAGAAGCTTCCCACGAAATCCCTCCCAGCTGAGCTCTGAGCGAGCTGAAGTTGGCTCTTCTAAAATCTAAAACCTTTGTCTTAGTACTAACCTTCAGCATGCTCAGCAGGATCCCAAACTCCACAATATTGTGATCACTGCAGACAAGGCTATTACTAACCAAGATACTACAAAGCAGGTTTTCTTGGTTTGTGAGTAGCAAGTCCAGCAGTGCCCCATTCCTGGTTGGCACATCTAACATTTGTACGAGGAAGCAGTCCTCTACGCATTCCAGGAACTTGATGGATGACGTGAGCTGCTGTATCATTCCTCCAACAAATGCCTGGGTAGTTGAAGTCACCCATAAGAACCAGGTTCTGTCGACCCGAAGCTTGCTTAAGTGACCCAACTATTTCTTCATTGGCCTTATTGTCTTGGTTTTGAGGTTGGTAGCAGATGCCTACTGTAAGATCCCCCTTGGAGACGACCCCTCTGATCTTGACCCGGAGGCATTCTATAGGGCTTCCATAATGGCCATAGTTGACTTCTATACATTCAAGGTTCTCCTTAACATCGAGTGCGACTCCTCCTCTTCTTCTTCCCTGCCTGTCTTTACGAAACAGTCTATAGCCATCCATCGCAATCCTCTAGTCATGTGAGTTGTCCCACCATGTTTCAGTTATTCCTATGATATCATAACTTTCTGACTGGATGTGGAGCTCCAATTCCTCCTGTTTGTTCCCCAGGCTGCATGCATTGGTATACATACACTTGAAGTGGTTGGTCTTCTGGTTCACATCTTGGGAGGCAGCTAAGGGACATTTGTCACTGCTCTGGTTGGCCTTGCTTATTCCCCAGTTGGTTGCAGTAGCGTGGGTGTTGCCACTTTGGACCACTATGCTCCCGGAAGGTAGCATACCTCAAGTGACTTCCTGTCAGGCTGGCAGATGGGGTCCTCAGTGCCCCTTAACAGAGAGTCGCACACTACGAGCACTCGTCATTTCTTTTTGCGGTATCCAGTGTGTGCTGCTGGTACAGTTTCTCCTTGCAGACCTTGCTCATGGATGCCTACAGCTGTTAAAGCTTCATATCTGTTTTTGGTTGTAATGCTGGAGGGTGGGGACTGAGGCAGAGTTCTGCTTTTGTGGGTCACAAGGTGCCTCATTCTCTGTGGTGTCTGCCACAGGAGCGTGGTTCTGAAACCACTTATCTATCTCCATCTCGGCCCCTCTAATACTGCACAGCCTTTTAACTGTTTCCTGCAACTTGGCCACCTGACAACAGATCATCAACCAGTGCACAGCTTTTGCAGGTACTTTCCTTTTCTCCAGGAGAAGGGTCTGAGCACTAGTTGCAATATACCATCTGTACTTCCTTACCAGTTCCATCTGGGTGGAAGCGTCAGACATCTCAGGGGCTTTCTCTGTAGAAACACTGGTTTTAACTCTGAGGCGAGCGCTCACCATCCTGGCAGAGACCTTGAGCACTGGGCTGTGGACCTACAAGCAGGATGCACGGCCCTTCTCACGTGCCTTGCTGTGCAAACTGCGGCACCCTCTTGATCCCTGTTTGCCCACCCTGTTCGCAATTTTCCATTTTACTTTTGTGTGTGTGTGTATGTATATGTGCGAATATAAATATATATATTTTTCCCCTAGGTTTAAGAAAAAAATTATTTGTATGAGAGAGCAGAGGCAGTGAGTTTGATAGAGGGAGTGGCTAAACTGAATTCCTTGTTCTTAAGCCCTTTCATGACACCTATGTTTGTGTGACGTTGTATTTGAAAGATGCTAGTATTATGTTGTTATTTAAAAAAAGTCATTTGAATGTCATAGTTTGAAATATCAGTCATATCAGTTTTACACTTCATGAAAGAAGGAATGTTTAAAAAAAAATAATTTTAAGGTTTGTCCGGAGTACAGGAAAAACAAGGACACAGTCTGCACCTGGAAATGCGTGACAGCTAGTGATTTGCCTTGGCATAAACTTGTTCTCTTCTGGCTCTTAGACTACAGTGATCTCAGTGGTAGAAATAAAAAAAATATAAATTTTCTCTCTGATGTTTGGAAAAGTTGTGTTTTGGGTGTGTTTTTGGGGGAGGGAGGTTGGTGGTGTGGGTTTTTTTTAATGCTGAAAATTGAGCATTTATCCTGTAGCATTTACTGTACAGTGTGAGTTTTGCCTAGGGTTCCTCATCACTGTTACTGTTGGTTTAAATCCATTATATTTCTCAGAGGAAAGTCCTTTGATATACAGACTGTTGCAACTACTTGAGTTTTAAAAGTATTATGTCATGTAATGCTGCTTGTACGGTCTTAGCGATCTAAAGTGTATCTTCATTGCAGAATGTACTTGTATGTTGCCTTGCTTCCTACCTCCTTTGCAGATACAAACTTTTGAGTTTTGGGTTATAATACAGCCCTTGTAGGGGTTGTGTCTCCAAGTCAAAGTTCTACTGAAGCTTAGGGTAGAAATGGACCTCCCCCTCAGTGAGAACACATGATAAATTAAATGATAAATTAAATGTGTGCTGGTAGTCCTCAGAGCCTTCCACAGCTGGTCATCCTGTTGCCAGTGAATAGGCAAGTTCTCCACACTTCGGTAAAAATGAAGTCACAGCTATTCAACTTGTCTGTTTTTTGTGTGTGCTGTAGTTACATCAAGACCTCTGTGAATATGTGGTACATATAAGAGGGTGTACATACAGAAACTCTAGTGTAGTTTCACACATCTACATTAATTTGGATGACTAGAGTTGAAGTAAACTCTGCCCAGTATGCACTAGTCCTCTGTGCTTGAACTCGTGTAGGTACTTTTTACCAGTGAATCTGAAACTTTTTAAAGCATGTATGAGCACTGCCATAGCATCTCAAGATTTGATAAATGTTTTAGCAAGGCCTTGTTTTCAAAAAAACTTGTTGATGCTCAGTTTGCCTTTTCCCATTTTCTTCTTGTGCTGATTTAACACTGTGGGATAAGACTGCTTAGTAAGACCTTGTGGATGTTAGGGTCTTTGAACTTTATCTTTCTGTTTTTTCTTTATTCTAAGTACAAATTAGCTGTTAGTCTACAGTAGTGATCTTTCATTCTTCCTCATAGAGGGTTTCACTAGGGTAGCCCTGAAACAATTATGGTGAACTATTATTTGATTTTTTTTTCATTGTTTCTTGTATTTTCCTTTCTTCATCTCCCCATCCCTCTTGCTTCTAGCTACAGATTTGTATTATAATCTTGTGTTTATTAATAAGTTAGTTGAATACTGACTTTGAAATTTTTACTCTTTTTCAGATGTTACTATTAGTTGATATGCAGTGTGGTCATATTACCCTCCTCATGTCCAAATTGGGTCAATTTAATCATAGAATGGGTTGGGTTGGGTTGGGTTGGAAGGGACCTTAAAGATCATCTAGTTCCAATCCCCCTGCCATGGGCAGGGACACCTCCCACTAGACCAGGCTGCTCAAAGCCCCATCCAGCCTGGCCTTGAACACTTCCAGGGATGGGGCATCCACAGCTTCCCTGGGCAACCTGTTCCAGTGCCTCACCACCCTCAGAGTAAAGAATTTCTTCCTAATATCCAATCTAAATCTCCCCTCTTTCAGTTTAAAACCGTTACCCCTCGTCCTATCGCTCCACTCCCTGATAAAGAGTCCCTCCCCATCTTAATGTGAGAAGCAGGGATGATGAGATAAGTCTTAGTTTGCTGATCCTGCTAAGCCCAGTGGGGAATCCATTCCCAGGCAGCCATTGTTAAGAGGCAGTGTTGCCAAGATAAGGAATCTATGTATTTTGTCTGAACACTGAATATTGTATTATCCACATCTGTTGATGGATTGGTATTGCTTAATGGAGAGCATAGAAGATAGCTAGTTGATCTCTTAATAAAGAAAATGATTTGGAATTAGTCGAGTTCTTTACATCTAGTTCCTGAGCGAATACTTGCAATATCTATTAGACTTTTTCTTTCTATCTCACAATCCTTTTGTTTTTCAACTTGCCACTTTCTATGTTGAAAAACATTAAACTTTTAAAATTTCCCATCAACTGTGAATCTTGCTGACAGAATTTTTGCTTATTTATCTAAATGTAGGATTTGGCATTTTTGGTGGCATTTTATCACAGGGACTTGTCTGGCAGGTATTTATTCGTGTCTCAAGGTTTCTCCTTGCTGAATTTTCTTCTCTTCATGTACCATCTTCCACAGTCCCTGTGACATTTACCTATGTCACTGTGCTATGCTGAGAAACGCTATTGTTTTATAACGCTCTAATTTACCCAACACTAAAGATAAGGTAACAGTTATGTACAATAATACTGTTGTATTTAAAATATCTTTTGGTGAATCATGGTGGATGTTGCCCTTAATTTCTGGTAGATAGTTTAAACTTCAGTCATATTCTACAGTGGGTGACTTGCTTTTATTTTTCAAGTCAGGCTAATATGTTAGCGTTATAGCATCATGCCTGAAGTAGGCCCTTGATGACAGGAACTGGAAGTTTGGAAGCATCCTTTTTGCTCCCCAGTTTTCTCCTCAGCAAGTGTAAGTAAACCCAGCAGTCATATTTCTTCATATCCCCCACTTCAAAATAAGGAAGCTTTTTCATAGTTTGTTTCTTTATTTCAAAGTCAACAGATGCAGATGGTTGGTTGAGGTGCTGTCTACAGGAATCAGTTTGTGAATAGCTTCATTCATTTATTTTTTTTTCCCTCACTAGTACAATTAAATTGGTGTTAGCAACAGGGAGAGTAGTGGTTCTGTTTTGTGGCTTTAAATGTTGTCAGTTAAGTGTGTTCTAGCACAGAAGATGATCAACCTACTACCATCACCACCACCACATGCACACCCTTGCTGGCTGACAGCCAGATGAATTGTGCTGGCAGTGATAGGCTTAGACTTTGATATCAGCTTTGGGGTTTTTACTGTTTTGGATTTTGGTATTATCTTTGCTGGGGGTTTGTTTCTTTTTAAATGCTTACAACTCAAGTGTACATAATTTAAAATTATTTTGCTTGTGTGGTGTTGTAATTCCAATGTTTTCCCTCATGATATCTCTAAAGTATGGTAGTATTTAACCTAATGAGGAATTTGATTAAAGTTTTAACTCGGTTCCTTTGTAAAGTTGTTTTAGAAACTCAAATGTTTCTATGTTTTTTAATAGTCATGAAATAAATGTTTAACTTTAAATATTATTCTGTTTAAATATTTTAAGTCTAGTGTGAAATGAATGTACAGGTGGAATAATCCAGTGTCTCAAGAATATGCTAAGGTCACTGATTATATGACTTGGCACAAGTCATATAATCAGTGACAAATTCAGAGTTTGTCTGTGTGGGGAATTTTACTGCTGTTATTTTAACAGTATAAGATGGTCTGCATGGATTTGTATTATGTGTGACAACACACTTCTGGTTTTCCAGTTACTTTTATAAACACTTTATTTAATCAAGTGTTTGTTAGTATTTTGTATATAGTTGGTCCAAATCACAACATGAAATATAGCTTGCAAGTACTTCCTTAAAGATAATTTTTTCCCCTATTGTGTTTATGAAAAAAGTAAAACTAGGGAAACAAAACATTTGCTTTGAAGAAATGCATGCTCAAAAAAAAAATGGGGGGGACGATACACACTGCTGATCTAAAAAGACTTAAAACAATTGTGTGTGTGTATACACAAAAATACACGGGGTTTGATAGAACTAAGTAAGGGTTTGGGTGTGTGAGAAATACCCTTGTTTGACTCCTCTACATTAATGATTAATATTCTCCTTTCTCTCTCTCTCTCTTTCTCTTTCTTTCTCCTTTTAATGTTTAGTGAAAAGTATCTGATTAAACTCTGAATTTTCATTCCTGATTTATTTAATCCAGTGCATTAATTTGTATGCTATCCATGTGTCTGGGCTAACCTAACAATTTATTTATAGGTGAAGCTAAAGTCTTTTCAGTGTGAGTTTTTAAAAAATCTTATTTAATTAGCCATTGTGTAATATCCTGTTTACTTCTAATTGCAGCCAATCGGATGATGATTCTGGGTCAGCATCAGCTTCTGGATCTGATTCAAGCTCTGGAAGCAGTAGTGATGGAAGTAGCAGTCAATCAGATAGCAGTGACTCTGAGTCTGGTTCAGAGTCAGGCAGTCAATCAGAATCAGAGTCTGACACATCTAGAGAGAAGAAACAAGTTCAAGCTAAACCACCACCAAAAGCTGATGAATCTGAGGTAAATCAAAACATATAAATTAACCCTTCGTGGGGAAAAAAAAACGCTGCAGAGTAGTTACAAGAGCAGTTTTAATTTAAATAAACAAAACACCCATAATTTTTACTTAGAATGTTAACTTGATTGGGTTAGTGAATGCACGTGCTTAGCTCTCATAACAAACATTGGGCTCTTAAATTCTCATCTCTGTAAATACCTACAGTTAGACAATTACCTAAATTTTATCATGCAGAAGCACCTATTAACTTACTGCATATTTTTGAAGACAAAGCCACACATAATGTTGTTATTTCTAAAATTTCTTAAAATTGTCTCTCTAATGCTTAGTTTCTTCATATCAATAAATGATTGTATGACAGTCTCAGACTTAGATACGGCTTGTCTTCTGTTCTGTATGGGGAAAAAGTCTGCCAAATTTAGGAAAGAAAAAAAAAGAAGTGGTGTTTAGAAATCTCTTAAATGCAATGGATGAAAGTTACCTGAACTCTCTGTTTCTCTGTGTAATATGGCCTTAATTTGGATGATATATATGAAAGGTAATAAAATATTTCCTACCATAGGATTCAAAGGCTGTTAAGGATTCTTTTTTTGTGGATGTTTTTTTTGGTGTTGTTCATGTTCATGCTTTTGATATTGTCTCTCACAGTATCCTTCTGGACAAAATGTCCAGCGCACAGCTAGACAAGTCCATAATACGATGGGTGAACAATTGGCTGATGGGTTGGGCTCAAAGAGCTGTAGTAAATGGGGTTACATCAGGCTGGTGGCCAGTCACCAGTGGGGTTCCCCAGGGCTCAATATTAGGGACAGTTCTCTTCAGTGTCTTTATAAATGATCTGGGTGCAGGATTCAAATGTACATTAAATAAATTTGCTGATGATACTAAACTAGGAGGAGCTGTGGACTCCCTTGAGGATAGAGAGGCCTTACAGAGAGATCTGGATAGGCTAGAGAGCGAGCTGGGCAATCACCAACCTTATTAAATTTAACAAGAGCAAGTGCCAGATTCTCCACCTGGGATGGGGTAATCCTGGTTATACATACAAATTAGGGGATGAGAGGCTGGAGAGCAGCCCCGCAGAAAGAGATCTGGGGGTTTGGGTTGATGGATAGTTGAATATGAGTCAACAGTGTGCTCTGGCAGCCAAAAGGGCCAACTGTGTCCTGGGGTGCAGCAAGCACAGCATAGCCGGTCAAGGGAGGCGATTGTCCCACTCTACACTGGTGTGGCCCCACTTCAAGTACAGTGTCCAGTTTTGGGTGCCTCAATATAAGAAGGACTATTAGAGTGTGTCCAGAGGAGGGTGACCAAGATGATGAAAGGTCTCAAGGGCAAGACTTATGAGGAGCGGCTGAGGTCACTTGATTTGTTCAGCTTGGAGAAGAGAAGGCTGAGGGGTGACCTCATCACAGTCTACAACTTCCTCAAGGGGGGCAGTGAGGGGGAGGTGCTGATCTCCTCTCTCTGGTGACCAGCGATAGGACATGAGGAAATGGAATGAAGCTGCATCGGGAAGTTCAGATTGGACATTAGGAAAAGGTTCTTCACTGAGAGGGTGGTTGGTTACTGGGACAGGCTCCCCAGGGAAGTGGTCATGGCACCAAGCCTATCAGAGTTCAAGGAGCATCTGGACAACGCTCTTAGTCATATGATTTAGTTTTAGGTAGTCCTGCGAGAAGCAGGGATCCTTATGGGTCCCTTCCAACTTGAGATATTCTATTGCTCTATGTACTTTGGTATTCCCATATGAAGCAAAAATATATCATCTAAGTGGCCTGAAAGGACTTACCTAGATCAGTTTAAAAATTTACTTTTTAAAAAAAAGTTATCTTAATAATAGAGGCCTGCACAACTATTGTTATACTTACTGTAAAAATTGTGCCAGCAATTCTCATATAACATTCCTTTCTGAAGAAGTCTCGCTACTTTAAAATGCTATCCAATATTATTAATGCATGCAGTATTTTATAGTGAGTTTTTTATTATTAATAAAATTGAGATCCATCTTAATAGTGATGCTGCTCATCTTAAGAAAAGTATGTGGTAAACTTTAAAGTTTCAATAGGTTTAAATGACTCCTGTATCTGAATTCCAATTCAGTTTTGGAAGTCCAGTCCAAGTATACTTGCTGTGCAGAGATCAGCAGCGCTCAAGAAGCAACAACAGCAGAAGGCAGCCTCATCAGACAGTGGTTCAGAAGAGGTGAATAACATATAAGTTAGTAAATAAAATGTAAACATGCATGTCATTACCCCATATGTTAGAATAAAATTACGTAGAGCCAAGTTCTGTTCTCTTAAGTGTGTGTGTTTAAAAAGTCTGGTTTTAATAATAAAATAATTTAATAATAAAAGTAATGTTCAAATAACTGACATGTTTATAAGGAAACATGGAGGGAGGGGAATATTTATTTTCATGTTTTCAGGCGAGTTGTGCCAAAATGATAGCAGTTTAGATTGATATTTTTAGCTAGATATTCTGTGATCCATGGACAAAATTTTCAAGTAACGTAGTATTAACTTTCATTGTATTTCTGCCTTCTGAGTTCCATAAAGACAGTTAAAAATACTAAAAGACATTTCCACTATTGTTTCTATATAAAGGTAGCTGCTGCAGTTTTCAAAAACACTTATATGGAGTAGAAAGCTAGAATTTTGCAACTTTTGTAACAGTTATAAAAGAATTCTTATATTTTAAGAACCATACTTAAATTTTAGAGATTTTTACAACCTAAACCATAGGTTAAACAAAAGTTGACTTTGTGCAGTAGGAATATCTTTTAAGGACACTAGTGAATTAGAATTTATTTAAAAGCAGACTTTCATATTTCCTTCTTTATAGAAAAAAAAGTAACCATTGTGATCACAAGTCTTTAATCATTACTCTGGGTGTCTTGTTTTTAGTCAGATTTAGCTGCTCATCATTAAAACTAAACAAAGGAGTCAATCATATATAGTTAAAATATTAATTTATAGCTGTTGCTAAGTACTCTTTTCCTGAAGACTCTCTTTCAGCATAAAAATGATCTAAATTTAATCTTTATGAGATTGGTTTTAGGGAAATAATTTTAAGAGGGTTCATTGATTTATTTATTATTTTTTGTTTAGGAGTGAAGAAACATATTCTCAAAAATTTCTTAGTGGTATTTAAATGTGAGAGGATATGAGGGATGAGAGCTCTCAAAGGGCAGGAGATTTTATTAGGCTTTTGATAGAACCTTCATCTTGATTTATTAACTTGCAGCAGTCTAAACTGACTATATGTAGGTACAATGATTATATTTTAAGACAGGTTTTTTGTAGTTTTTTCTAGAGTTCTGCTGACATGGTATATTCATAGATGGAGAAATACAAAATCAATAGCGATCCTGATCTTATTCAATATCAGTGGGTACACTGAGGGGGATGAAGAGGATAAGACATGAAGAATATGATTTCAGTTTGAAAGTGGGAGCTGAATTATCTTTTTAATACTAAAAATATATCATTCTTTTTGCGGTAATGAATCGTATATATTCTTTTCTTCATCTGCAGGATTCATCGAGCAGTGAAGATTCTGCAGATGACTCTTCCAGTGAAACCAAGAAGAAAAAACATAGAGAGTAAGATGTTTTTCATAAATAATATAATTTTTTGTTATGGTGACATAACCATAATTACCCAGGCTTCACTTCTCTGTACTTGAAATACATAATCTTGTGTTTCTCAATTTTGATTAATGTTTTGGAATATTTAAAAAAAAATACTCTCAAAGGAACATATATATCACTATTAATTTATGAACAAAAGACTGTATTACCTACAGTGTTATTGAAAAACATTCATCAGCACTCTTTATTTTTAAAGTAATCTTATTTGCAGCATATTTTTCAGCTGAAGATTCTCCCCGAAAATTACTGAAGAAATATGAAACTACTTAAGTAGGTTGTCTCAGATAAAATTTAAGTTGGAATCCTGTAGTTCATGGCAAACTTTTAAACACTTCAGAGGCAAACCCACAAAAAATTATTACAAGTTTGACAGTAATAAACTGTCTTGGCTAGTCAATAAAGCTAAGTTGAAATTGAGCTGGTTTTAAGCTGTAGATGAAAGTTTGTGGAAAAGGTTATACCTTCTCATTGGTAGTGACCTGTGTGTATGGGGGGGGGGGGGTTGTTTTGTTTGGGGTTTTGTGGTTTTTGGTTGGGGTTTTTTTGTGGTGATTTTTTTGTTTGTTTGATTTATGAACAGCGTATAGAAATTGAATGTTTTTTTCCTCCTCTGCAGTTAATTGAATCATCTCAATATTCAGGGTTGCCAATATAATATCTTCAAGAAATGGGGGGGCAGAAAAGCTTGCTATGCAAAATAGCATCTCTCTAGTGATGAATTGTTATTCACAGTCTTCTGTTACTTAAGAATGTAACAGAGCACGTTATTAGGTGTAATCACAGGAAAGATATTTAAGTTTAGAAACTAGTAACCAAATAACTTCATATAGTGCTTCAATTTTGATTTATACCTATTTTTAACAAGTATGTTTGCAGTTGTTCTCTGACATGCAGATCAGATTTCTCTATGTATAACTTAGTACAGGATCCAAGCCCTAGAGTATGGTGTTTGATGTTGTCTATATCTCCAAATAAATACTGGTTGTGGATTTGCATAGGGTAGGGAGTTGGTTGGTTTGGGGTGGAGTTTTTTTGTTTTTATTTGGGGGGGGGAGGAGTTGTTGTTTGGGTGTTTTTTAATTTACTGCTTGCAGAAAAAAAACCAAACACTTTTAAGGAGACAGATGATTCTATAGTATTTCCAAGACACACAGATGTATTGACCACAATGAAAACATAACTTTTAGGACCAATGCATATTTAAGTGAAGGAAGTGTCAAAGCACTGATTCTTAGGCAGGATTCACATGCACACACACCCAAGTTCTAACTGCTAGGACCAAAAGATCCCTTTGCAGTGTGCGACTCTAGTGAGCCAATAGGTGTCCCTTTTGACTCCTTATGTGCGCACAGACAAATGGACAGAATATATTTGGATCCAGTAAAGTATAAGAACAGCCACATTTGTAAGAGCTTATGTATATTAGAGAAACATGGACAGAGAGGTGGATGAAAGAGAGGCTAGCCTATAGTTAAAATTTTCCCTCTTCTCCAGTTTGGAGTAAATAATCACAATGCATCAATGCATCAGCATTCCTCAGCAGGCAATAATTGAGACTTGAGAGGGTTGACTCACCCTGGTCTTTTAATCCTTGAAGTATCTACCAGAGCAGCATCCTGACTCAGGGAAGATGCTGGTCACAGCCCACTACAATCCAGAAGAGCTCAAAGGGTCTCACTAGAATCGCTACTTATAGGGTCCAAGACAGTTGACTTTCATTGGGTACTTTTCCACTCCAGCCCAATTCAGACAATGGAATATTCTGGTACTTTCCACCAGTTGTGCAAGCCCAGAACTTGCTAGATCTTGAAGTTCTGGTATCACTACCCTCTTTGGGCCACAATCCATACGTTGTCAAGAGTGATTGATTATTTTTTCCAAGCAATAAGAGTCACGGGAGCCAGGTGCACTAAGGGGTTGCCATAATGTTCTGGTCTTTCCCATTATGTGTCCCAGGTGTTAATGGGTTGACATAAGGTTCTGGTCCATTGTATTGTTATGTGGCCTAGGTGTGTGTGGGGAAATTGCACCAAGCACCGAGTTGCCTAAAAGGAGAGAGGGATTACACCACTACAGCATGCCAGACTTCTCCCCCCCCCTCCGCCTTCCTTCCCCCCCACCTTCCTTCCCCCCCCCAAGTTGTTAAGATCTCAGCTGAGCAGGAGCATAGAGATACTGCCACTGGGAGTCACGAGTGCCTTACTTGTAGTATCTTGCATGGGTGTGAAGCACTGGAAGTCAATGCCTCTCAGATTGCTATGGTTCGAGTCTTTCTGTGTGTTTTTCAAATCTGATTCTGCATTATTTTTGGTTCCTGTGCTGAATTCACATGAGGCACAGGGAACATAGCTATTAGAGAATTTTGGATTCTGCAAAATATAATATTATAGGGTTTTATGATTTGAGCATAGGTAAGTTCCGGTAAATATGTATCTTTCTAGCTAAAGTCTTGCTAAGGACTTTAGGTTTATTGATGTCAAATTAACTCAGTTATTAAAACTGTAATTTATAGAGAAATCCAGATTTTTGGTTTGATTTGTTTTTTACATCTACCTCTTGATAACAGAAAACTTAATTCAACTCCCTTTGAAGCCATTGAGTGTTTTTACCTGTTATCCATTGATGATAAGTTTCTGTCCTTCCAGCTGAAATGGCTATTATAACATTTTTATTTCTGTGAAGAATGTTGAAATTAAAGCAGCAAGGCTGTGTTGAATACCTGATTTAAAAACAAAACAAAAAACTAATATGAGTTACTGTTTTGTCTCTCAATATGTACAGTGAAGACTGGCAAATGTCTGGGTCAGGGTCAGTATCAGGAACTGTCTCTGATTCTGAATCAGAGGAAGATAGAGTGAAAAGCAGTTGTGAAGATAGTGAATCTGACTATGAGCCAAAAAACAAGGTCAAAAGCCAGAAACCTCCAAGCAGGTAAGAAGTACTTTGGTACTGTTTCTAATTCGTAATCAGGTATTGTACTACTATACAGGCAAATGAAAATATTAATATTTCTTACAGAACTTGAAGATTATTTTTTTTAAGCTACAAAAGATGTTACCATACGAGTGGTTTGTGTTGAATACCTCTTTCCTGTCTGCTCCAACTTGAAAGTGGTGTAGCTGAGCAGTCGTGAAATATATGTATTCAGAAACAAATACAGAAGGCTTGTAGTTGTCCATGTTGAAACCCCACTTTTGTGTTGTATCTTATTGTCTTCAAGAATTGAGACAAAAAGTGGCAAAAAGATTGCAGGACAGAAAAAGAGGCAGCTTGATTCATCGGATGATGATGATTATGACAAGAGAGGATCACGTCGCCAGGCAACAGTCAATGTCAGTTATAAAGAAGCTGAAGAAACCAAGACAGATTCTGATGACTTGTTGGAAGTTTGTGGAGAAGATGTCCCACAGCCTGAAGAAGATGAATTTGAAACTATAGAGAAGTTTATGGATAGCCGAATTGGCCGAAAAGGAGGTATTTTTTCATCAGTGTTCTTAAGATGCCACAGTGCATTGTGGTGCAATGTAAATGGCAATTGTTCTTAGCTGTAGGTAACCCATGATGTTTGTAAAGAATAAGTTTAAAAACACCGGAAAGTAATCTTATTTTGTTTTTCATACTCATAAGGATGTTTCTTTTGTTAGCTATATAAAGTAAAACATAGAAGAACTTAACTAATTAATGCAGAAAGAAAAAATGAAGTGCTCTGGCAGGGGGGTTGGACTTGATCATCTCCAGAGGTCCCTTCCAACCCCTATCATTCTGTGATTTTGTGAATATAGCTCCATATTGAATAAACGCATACCATACTGCTACATTACTATTTGTACAGTTTATTGATACCTGATAGGTATAAACTGTATATAGGGGGGTAGAGAAAAAGTGGACTGGATAGGACAGCTAACCAGTAGTCTGAATGCTGAAGTATGATGTTGGGAAAGCTGAACCACTGAGATTGTGATTTCAGTTATTCCTGTACAAATAGTCCCAATCTAATGCAATGGATGGTGGGATCTAAAATTTCAATGGTGTATTTGTATGTGCGCTTCCAAAAGTAATTTTATGTATGATGGTAGGGGTGTTAGCCTGCAAATTAGAGTTCTGATTATAGAAAACTTGGGCCTACTCACGCTTCAGAACTTCCTTTTTCCATACCTGATTTCCAGAGTTTCTCACCTATCTCAGAGCTTGCACTCTCTTTCCTCTCAATTTTCTTTTCCCATACTGTCCTAAATTCCAGTGTGTTACTCTAGCCCCTTACTCCAATTCACGGTGTCACTGCTGTGTTAAAAGCCTTTTGAACTAGGCTTCTTATATTGTGCGTGCCCAGATGTTGTTACTGCTTGTGCTGTCCTTTGCTAATGCCGCACTCTATTGCTGTATCTGTCCTCTGCATCTGGTTGGGTCCACTTCCCTATTTGGCTCTCCTTACAGAAATGAGCCTGTTTCCTGCTGCTAGTGTGCTTCAGCTGTAATACTGACTGTATTTAATTAAAAAATATCCCATGTAAGATTCCAAAGACAGGGGGAAACAAATAGTAGTAAAACAAGTTTAGGAAGAAATAGTTCAAGAGCAGCCCATCCCAACAAGCAGGAAGTCAGGCAAAAATGCCAGTAGTTCTGCATGGGTAAACAAAGAATAGAATCATAGAATCATTTAGGTTGGAAGAGACCCTTGGGATTATCGAGTCCAACCATCAACCCCACTCTACAAAGTTCTCCCTTACACCATATCCCTTAACACCACATCTAAACGAGTCTTAAACACATTCAGGGATGGTGACTCCACCACCTCCCTGGGCAGCCTATTCCAGTGTCTAACCACTCTTTCCTGTGAAGAATTGCCAGGAGCTCCTGGCAAAACTCAAAAACAAAAAGGAGGTATACAGAAGGTAGAAACAGGGACCACTAACCTGGGAGGAATACAGAGACACTCTCCAAGCATGCAGAGATGCAGTTAGGAAAGCCAAAGCACACTTAGTATTGATTCTGGCGAGGGTTGTCCAAGGCAACAAGAAGGGCCTCTATAAGCATATAGGTGACAAAAGGAAGACTAGGGAAAATGTGTGTATGCTGCTGAATGGGGCAGGGTCCTGGTAACACGGGACAGGGAAAAGGCTGAGGTACTGAATGCTGCCTTAGCCTCAGTCTTTACTAGCAAGACTAGCCTTCAGGAATCCCAGAGACCAGGGGGAAAGTCCGTAGCAAGGAAAACTTACCCTTGGTGGAAGAGGATCAGGTCAGGGAATACTTAGGTAAACTGGACATAGTCCATGGGCCCTGATGGGATGTACCCACAAGTTCTCTTCTCCAGGCTGAACAACCCCAAGTCTCTCAGCCTGTCCTCATAGGAGAGGTGTTCCATCCCTCTGATCATTTTTGTGGCCCTCCTCTGGACCCATTCCAACAGGCTCATGTCTTTCCTGTGCTGAGGACTCCAGAGCTGGATGCAGTCCCCCAGGTGGGGTCTCACCAGAGTGGAGTAGAGGGGCAGAATGACCTCCCTCAACCTGCTTGCCATGCTTCTTTTGATGCAGCCCAGGATATGGTTGGCTTTCTGGGATGTGAGCACGCATTGCTGGCACATGTCCAATTTTTCATCCACCAAGTCCTTCTCTGCAGGGCTGCTCTCAATCCCTTCATCCCCCAGCCTGTATTGATAGCTGGGGTTGCCCTGACCCAGGTGCAGGACCCTGCGCTTGTCCTTGTTGAACCTCATGAGGTTCACACGGGCCCACTTCTTGAGCTTGTCCAGGTCCCTCTGAATGGCATCCCATCCCTCAGGCATATCAACTGCACCACTCGGTTTGGTGTCATCTGCAAACTTGCTGAGGGTGCACTCGATCCCACTGTCAATGTCGCTGATGAAGATATTAAACAGTACTGGCCCCAATATGGACCCCGAGGGACACCACTTGTCACCGATCTCCATCTGGACATTGAGCTGTTGACCACTACCCTCTGGATGCGATCATCCAACCAATTCCTTATCCACCAAACAGTCCACCCATCAAATCCATACCTCTCCCATTTAGAGTGAAGGATGTTGTGGGGGACCATGCCAAAGGCCTTACAGAAGTCCAGATAGATGACACCCATAGCTCTTCCCTTGACCACTTAATGTAGTCACTCCATCATAGAAAGCCACTAGGTTGGTCAGGCAGGACTTGCCCTTGGTGAAGCCACGCTGGCTGTCTCGAATCTCCTCCCTGTCCTCCATGTGCCTTAGCATAGCTTCTAGGAGGATCTGTTCCATGATCTTCCCAGGCACAGAGGTGAGGCTAACAGGGAGGTAGTTCCCAGGGTCCTCCTTTCTCCCCTTTTTAAAAATGGGTGCGATGTGTCCCTTTTTCCAGTCACCAGGGACGTCACCTGACTGCCATGACTTTTCAAATATCATGGAGAGTGGCTTGGCAACTACATCAGCCAATTCCCTCAGGACTCTGGGGTGCATCTCATCAGGTCCCATGGACTTGTGTATGTTCAGGTTCCTCAGGTGGTCTCAAACCTGATTTTCTCTTACAGTGGGAGGGACTTTGTTCCCCCAGTCCCTGTCTTGCAGTCCATCCACTTGAGAGGTGTGGGACGAGAGGTTGCCAGTGAAGACTTAGGCAGAAAAGTTGTTGAGTACCTCAGCCTTCTCCTCGTCTGTTGTTACCAGTTTGCCTGTCACTCCTATCTGCAAGAAGGAGGGAACAGGGACCTGCAGGCTGGTCAGCCTCACCTCGATCCCTAGGAAGATGATGGAGCAGCTAATCCTGGAAACCATTTCCAGGCACATGAAAGACAAGAAGGTCATCAGGAGTAGTCAGCATGGCTTCACCAAGGGGAAGTCATGCTTGACCAACTCGATAACCTTCTGCGATGAAGTCACTGGCTTTGTAGACAAGGGGAGAGCAGTGGATATAGTCTACCTGGACTTCAGGAAGGCCTTTGACACTCTCCCATAAGATCCTCATGGACAAGCTGTTGATGTATGGGCTGGATGAGCAGACAGTGAGGTGGATTGAAAACTGGCTGAATGGCCCATCCCAGAGGGTGGTGAACAGTGGCACCAAGTCTAGTTGGAGACCTGTAACTAGTGGTGTACCCCAGGGGTTGATAATGGGTCTGATCCTGTTCAATGTCTCCATTAATGATCTGGATTATAGGGAAGAGTGCACCTTCAGCAAGTTCGCAGATGATACAAAATAGGGAGGAGTGGCTGATACACCAGAGGGTGGTGCTGCCATCCAGAGGGTCCTTGACAGGCTGGGGAAATGGGCTGATAGGAACCTCATGAAGTTAACAAGGGGAAGTTCCAAGTCCTGCACCTGGGGAGAACAACCCCATGCAGTACATGCTGGGGGCTGCCCAGCTGGAAAGTAGCTTTGCAGAAGAGGCCCTGGGAGACCTGGTGGACACCAGGTTGAACATGAACCAGTAATGTGCCCTTGCTGCAAAGGCAGCTAACAGTATCCTGGGCTGCATTAGGCAAAGTATTGCCAGCAAGGTTAAGGGAGGTGATCATTTCCCTGTGCTCAGCACTGGTGAGGCCGCTTCTGGAGTGTCCAGTATTGGGCTCCCCAGTACAAGAGACTGATGACACTACTGGAGAGAGTCCAATGAAGGGCCACTAAGATGATGAAGGGACTGGAGCATCTCTCCTATGAGGAAAAGCTGAGAGAGCTGGGATGGAGAAGAGAAGGCTTGGGAGGGATCTCATTAATGTTTATAAATACCTGAAGGGAGGGTGCAAAGAGGATAGAGCCAGGCTCTTTTCAGTGGTGACAAGTGACAGGATGAGAGGCTATGGGCACAAACTGAAGCACAGGAGGTTCCATCTAAACATCAGGAAACACTTTTTTTGACCGTAAGGGTGACCGAGCACTGGAACGGGTTGTTCAGAGAGGTGGTAGAGTTTCCCTCTTTGGAGATATTCAAAAGCCATCTGGACATGGTCTTGGGCCACTGGCTCTAGGTGACCTTGTTTGAACATGGGGGTTGGACCAGATGTCCTGTCCAGCCTCAACTGTTCTTCGAGTCTGTGAATTGGATTTATAGCATCCATAGTAATAATTGAATAGTAGGCTATTCAAGTGTCAAGGCTGATTAAGCACAGTGTCAAATATCTGTTATACTCAGAGATGAGCAGGATATAGCAAAGATGACAGCAAGCAGTGTTAGTGGAGCATTCTCTGGGGACCACTAGAAAAACTAGGAATGCTAAGAAAATTCTTGAGATGAGATACTATAGGTTAGATGTAGAGTTTTTTGGTTACTTTTTTGAATCTCGTTGGTATACTTGTGCATGTGTTAATATAGCTATCATAATTCTTCAAATAAGAGGAGTGACATAAGAGTTGTAGATATAATTAGTCAAGTTATATGCTCATATAAGAGCATCACAAATTGCTTTCTGCAGTATGTTTTTTACTTGTTAATTTATGGCAGTGCACGCTTAATCAAGCCTTATGGTGTGGTTTCTTTATCAGCCACTGGTGCTGCAACCACCATCTATGCAGTTGAGGCAGATGGTGACCCAAATACTGGGTTTGAAAAGTCAAAGGAGCTAGGAGAAGTACAGTATCTTATTAAATGGAAAGGTTGGTCACACATCCATAATACTTGGGAAACTGAGGAAACACTGAAGCAACAAAATGTTAAAGGAATGAAGAAACTGGACAACTATAAGAAAAAGGATCAGGAAACAAAACGCTGGTAAGTATTTTTATAGCTACTTCCATGTTGCATATTTTTTGTCATAATATAGATGTTTTATTGCCTATACAACAAGAAGACAAAAGTTTTAAAATTGAAGCTTCCCTAACGCCTTATGATCCTGTAAGATTCTGAGCATACCAACTTTACTTGAGCAAGTGAGAATACTCGCACATCTTGTAAAATCATGCCTTTAAGGAAGCAGCTTCTGCACCTAGATTTTAATGTATCTGTTAAATATGAAATTTTAACAAGATGGGTGATGGGTTTTCTGGTTTTGTTTTAAATCTTACCTTTTACTAATTTTGTCATTGATTGATTGTATTTTGATCAGAGTTCTTTGGGAATTGCTGCAGAGATTTAAAAAAATCAGGAATGGCTAAAGCACTCAAAACATTACAGCATTTAGTTTTCTTGGCTCAAACTTCTGTTAAAGCCTCAGAACCAAGAAGTGAAAAAAATCCTTATGTTTTGGTGCTATGTTTTGGTATTCTATTTTATTAGTATGTTTAATATAATCTATGAATAGTGGTGGGATTTTTAGTGACTCCTACTCATAAGATAGATTCTTATAGTGAGACATCAGTGCTGTTCTGTGAAAATACCACTACTCAGTGTTGAGAATGGATATTGTAAATGATCTGCGTGACTAGAACAAGCTGTAGCTGATAGTAATGTCTCTTGATAAGCTTTCTTAGTCATCAGTGATGAGGTACCTAGGCCAGATGCAACACTTTTATAGCAGGAATTTCAGAGTTGTAGCTTCTTCAAAGAAGCTCTCTAAGCAGCATTCCTATGGTGCTTACGTTCAGAGCTTTAAAATTGCCAGATTTTCTTAGTTTTAGAACTACACAATGTAATAAGTGCTGCAAATAAATTCCCATTTCAGGCTGAAAAATGCTTCTCCGGAAGACGTGGAATATTATAACTGCCAGCAGGAACTTACAGATGATCTACATAAGCAGTATCAAATAGTGGAAAGGATAATTGGTATGTGACAAACTTCCAGATGGAAAACAGTGTCGAGAATATTACAAGTTTATTGCTTGCATGTTGAATTTATAGTTAAGAAATTTAGGTTATTAATACCCCTAGCATCTTAAGGTAAAACAAAGAAGAGAAAAGTTATCATACTGTCTTTGCTGTGAAACTAGTTCGTGTTGTATTATCACCTGAAATGAGTGCTTTCTTAAAATACAGAAGGAAAATATTGATCTGGTATCTCTGATGCATTTCTGCAGCTCATTCAAATCAGAAATCAGCAGCTGGTTATCCAGATTACTATTGCAAATGGCAGGGTCTGCCTTATTCAGAATGTAGCTGGGAAGATGGTGCTCTCATTGCCAAAAAATTTCAGGCATGTATTGATGAGTATTTTAGCAGAAATCAATCCAAGACCACTCCATTTAAGGACTGCAAGGTGAGTGTGTAATTTCAATGGATTTATACAGTTTGATAATTAAAAAAAAAAAGTTGATGTATTTTATGCATCCAAAAACAAGATATATATTATAAAATATTTTTGAATGTTGTCCAGAACAGTAATAATGATAGCTATATTTATATATGTAGCAAGTATCACTTAAGAATAGCCTTTTGTAGATATTTGTTCCCTACTTATTTTATTGCCATTCAAAGATGGAATTGTTTAGTACTTTAATTTGTTTTAAAAGTAACCTTTGCGAATGAGTTCATGTCACTTCTGTTGTGGAATTTAGATCAGAAGTCAAACTAATTTTAGCTTGCAAATGGGTTGATATTGTTATATGGCCTAGTTGTCTGTGATGAATAAAGACTAGACTTGGTGACCAAACAGATTCCATCTGCTCCTTTGTTTCTATAAGAAGGCATTCTGGTAACTTCACTTAGTAGTAGGACTGATGCTCAATTTGCTTTTGACAGATTCTAAAACAGAGGCCGAGGTTTGTTGCACTAAAGAAGCAACCATCTTATATTGGAGGACATGAGACTTTAGAGTTAAGAGATTATCAGTTAAATGGACTGAACTGGCTTGCTCACTCATGGTGCAAGTAAGTATAGTCTTAAAGTAGTTTTGCTGGTTTTAATTTGAAAGTATTTATAAATTTATTTATTTACTTATTTTTTTTTTAGAGGGAATAGTTGTATTCTTGCAGATGAAATGGGTCTGGGTAAAACAATACAAACGATTTCTTTTCTGAACTACCTGTTTCACGAACATCAACTGTATGGGCCTTTCTTGCTAGTCGTGCCACTTTCTACCTTGACATCTTGGCAAAGAGAGATTCAAACTTGGGCTCCTCAGATGAATGCTGTGGTTTACTTAGGAGATATAACTAGCAGAAATATGGTGAGTATTTCTTTGTATCATTGAAAAAGATTAGTGGTAAACAAGACTTACTTCATGTTCCTGTCTTATGCTAATCTCCAATATTTTGATTAGGAATGAGCAAATACTTATTTGAAACACTGTATGTATTTAAAATGCAAATTAAAAGCATAAATTTTGATCCAATATAAATGTATGTGAAAGATTTAATTCCTGCTTAATAATAAAAAAGAATTAAAAATGCAACCTTGCATTTGAAAATAAATTGTCTTTTGTTATGTGATTATTTAGGTGCATAAAATAAATATTTAAGACAGACAGACATAATCTTAATTTGTTTTCTGAAAGGAGGAATGTAAGTAACCTTATCCATTAAAGTTTTTAAAAAAAAAACACCACCAAAACACAAAAAACCAAAAACCACACACACACAAAAAAATCCACAAAAAAACCCAATAAAACAAAAAACACCCCCCCATTGTTTAATAACTTAAAAAAAAAACCCAGAAAACCAAAAAAACCCACCTTCATGTGTTATGTTCCTTTTTCGTGATCAGATTCTTGTATGTCACTTAACATCTATATTGCTGTAGTACCTGAAGTCATCTTGATCGATAAGACAATTTTTCTCTAGCTCATAGTTCACTTGATTCTTCTTGTAGATAAGAACTCATGAATGGATGCATCCACAGACCAAGCGATTAAAATTTAATATACTTCTAACAACTTATGAAATTTTGCTGAAGGATAAGGTAATCACACTTACTTCTTCAGGGAGGTAAAATAATTTGTAGAATGTAAAACTCCTTTAGAGTTGGCAATTATTTGGTTCTGGGCCATTAAATGGATGGGGGAGTATGCCAGCTTTACTCTTGGAAATATGACAGTGAAGTTTTCTTTAAGAACTTTTAGATTTTATGTATGTGTGGTGAGACTTTCTGCCCCCCCCCATTGAGTGGGTAAAACTTATTTTTCTTCAGTTTGTTTGAGCTTCACATTACTGTAGTAACTTCTTCACATCTCAAAATCTCTACTTTCCTGTTAGACTATTATCCAGGAACTGAAAAAACAAACCAATGCCTAGCCCCAAACACCTGTGATTCACAACTCTAAAAACCCATGTTTTATTGTTTTATCTTTGTATTTGTGTGTGCAGTATTATGTATACGTATATTACTACTCTCTTCATGATGGTAGCACATAGAGTTATTGTTAATCCTAACAGCATATGAAAATTTTAATAAAAAAAGTTCTGCTTGTTGGCTTTCTATTTCATTTGTTTGTACATGCTGGAAAGAAGAGAGTCAACAGTGGATTTTAATATTTTTTTTTGTCAATTGAAAATTTATAGATCAGCTTTGTGCCTTACTCCTCCTCCCCCCCCCCCAAATGTAAACTTGGTTTATACTTTCCTTTTAAACTTGGGATGCCCGCATAGCCTTTTGTTGAATCTAGCAAATATAAAAAACATAATTAATACTAAAAACATATAGGTGTCCATTTGTTCTTAAAATAAAAGGAGTAATGGCATATATATAACCTCATGTAAAATGTCAGAATTTGCATAATATATTAACTTGTATAATGTCTCGTCTCCCCCCCCCAATTTCTTTAAGTCATTCCTTGGTGGTCTGAATTGGGTATTTATAGGAGTTGACGAAGCTCATCGTTTAAAAAATGATGATTCCCTTCTGTACAAGACTTTAATAGACTTTAAGTCTAATCATCGTCTTCTTATTACTGGAACCCCTCTGCAAAACTCCCTCAAAGAACTTTGGTCTTTGCTGCACTTCATCATGCCAGAAAAGTAAGGAATGTGTTGTTTTTTTGGTTTGGTTTTTTTTTGTGGTCAAGTTTCTTATTGTAGTGATTGGAGAATCAATAGAGATAAAGAATTGCATTGTGAAATTGTTTAAATATATTATATAAAATAGATGCACATATTTTTCATGCTGCTCTTGATAAATTATTTTGGTAGCAGTTGTCACTTTTTCTTTTTTAGCGGTCCACAAAAAAGATGGATTGATGTATGGCTTAGAACCCTGAAAAGACGCTTCATCTTAATCTAAAAGGAAAATCCACATGGATTTACTCTAGGGAAATAGAATGGGGCTGAGGATGTCTTCTTTTCTGTGTTAGTACCATGAATGAAAATAAGATTGCACCACAATGCCCAATATCCAGTAGTTCAGTCAGGCAGCCAATTTGCCCTTATGGTTTGCATAGAATAGGTTTACTGTATTGACCCTATTCTATACTGATCTCTGTTTATATCTGGGATAAGAGCACATGTACCTTTCAGATATATTGTAAATACAAAATGCTGTAGCTCCAATTAGTTTCAGAGCTATGCATTTCATTGACTTCTTCAGAACCTTACAAGCAAAGCCACTGAGGTTGTTTTCTGGCACCTATTCTTCATTTGATTACAAAGTCCATTCTCTTAGTCTGTTACCACATACCAGAGGATAATCACATTTCAGCTAGTCCATACAAGCTGCAAAAGGTATCCAAAGTGGTCTGTTCTCTTGTACTTCCTCCAGCTATACAACTACTTTCATTCTGCAAAAGTTTGGAAATTTCCATTCTCCTATTCGCAGAAAAAATATTTGGAATTTCTATTGAGATGCAAATTCAGAAACTTATTTAATAAAACAGAGGGGAGCGGAGAAGAAGAATATGTGGTTTTGTGCATGTGGTATATTTATGGTCTTTGTGTGTCTGTGTTTATGGTATGTCACTATTTTACTTTTATTTGTTCTTATGTTGAAGGTTTTCTTCCTGGGAAGATTTTGAAGAGGAGCATGGCAAAGGGAGAGAGTTTGGTTATGCAAGTCTTCACAAAGAACTTGAACCATTTCTACTCAGAAGAGTTAAAAAAGATGTAGAAAAGTCTTTACCTGCAAAGGTTGAACAAATTTTGAGGATGGAAATGAGCGCATTGCAGAAGCAATATTACAAGTAAGTAATGACACTTTTTAATTCCTGCTATTTTAATGATATATCTATATGAAAATTACCAAAGTGTAATAGTTCTCATAATGCAATTTGAACTGATATTTTGAGAGCTTACATCCTTCATATTTCCACAAATGGTTAGAAATTACTTCCATTGCACATTCTATATCATAGGTGGATTTTAACCAGGAATTATAAAGCCCTGAGTAAAGGTTCAAAAGGCAGTACCTCAGGCTTTTTGAACATCATGATGGAACTCAAGAAGTGTTGTAACCATTGCTACCTCATTAAACCACCGGATGATAATGAATTCTATAATAAACAGGAGGCCTTACAGGTAATACCTTTTTTTTTTTTTAAAGTGTTTTTACATCTCCAATATCCGCGCAGTAATTTTATAGTGTTCTGGAAATTTATTAGTTCTTATTAAAGTATATTAAAAAAGAACAAGTTCTTTATTACCTGTAAAAACCAGGATGCACATTTAAGTGAATTGATATTGTTTGTTTCTTTCTTAACTAGAACTGAATAATAGATAGATCAATACTAAATAAAATATCCCTGGCTTGAATTATGATAAAAATAAAAAGGAAATAGTTTGAAATAGTCTGTGTATTTTCAGAATAAATAAACTTAAGACCTATTTTAAACCCAGATTAAAATAAAGCTGTTAAAAAAACAGGTAAATTGAATATAAATGCAAATGCATGTAACTGACAGTGGTACACCAACAATCCATGTGATAGCAGAAAGTAATCTGTAGAATCTCTTTAAGCTTTTTTGTAATCAAACACTGTTCCCTGCATGCCTTCAAACAACCAAAGTGAAAGGAAATAAAAGTAACAAACATCCAAAGCTTAGTCTGGTTGTTTTGCTGTTATAGCATCACTACCAAAGATAGTCTGTGATTGTGTTGTGGGTTTATAGTTTATTTTTTTGTAAAGGTTAACTCATCTTTATACTAAAACTGTTGAGAAACACAGCAACAAATAAAAGGACTGTTATAATTGATGCAGTTTATAACAACATAAATGTTTCTAAAGATCAGGGTTTTTTTTCTGTAAGCTTTGAAGTTCATAATTTAAATACTTTCCGAAAACTACTAGATTGAAATCACAAGCTGTCACTGCACAAGCTATTTTATATTATAAAGTACTTATCAAAGCTAAAGGATGTTTCATTTGCAACTTGGCACACTCTAAATACTTAAATTTATAATTAAACTTCTCAGAACTGTTCTGTCATTATTGCTAATAATTGCATACTTGTAACAATGATTTCCTTGTCTCATCTAAATAAGCTTTGTTAGGTCTAATTATGAATGATACATCCATCTCATTTCTGGTATAATGAATAAAAGCACTTAAATTTAAATTTTTTTATGACCCAAAATTTTATCCTGAGCCTTTTCAGCTAAAGAGGCCTAATGTTTTCAACATTAAATTTGGCATGCACCTGAGTTTCTGTTCTAGTTGTTCCCACTGGAGCTGAGAAGGCTTAACATTGTAACCTAGCTAAAGCCTGCTGACCTCTACAAACAAGATTCCTCTCAGTTTTATCTT
This sequence comes from Fratercula arctica, assembly GCA_947846985.1. Taxonomy (NCBI): domain Eukaryota; kingdom Metazoa; phylum Chordata; class Aves; order Charadriiformes; family Alcidae; genus Fratercula; species Fratercula arctica. Next base: position 10,270,352 of record CANTUZ010000025.1, read on the forward strand.
GCCTGAGAAACTTGACTGATTAGGCATTGTTTAAAAATACTTAGAGGATCAAGTAGCAATGCTTATTTCTGTTCAAAAGACAGAAAGCGAGGAGCAAGTAGTACTAAAGTAGACAGGTAGTCTCTTTGTTGTTGTTTATTTGGTAGAAAAGAACTTGAGTCTACACTGTAACTGCTCTAACTCATAGCACAGTATATTTACTTAATATTTTAATGAAATGTTAAGATGCTGTTTTATGAGACAGAGATGAGAAATGCATTTATTTGAAAAACATGCTAGTCAGTACTCCTGTTGATTTCAGTTAGAGTGCTTAATGCTTTTATAATGAGTTTTTACAAGATCAGGACTGACTAAATACTTATTAAACTTTCATGATCAGTTAATGAATACCTAACCATCTGCAGTGTATATTAGTGTTGAGGTGAACTTATTTTGCAATACATGTTTTCTTGTCTTGTAGCATTTAATACGTAGCAGTGGGAAACTAATCCTTCTTGACAAGCTACTGATACGTCTACGAGAACGTGGCAACAGAGTACTGATTTTCTCTCAGATGGTGAGGATGCTAGACATCCTAGCAGAGTATTTGAAGTATCGTCAGTTTCCCTTTCAGGTAAGAATTTTGCTGGTAGTAACCAAGAAGCCTTGATCTTTACCACTTTATCTTAAGAAAAGTGTCCTTTTAATAGAAAGATTTATGAAAGTTTAATTTTATGTACAGGGAAAGACTGATTAATTAGAAAGATTAAGTGTTACATTACTCTTCTTCCCCCCCCAATTGTTTTGGCAATTGAGAATTCAAGTTGCTCGGATTAGAATATAGTAGGAGTTCCTTTTTAACTGTATTATTCATCTCTTTAGAGACTTGATGGATCAATAAAGGGGGAATTGAGGAAACAAGCACTGGATCATTTTAATGCAGAAGGATCAGAGGTATGGTATTAGTGGGTGGTTGGTTTTTTAATCTACTCAGCTTTATTTTACTCCCCCCAAGAAATATAACAAATATTACACAAAAACTGAAGATAGAATAAAGTGAGGGATGTATTATACAAAAAAAAACCCCATAAAACCCACAACCAAAAAAAAAAAATCTCCAAAACCAAACAAACACCAAAAAAAACCCCCAAAAACTAAGAGGAGGTTAAATAGGAAGCACAGAATTTATGAAAATGGTGTTTAACTAATATAACTACATAGTTATAGTTTTAGATTTTTTTCAGTGCTCTTTATCAAAGTAATTTTAAGTACTGTATATAAAATCTGAAGAATTTAATTTATTATGTTGTGTAGGACTTAATCCTGCAATTTTTACAGGAGCACTGAACTTTTATACAAGCTTTTGACATCGAAAACCTATTTAGGCAATGGGCAGAATTAAGTTGTGTATATCCTTGCATGAAGGAAAACTATCTTTAATGTGGCTTCTGTTATCTTCATTTTTTGCTTCTTATTTCCTTGCCCTGGAAGAAACTGAAGAACTGATTTCTAGCCACTGTTTATGTACCACTTAAGATTCCTAGTTTATTTAGGTTTCCTACTATGGAAGCCTTTCCATACCTTTGACAATCTTAGGTCTTTTATCCTACACTGACAGGATTTTTCAGTACTAGAAGCATAGCATTTGTCAGTTGCTGCTGAGCTTGTGTTTCTGATGGGGTTGAGGAGGAAGGACTTAATTTCATAACATAAACTTCATCTGTTTGTTAAATACAGAAGTTAGTTCTGTTTTAAATTTCTAGTATAGATATCATTGCCTTTTTCTGGAATCCTTGTAGTTGTACTGCATAGTTTTTAGGATGAAGGGAGATCTGAACTTCACACGGTATTCAAGAATGGAGGCAAACTATGGAGTTGTGCAGCAATAAAGTTGTTTCCTGTTTTATTCTCTATTTCTTTTCTAATAATCAATAAAACTTCATACTTTTATTTTGCTATTACTGAGCTAAGATATTAATGGAAATATTTACGACAACTCCAAGGACTCATTCCTGAGCAGTAATGATTTTCTATTACCTTTCACTGTATTTAAAACACAAATTTATTTCCTATTTCCCTTTATCTTTAATTTCTTATGCTTTTTTTTATTGCCTGTCTCATAAGATCCTTCTGTAGTCCTTTGTAGTTGTCCCTGAATAACTCCGTATCATCTGCAAACTTTGTCACATCATTGCTTATCTCGTTTTCATATTATTTATGAATATGTTGAAGAGCATTGACCCCCGCAAAACACTTTAGTTTTCTTAACAAAAAAACACGAGGGACTTGGGCAAACATGAGGCTTTAACAACAAGGGGGTTTGTATTTTTGATCAGTGTTTTGCTTGTTTTTTTCTCCCCAAGTGGCTTTTGCTCATCTTCTAGGATGCTGCTTACTTAAACCACGGAGAAGTTGATAACTGTTCACAAGAGAAATTGATATCAGTTTGCTTTATACTTATAGTGAGTCTGCTGGGCTGGAGTTAATTGTCTTCATAGCAGCTCGTATGGTGCTGTATTTTAGATTTGTGATAAAAACAATGGTGATAACACACCAGTGTGTTAGCTGTTGCTGAACAGCATTTGCATAGTGTCAAGGCCTTCTCTCTCTCACTCTGCCCCCCTACTGAATAGATTGTGGGGTGTGCAAGAGGTTGGGAGGGGACATAACCAGGCAGATGACCCAAACTAACCAAAGAGATATTTCATGCTATATAATGTCACGCTCAGCAATAAAAAGGGAGAGGAGGGGATTTAGGGAGGTTAGCCATCTTTTGTTTGGGAACTGACTGGGCATCGGTCCTACCCATGAGAGGTGGTGAGTGATTGCCTTTGCATCACTTGTTTTCTTTCTCTCTTCTTCCTTTGCTTATTCTTCTTTGCTTATTAAACAATTTTTATCTCGACCCCCAAGTTTCCTTGCTTTTAGTCTTCTTTTCCTCTTCCCCTATCCCACTGGGGTTGTGAGGGAGAAGCGATCGAGTGGCTGTGTGATGCTTAGCTGCCTACCAGGGTTAACCCACAACATAATGATTGAGAGTGCTTTAAACTAGAACTGATGGGGGAAGGGGATACCAACAGGATTGCAGTAGGTAAGCCAAGGGTTGGCATAGCATTGCCTGAGGGTGGCAATGCTAGTGGGAACATTTACACTGTTCCTGGGAGCATGCAGGTCTCAGGAGCATATCTGAAATGCTTGTACACCAATGCACACAGTATGAGAAACAAACAGGATGAACTGGAAGTGTTGGTCAGCTCCCAGAGCTACGATATCATTGGTATTAGTGAGACTTGGTGGAATGAGTCCCACAATTGGAGTGCTACAGGCTGTTGAGGAGGGATAGGCAGGGCAGGCGAGGTGGAGGTGTCACACTAAATGTAAGGGAGAGGTTTGATTGTACAGCCCTTACAGTTAGTGATGATGTGGTTGAGAACCTCTGAGTGAGGATTAGGGGGAAGGAAAACAAAGGAGATGTTGTAGTGAGTGTCTACTACCCATCGCCCAGCCAGGATGTAAGCACTGATGAGTTATTCTGTAGGCAATTAGGAGAAATCTCTGGATCAGTAGCCCTTGTCCTTATGTGAGATTTCAACTTCCCAGACATCAACTGGGAATATCATACTGCTGTGATGAACAGGTCTTGGAAATTCTTGAACTTTGTAGGGGAGAATTTCTTGTCACAAGTACTCAGAGAGCCAACTAGGAAAGATGCCGTCCTAGACTTGCTGTTTGTGAATAGAGAAGGACTCGTGGGGGATGGGATGGTAGGTGGCTGTCTTGGCCACAGTGATCATGAAATGGTTGAGTTTAAAAATTTCAGTGTAATGAGAAAAAAGGACAGCAGAGTTGCTAGCCTGGACTTCAGGAAAGCAAACTTTAAGCTACTCAGGGAGCTATTTAGCAGTGTCCCCTGGGAATCTGCTTTTGAGGACTTGAGAGTCCATGAGTGCTGGTCAGTCTTTAAGAACCACCTTTTAGAATCATAGAATAGTTTGGGTTGGAAGAGATGTTTAAAGGTCATCTAGTCCAACCCTCCCCCTGCAATGAGCAGGGACATCTTCAACTAGGTCAGGTTGCTCAGAGCCCCATCCAACCTGACCTTGAATGTTTCCAGGGATGGAACATCTACCACCTCTCTGGGCAACCTGTTCCAGTATTTCACCACCCTCATCGTAAAAAATTTCTTCCTTATATCTAGTCTAAATCTACCCTCTTTTCGTTTAAAATTATTGCCCTTTGTCCTATCGCAACAGGCCCTGCTAAAAAGTTTGTCCCCATCTTTCCTGTAGGCCCCCTTTAAGTATTGAAAGGCCGCAATAAGTTTATAGTTTCATGTATGTTGGCAGACCAATGTAAAGTCTTCCAGAGAGCATCTTCCAGGATATGTAATAAAGAAGCTTCTCACATCCCTAGCCCTTTGGTCAAATAGTTGCATTTGTACAGCAACATATGTCAAAACTGATTTGGTATTAAAGTTTGACACAACTAAGAAGTTAGTCTGTATTACATTTTATAGACATTGTCTTGATATTCTCAGTATATTCAAGAGCAATTTAAGAGATCCACAAAAGAAATATTTATTTTCAAACTATTTTGCAAGAAAAGCAAGATAGCTTACTGAGAGTACCAAGAGATAATTGTTGCATGTTTACACCTGTTAATTTTTCAAACCCCAGTAAATATCTATGCAATAAAATTGGAGTATGCTTTGAGGAGATGACATGAGAAGACAGACTTAAAGAAAAGCGTCACTGACAAACATTAAAAGAATCATAGAATGGTTCGGGTTGGAAGGCACCTTAAAGACCATCTAGTTCCAACCCCCCTGCCATGGGCAGGGACACCAACCACTAGACCAGGTTGCTCAAAGCCACATCCAGCCTGGCCTTGAACACGTCCAGGGAAGGGGCATCCACAACTTCCCTGGACAATCTCTTCCAGTGCCTCACCACCCTCACAATAAAGAATTTCTTCCTAATATCTAATCTAAATCTTGCCCCTCTCAGTTTAAAACCGTTACCCCTTGTCCTATTGCTACACTCCCTGATAAAGAGTCCCTCCCCATCCCTCCTGTAGGCCCCTTTCAGGTACTGGAAGGTCACAGTAAGGTCTCCCCGGAGCCTTCTCCAGGCTGAACAGCCCCAACTCTCTCAGTTTGTCCTCATAGGAGAGGTGCTCCAGCCCACTGATCATCCTCGTGGCCCTCCTCTGGACCCTCTCCAACAGGTCCATGTCCTTCTTGTGCTGAGGACTCCAGAGCTGGACGCAGTCCTCCAGGTGGGGTCTCATGAGAGCAGAGTAGAGGGGCAGAATCATCTCCCTCGACCTGTTGGCTATACTTCTCCTGATGCAGCCCAGGATGCGGTTGGCTTTCTGGGCTGCAAGCACGCATTGCTGGGTCATATTGAGCTTCTCATCCACCAACAGTCCCAAGTCCTTCTCAGGGCTGCTCTCAAGCCATTCTCCGCCCAGCCTGTATTTGTGCTTGGGATTGCCCCGACCCAGGTGCAGGACCTTGCACTTGGCCTTGTTCTTGTTGAACTTCATGAGTTTGGCACGGGCCCACCTCTCAAGCCTGTCCAGGTCCCTCTGGATGGCATCCCTTCCCTCCATTGTCGACCCCTCCACACAGCTTGGTGTCATCGGCAAACTTGCTGAGGGTGCACTCAGTCCCAACATTCATGTTGCCAACAAAGATGTTAAATAGTACTGGTCCCAGTACCAACCCCTGAGGAATGCCATTCGTCACTGCTCACCACTTGAACATTGAGCTGTTGGCTGCAACTCTTTCAGTACAACCACTCAGACAATTCCTTATCCACTGAGTGGTCCATCTGTCAAATCCATGTCTCTCCAATTTAGAGACAAGGATGTCATGCGGGACAGCGTCAAATGCTTTGCACAAGTCCAGGTAGATGACATCAGTTACTCTTCCCTTGTCCACCAATGCTGTAACCCTGTCGTAGAAGGCCACCAAATTTGTCAGGCAGGATTTGCCCTTAGTGAAGCCATGTTGGCTCTCACTGATTACCTCCTTATTTTCCATGTGCCTTAGCAGAGTTTCCAGGAGGAGCTGCTCCATGATTTTTGCCAGGCAGAGAGGTGAGACTGACCGGCCTGTAGTTCCCCAGGTCTTCCTTTTTCCCTTTTACAGTCAGCAGGAACTTCAATGGACTGCCACGACTTCTCAAATATGATGGTTCCCTCAGGACCTGCAGATGAATGTCATCAGGTCCCTTAACTTGTGCACCTTCAGGTTCCTCAGCTGGTCTCAAACCTGATCTTCTCCTACAGTGGGCTACTACCTTATTCTCCCAGTCCCTGCCTTTGCCTTCTGCGACTTGGGCAGTGTGGATAGATCCCTTGCTGGTGAAGATCGAGGCAAAAAAGTCATTGAGTACCTCAGCCTTCTCCATATCCCGGGTGACCAGGTCTCCCGTTTCCTTCCAGAGAGGGCCCCACATTTTCCCTAGTCTTTCTTTTATCACTGACATACCTATAGAAGCTTTTCTTGTTGCCCTTGACGTCCCTGTCCAAATTTAATTTTATCGGGGCTTTAGCTTTCCTAACCTGATCCCTGGCTCCTCAGACAATTTCTCTGTATTCCTCCCAGGCTACCTGTCCTTGCTTCCACCCTCTGTAGGCTTCCTTTTTATGTTTGAGATTGTCCAGGAGCTCCTTGTTTGTCCATACAGGCCTCCTGGTGTTTTTGCCAGACTTCCTCTTTGTTGGGATGCTTCGCTCCTGATCTTGGAGGAGGTGATCCTTGAATATTAACCAGCTTTCTTGGGCCCCTCTTCCCTCCGGGGCTTTATCCCATGGTACTCTGCCTAGCAGATTCCTGAATAGACCAAAGTCTGCTCTCCTGGAGTCCATGGTAGTGAGCTTACTGTCTGCCCTCCTTGCTGCCCTAAGGATCTTGGACTCCACCATCTCATGGTCACTGCAGCCAAGGCTACCCTTGAGCTTCACACTCCCCACCAGCCCCTCCTTGTTGGTGAGAACAAAGTCCAGCATGGCACCTCTCCTCGTTGGCTCCTCTATCACTTGGAGAAGGAAGTTATCATTGATGCATTCCAGGAACCTCCTGGATTGCTTATGCCCTGCTGTGTTGTCCCTCCAAGAGACATGGGGGTGTTTGAAGTCCCCCACAAGGACCAGGACTTGTGAATGTGAGGCTGCTCCTATCTGTCTGTGGAGGGCCTCATCTGCTCCATCTTCCTGGTCGGGTGGCCTTTAGCAGACCCCCACTGTAAGATCACCTGTCCCTGCCCTCCCTTTAATCCTGACCCATAAACTCTCAGTTGGCCTCTCCATCTGTCCCCAGGTGGAGCTCCATGCACTCCAGCTGGTCCTTGTCATAGAGGGCAACACCCCCTCCTCATCTCCCCTGCCTGTCCTTCCTGAAGAGCCTGTATTCTTATATTCCAACTCTCCAGTCATAGGAGCCATCCCACCATGTCTCCCTGATGCCAATATGATCATATCCTTGCAGGCATGTGCACGTCTCTAACTCCTCTTGTTTTTCCCTATGCTACATGCATTTGCATAGAGGCATTTAAGTTGGGCCCCCAATGAAGCCCTCCAGCTTCCTGGCTGGAGTGGCTAGTTTTCCTTTATGCTGCGCTCCAGGTACTCTCCTGCTGACCTGCAACCCATCTCCAGATTCTGGGCATCTATTACTGGCATTGGCATCACACTGGTAGGAGTGGGATGGATTGTGGTTCCCCTCTCCCAGAAACTCTAGTTTAAAGCCCTCTTCATGAGCTTGGCAAGCCTCTGACCAAAGATGCTCTTCCCCCCCGCTTCTGAAAGGTGGACCTGATCAGCTCCCAGTATACCAGGTTTCTTGAAGCGACTCCCATGATCTAAGTAGCTGAACCCCTGGCTGTGGCACCAGTTCTGTAGCCATTTATTGATTTTCCAAATTTGCTTGGCCCTATCAAGCCCCTTCCCTTTGACCGGGAGGATTGATGAAAAAACTACCTGTGCTCCAGAGTCTTTCTTGATTGTCTTCAGGCTGCTCCCGGCTGCATCACTGGTGCCCATGTTAAACAGCAGCAGCAGATAATTTGATCTCCTCTTATAAAAAGGTCACCTGCCTAGTGGATGAAGAGCAAGTGGTGGATGTAATTTTTCTGGATTTTTAGTAAGGTTTTTGATACTGTCCCTCACAGCATCCTCTGGACAAGTTGTCCTACTGTGAGATGAGCAGGTACACGGTGCACTGGGTGAAGAACTGGCTGAAGGGCAGACCTCAAAGAGTTGTAGTGAATGGGGATACATCTGGCTGGTGACCAGTCACCAGCGGTGTTCCTTAGGGCTCAATTCTAGGGCCAGTTCTGTTCAATATATTTATCAATGATCTGGGTGCAGGATTTGAATGCACCATTAGCAAGTTTGCCAATGATACCAAACTGTTGACTCTTTTGAGGCACAAGAGGCCTTGCAGAGGGATCTAGATAGATTATTGCATTGGGCTATGATTAATGGGATGAAATTTAACAAGTCAAAATGACAGATTCTGCACCTAGGACAGAGTAACACCGGGCACAAGTATAAATTGGGAGAGGAGTGGCTGGAGAGCAGCCCTGCAGAAAGGGATCTGGGGGTGCTGGTTGACAGCTGGCTCAATATGAGTCAGCAGTGTGCCCTGGCAGCCAAGATGGCAAACCGCATCCTGGGGTGCATTAAACACAGCATAACCATCCGGTCAAAAGAGGTGATTATCCTTCTGTATTCAGCGTTGGTGCAGCCTCACCTTGAGTATTGTGCAGTTCTGGGCCCCACAATTTAAGAAGGATGTTAAGGTCCTTGAATGTGTCCAGAGGAGGGCAGCAAAGGTGGTGGAAGGACTGGAAGGCATGTCCTATGAGGAGCAGCTGAGGACTGGGTTCGTCTAGTCTGGAGAAAAGGAGGCTGAGGGGCGACCTCATTGCTCTCTACAGCTTCCTGAGGAGGGGAAGTGGAGAGGGAGGTGCTGAGCTCTTCTCCCTGGTATCTCCCTGGTATTGCAGATCATCTTGAGTGCCATTACAAGTCATATAATGGACAACCAGGAGATCAGGCCTAGTCAGCATGGGTTTATGAAAGGCAGATCCTGCCTGACGAACCTGATCTCCTTCTATGACAAGATGACCTGATTATTAGACAAGGGAAAGGCTGTGGATATTGTCTACCTAGACTTTCGAAAAGCATTTGACACTGTTCCCCATAGAATTCTCATGGAAAAACTGTCTGCTTGTGGCCTGGATGAGCATACGATCTGCTGGATCAAGCACTGGCTGGATGGATGGTCCCAAAGAGTGGTGGTCAATGGAATTAAATCCAGCTGGTGGCCGGTCACAAGTGGTGTTCCTCAGGGCTCAGTGTTGGGACCATTTCTGTTTGACATCTTTATTGATGATCTTGATAAGGACATAGAGTGTATCATCAGTAAGTTTGCAGATGACACCAAGTTAAGCGGGAGTGTTGATCTGCATGAGGACAGGGAGGCTCTATAGAGAGACTTGGATAGATTGGATTGATGGGCCAACACTAACAGTATGAGCTTCAACAAGGCCAAGTGCCAGGTCCTGCACTTGGGCCACAACAACCCCATGCATCGCTACAGGCTTGGGGAAGTGTGGCTGGAGAGCTGCCTGGCAGAAAAGGACCTGGGGGTTCTAATTGACAAGCGGCTGAATATGAGCCAGCAGTGTGCCCAGGTGGCCAAGAAAGCCAATGGCATCCTGGCTTGTATTAGAAATAGTGTGACCAGCAGAAGTAGGGAGGTGATTGTCCCCCTGTACTCAGCACTGGTGAGGCCACACCTTGAGTATTGTGTCCAGTTTTGGGCACCTCAATACGAGAGAGATATCGAGGTGCTGGAGCGAGTGCAGAGGAGGGCAACGAAGCTGGTGAAGGGCCTGGAGAATAAATCTTATGAGGAGCGATTGAGGGAGCTGGGACTGTTTAGTTTGAGGAAGAGGAGGCTGAGGGGAGACCTCATCCCTCTCTACAACTACTTGAAAGGACATTGTAGAGAGGTTGGTGCTGGTCTCTTCTCACAGGTAATTAGCGATAGAACAAGAGGGAATGGCTTCAGGCTGCAACAGGGTAGGTTTAGACTGGACATTAGGAAAAAATTCTTCACAGAAAGAGTGGTCAGACACTGGAATAGGCTGCCCAGGGAGGTGGTGGAGTCACCATCCCTGAATGTGTTTAAGACTCGTTTAGATGTGGTGTTAGGGGATATGGTGTAGGGGAGAACTCTGTAGAGTGGGGTTGATGGTTGGACTCGATAATCCCAAGGGTCTTTTCCAACCTGAATGATTCTGTGATTCTAGTGACAGGGTGCATGGGAATGGTTCAAAGCTGCATCAGAGGAGGTTTAGACTCGACATTAGGAAGCATTTCTTTACTGAGAGGATGGTCAAACACTGGAACAGGCTTCCTAGAGAGGTGGTCAATGCCCCATGCCTGTCAGTGTTTCAGAGGCCTTTGGACAATGCCCTTAATAATAAGCTTTACTTTTTGGTCAGCCCTGAAGTGGTCAGGCAGTTGGACTAGATGATTGTTGTAGGTCCCTTCCAACTGAAGTAGTCTGGTCTCTTCTATTCTAATAGCAATCTACTGTCTCTAGCCATGACAAGCACCTTATTGTATTACAAGTCTAACATATGTTTATGATATACTTAAAGAAGCGTATGAGTTCATAGTCTGCTCCACAGAGCATATAAAGAAGTGTCATATTGGTTCCTTGAAGAATATTATAGCTAACATATATAAAGCTATTTCTTAATTTATAATTTCAGGACTTCTGCTTTTTGCTGTCTACCAGAGCTGGAGGATTAGGTATAAACTTGGCATCTGCTGACACTGTGGTTATATTTGATTCTGACTGGAATCCACAGAATGATCTGCAAGCGCAGGCTAGAGCCCATAGAATTGGACAGAAGAAACAGGTGCGCACACTTGTCTTTTAAGCTTCAAATCTGAAGGAGGTTTTCAAATGGTAGCCATAAGCTTTCTGTCTGGGCCATCACCATTCTTATGTATTTTGAGAATAGCTAATACTTGCCAAGAATGTCTAAAAATGTTAAGAATGCTAATTTGCCTTTTAAGAAAAAATTATAAGTTGCATGGCAGCCATTGTATATGGATGGGTAGGGAGAAGAGTTGTGGACTTGTCCCACGTTCATTGGCATCGTGTCATTCTAGAAAGTAGCTGCTATACTTCAGACGCATCCATTTTACTTAATGTTAATGAAGTTAAATACATTGTAGTTCTCTTTGGGTTTCTTTCTTGCAGAAGACTTTAAGCAGTAATCAGATATAACATTTTTCCTTGTGGCCGTGCTTGTGCCTAATCACAGAAATTTAAAGAGGAGGGGTCTTAAGAATTTCTTTCTTTTATTTTTTAAAATAATTTATGTAGAGACTATGGTAACATGGTTGACTAGTTTCATATATGAAATACTAGTTCAGTAAGATTTAGAAAATTTGTAATCATGACTAACATTTCTCCCTGTTGTTGCTCAAGGGTTTTTTGTTAACTCCATCTGAATGTTGTTTTCATGTGTAATTTGTGAGCATGTAAATAAAGCCTTTTTAATAATATGCATAGGTTAATATTTATCGGCTAGTCACAAAAGGATCAGTAGAAGAAGATATTCTTGAAAGAGCCAAGAAAAAGATGGTGTTAGATCACTTAGTAATTCAGAGAATGGACACAACAGGGAAAACTGTACTACATACAGGCTCTACTCCTTCCAGGTATATTTGTTCATTCTTTCATATTAACTTATGCTTAAGTAAACCTAAGTATTTGAGTAAAAATTCAAGTCATTTCACTTGTATGTGATAAGGAGTTACGTATGTACTGTAAAGTATATTGTCTTTGTACGTTTTTTGGTATATTAAAGATAGCTTTTATTTAAGTCAAAAGGAAGTTTGATTGACTCATGGTTATAGTAATTTGAAAAAATTCTCAAAGATAAAGTATTTATCTGAAACTTTCTGCATTTCAGCTCAACACCTTTTAATAAGGAAGAGTTATCAGCAATTTTGAAGTTCGGTGCTGAGGAACTTTTTAAAGAACCTGAAGGGGAAGAGGAGGAGCCTCAGGTAAATGGAACAGTGCATCTAGACTTGATGGACAGAGAAACTAAAAATGCGTATGAATTCTTTTGTTGTAAAGAGAAACTTCTGTTTCAGGAAATGGATATAGATGAAATCCTGAAGAGGGCTGAAACTCGAGAAAATGAGCCAGGCCCACTAACTGTAGGAGATGAGTTGCTTTCACAGTTCAAGGTATTGCTCTGTTCCCTCCCTCTTCCCTTAATTATACTTTCCTTTAGAAATGCTACTTCTTCTTCTTTTGTGCACTTATTCATCTTTTATTTGCTCTTATGAAACAGGTGCAACAGCTCTTTGGCATAGAATGTCTTTTCACCTATACAGGGTTCACCTATACTGCCAGTATATTTTAAGATTTAAAAATGCATAATTTATTTTGCTAGCAAAATAAGAAAGAGATTTACAAATACATTAGTCTTTGATTTAATTATTAGAATACTGGGGAAGGATGGTTTTCATTTAATGCTTTATGCTGTTAAGCACCTGTGATACTTCTGAAAACAGATTTCTTAGTTGATGACTTTTAGAAATTCCTTTAAGCCCCCATGTAAACGTGAATGCCAGATATGCTTAACTGAATAACATTTAAAATATTAAGTGGGTCCAAATTGTGTGTGGTGGTTTGGGGTTTTTTCGTGTTTTTTTTTTTTTTTTGTGTGGACCTTTTTGTTGTTGTTGTTTAGGTTTGGTATGTGTGTTGTGGGTTTGCTTATTTTTTGTTTAAAGCAGGGCAGGAATTTTTTAGATCAGTAGAGTATTAAATCACTTTCCTGCTAATCATTCATTTGCAACATATTGTGATTTCTACAGTTCATTAATGTTTGGTTAGTTCTACATTATTATAATTTCATATTAACTCGGGCATTCAGTTAGACTTGTTTTCTGCTTTGAAGGAAATTAAACAATCACAGCTATTGGGGAGGCATTTCATAGTATTTCTATATTACTCAATTTGTAAAAGAAGAAAAAGATTATCATCTTCATATTCAGCCATGTTGCATGGAGTATGTGCGTTTCATATATGAAAATACTTTAATTAGAGACAGTGCTTCATGAAGCATTTTATCTGTGTACATTTTGTGTATATATAAATAAATTAAATATGCCATTCTGAACTAAGTTTTCATAAAATATTAAATACTGACTCTTTATTTAAATAAAATCATGTATTGATTTGGTGAAAATACTTATGTTCCAATACATAAGGTGGCTAACTTTTCCAATATGGATGAAGATGACATTGAGTTGGAACCAGAACAAAATTTAAGAAACTGGGAAGATATCATTCCAGAAGTCCAGCGGCGACGAATAGAAGAGGAAGAAAGACAAAAAGAGCTTGAAGAAATATATATGCTCCCAAGGATGAGAAACTGTGCAAAACAGGTATCTCTGGGTTTTGACCAACTAACTTTGAGTTTTAGGTTTGTTGTTGTTTGTTTGGTTTTTTTGTTGCTGTTGTTTTGTCTTGTACTTTTGGGTTGGGTGGTTTTCACAGGTGGCACTCCTGTCCCCCCCTTCCTCCCCATTTTTGACAGGCTAGATAACACATTAATAAAATGTTTTAGTCATGTAGCTTTGAACTACTTAATCTGAAATTCCAGATCAGCTTTAATGGAAGTGAAGGGAAACGCAGTAGGAGCAGAAGATATTCTGGATCTGATAGTGACTCCATCTCAGAAAGAAAACGACCAAAAAAACGTGGACGACCACGAACTATTCCTCGAGAAAATATTAAAGGATTTAGCGATGCAGAGATTAGGCGGTAAGATATGGGGGAACATGCATATTAAAAGGGACAAAGCATATTTTTTTATCATTTTAGAGTTTGAAAATATGGAAAATGGTCTATTTTTCCTGAATTTAGTTGAAAATTTTTATTCTAGGCATTTAAGGCTTTACTCTGTGTAGTTTGGGGTGCTGACATAAAGAACTGTTATGTCCAGAATTCGAACCTTTTTTGGTGAGGGATAACATTGGGTTTGAAAAATGTTCTCAATTGTTTTACAATCTTTTATTCTTCCTGCATCCTCTGAAGACAGTGGTTTCAAAAACCAGTTTCTAAAATGAGTGAGCTTTTTTTTTTTAACACCACAAACAAAATATTCTACTTGCCATCATTTAACCTAAAAACTGAAGTTGAAGAAACAATATGTACATTTTTGTGGAAATACCTACAAAAGGTTCAGTGAGTTTTTAAATTTCTTGACATTTTCAATGAATTAATGTTATATGGTGCTTTTTAAAAATAAAATAAAATAAAAATACAAAATCCATTTTGATAAGTTGTTGTGGTTTAACCTCAGTAGGCAGCTAAGCACCACACAGCTGCTCGATCAAACTCCCCCAGAGGGACTGAGGAGAGAATCAGAAGGGTAAAATAAAAAAACTCGTGGGTTGAGATAAAGACAGTTTAATAGGCAAAGCAAAAGCTGTGTGTGCAAGCAAAGCAAAACAAGGAATTCATTCACTACTTCCCATTAGCAGGCAGGTATTTACCCATTTCCCATAAAGCAGGGCTCCATCATGTGTAACGGTTACTTGGGAAGACAGATGCCATAACACCGAACGTCCCCTCTCCCTCCTTCTTCCCCAGCTTTTTATTGCTGAGCGTGACGTCATATGGTATGGGATATCCCTTTGGTCTGTTGGGGTCAGCTGTCCCAGCTGTGTCCCCTCCCAACTTCTTGTGCACCCCCAGCCTACTCCCTGTCAGGGCGGTGTGAGAAGCAGAAAAGGTCTTGACTCTGTGTAAGCACTGCTCAGCAATAACTAAAACATCCCCGTGTTATCAACACTGTTTCCAGCACAAATCCAAAATGTATTAGCAGGTATGGTGCTCTGAAGAAAATTAACTTTATCTCAGTGAAAACCAGTACATAAGTGAATCTGTACAGCTGGTCCCATCAATATTTGGTGCTAAAAATACTTCTTTCGTAGAAGGAGGAGAAATTGTTTTGCTTTACTTTGAGTGGTTTGTGAAATGCTACTTTGCCTCTGTAATTTAAGTATGTTTCTCTAAAATACTGTAAAGCTTATAAAATATTTTTGATTATATGAATAACCTTAAAGAGTCTTGTTTCCTTTTCATCTAACATATAATGGTTTGCTGCTTTTGTCAGGGGTATTCTTGTGCTTGCATTCCTTTATCTTTCATATTATGTTTTCCTAAGTCTTAAAATCACCTTAAAATTGCAGCTAGCTCCTCTTTATGATGAGAGACCTTACATAATGTCTGAATTCTCTATTTATTATAAATCCACATTTGATTTTTATAATTAGACACATCACATTGCTGAATCCTTTGTCTTGTTAAATAAATTGTATTTTCTATTGTTTTGTTTACATCAGTTATTAAACCAAATAGAACTCTGGCTTTATGATGTGGATTATCTTGATATACAAAGCTGTCCTAGTCTCTCTAGTTCTTTTTTTTTTTTTGCATTGTCCACATAGCCTTGTACTAAGACTTTACAAATACATTTTTAAAACCAGTGTAGTTAAGCATACATTTTTTAACTGCAAAATTATTTTCTGTTACTAGGTTTATTAAGAGTTACAAGAAATTTGGTGGCCCACTTGAAAGGTAATCTTATTTGACTATATTTGTATAGCAACTTGGAACCTTGTTTTCATTAAAATTAGAACAATACACCAAGAAACTTTAGGTTGAATAGAAAATAGTGTGCCTAATCTTTTGCCTTGACTATAACATGAATTTAAATTATTGAGTTTTTTTCCTTTCTTCATATATGGTATGTATGTAGGCAGCCAGTTTGACAAATCTTTAAATTTTGAAAGACTGCTTGTTTTTCTTTATACTTTACCGACTGTCTTGTTTAATCTGCATTAGTGACAATAGTTCAGTTTTCTTGTTTGATAGAGTGGATAAAGCCATAGGCTTTCGACAGACTAACTGCTAGTTTTGCATTTTTCTCATTGTCAGTTCTTATTTTAAGCTTTCTGTATTTTGACAGTAATTTCCCACCTTAATTTTCTTTAATAG
The DNA here is from genome assembly GCA_947846985.1 of Fratercula arctica. Lineage (NCBI taxonomy): Eukaryota > Metazoa > Chordata > Aves > Charadriiformes > Alcidae > Fratercula > Fratercula arctica. The sequence goes on from CANTUZ010000025.1 coordinate 10,286,454, forward strand.
TATTTATAGTCTATATGATCTTATTATATATAAGAGTTCCTTTTCTATTTAAAAGAACGTGTGGTAATGTAACTCAAAACTGTCTAGATAGTATCCTTTATAGTTCCTGTTGTATTGTGCTCTATGTGAAACACCCTTTTTTATAGTTTCTGTATTCTTTTATATAGCTGCTTTTAACTGCATGGATCAAAATTGTACACAGCATAGGAAAGTGTGGGTGAATGATAACTTACATGATCACTTCTCCAGTTTCAAAATCTGAAGGAGTCATTCATAATACTAGTTTTAGAGCTGTAAAAACATATTTGTTTTCTTACAGGTTAGATGCTATAGCTAGAGATGCTGAGCTAGTTGATAAATCTGAGACGGACCTTAGACGTCTGGGAGAACTTGTACATAATGGATGCATTAAGGCTTTAAAGGACAATTCTTTTGGACAAGAAAGAGCAGGTAAAGTGTGTTTGGGGGTGGGGGAGAGGAATAAAAAGTGTCAAGAGATTTGAATAATTCTTGCACTCTGATTATAACAAAATGTTAGCATGCTAGGTGATTTAGAAAAAAGGATTACAGTAAGAAGACTTTTCCCCCCTTTCCTTGAGTGAGTTGTCACAGTAGAATGCAGCATGGTTTTGCTGTACCGTGAAATTTAAAATTAATCTGCTATTATTATCTGGAAGACCTTGAGTTTCTGGAGTTTAATTAAAGTGTTTGGTTAAGAAAAAATCATTTGTTATAATTGAATGTCTGCTGCTGTAGCATCAAACTTTCTTTTTTCTTTATGTTTGTCTATAAGATACACATAAAGGCTAAATATTTTAATAATTTGGTCCTTTATTTTAAGGAGGTAGACTTGGGAAAGTTAAAGGCCCAACATTCCGAATATCAGGAGTGCAGGTGAATGCAAAGCTAGTCATCTCTCATGAAGAAGAGTTGGCACCATTGCACAAATCCATTCCTTCAGATCCAGAAGAAAGGAAAAGGTATTTTTTTCTTTTCCTAAAGGAAATCATAATGTAGAAAGTTATTCAAGGCTTTTATGCATATATTTAAGCAATCCAGGCTCTAAGCACGCTGGGACACCAGTGTCGCTCCATTCCCTCTAAGAACTGGCAGCAGAAATCTGCTCCATATCCTTTCTTTATTCTTTCTTCCCTCTCCTTAGAAGCTAGTATTTGCTTTGGCATATGAACTGTATTCATTGGGGACTGTGTTCAGTTACTCTTAATTATTACAGACTAGAAATTAGGTTTGTTGAGGAGCTGTTTTGTGTCACCTCTGCCTGAGAGAAAGCAATATTTGTCAAAGTGGAGCAGTTGGTAATTGTTGGTAGTTGTTTAGCCCTCTGAACTTTTCTAGTGTATCATAGTCCCTAGACTATCTGCTTATTCAGTTAGAAATTACACTTGAGTAATATTTTAAGCTTATCTTCATGGTTAGCCAGGTCTGACTCAATCCATGGCCTGTCTGATAGATGTCTGATGTTCTTTATAACTTAATCTTGATCTGCTTTAAAACATGTTTTGGTACTGATTTCAATAACTATTTTATAGAAATTGTAAGAAAACCTGATAGATATTTGGATTACTTACCTAAATATACCAGGATCTTAGTGATGTGTGGCATGTTCCCCTCTCCCTTGCTAAGTTTGAGAAGATCGCTTATTTATGTTTCTAATTTATTTCTACTAGATATGTCATCCCATGTCACACCAAGGCAGCTCATTTTGATATAGATTGGGGTAAGGAAGATGATTCCAATCTGTTAATAGGTATCTATGAATATGGCTATGGCAGCTGGGAAATGATAAAAATGGATCCTGATCTCAGTTTGACACAGAAGGTATGTAATCTACAAAATTTCATCGAGGACTTTTTTTGTTTAGGTAATAATGCCAATAAGAACAGTTACTAAAAGAGCTTATTTTATGATAACTGAAACTGCACAGAAGTTAGGTCAGTTGTACTCCTTTGTATCCTTCTGGTAAATTATTAGATTTCAAGATTTTGTGTATTCAGTTGAAGTATACCTTCTTAGAGTCTGTTATGTTTCTGTATTTCTATGTATTTGGATCTCTGTCACTTGAATTCTTTCTCTTCCGTCTTTTGCTTCCCAAGTTTAAATGCTCTAGTTGTGTTAATTTTATTCTTGATCTTTTGGAGGGAAGGTTGTTTTGGGGTTTTGGTTTGGTTTTCCTATCCCTGGTTTCTTTGCTTGAAACTGTCTTTCATTCACAACATGAGAATAGCTGTACTCATCAGTGTAGAAGGAGCACAATGGCTGCTTAGAAGTAGTGAGAAACACTTAGGGAAAGACGAGTGAAGCAAACTCAATGACATTGACAACAACCTGTAGCTTTGGGATTTGAGGAGCCAGGGTTGTATACAAATCTGTTTAGTGATATCCTGCCTCTGCCTTCCATTAATTTGCTTGTTTTATGAAACCACTCATTCATATTTTAGGCTTCTGAAATATCCTGTGGTAATGAGTTAATGCGTTTAGAAGCACAAGGCAGAACTAGTAAATCTGTGGATGACAGTGATATGGGAGCTTTGAATTTTTTAGATAAACTATGATAGTGTAAACAGAAATCTGAGGCTAGTGTCTTGAGTTTACTGTAAACTTTGTGAGACCATTTCCAAGACTACATTAGTTGTGTGTTTAGGGAAAAATAAGACATTTGAGAAATTCTCCATTCCTTGAAGCATGCCGGCATATTGGTCAGGTATAGTTGGAGTGGATTGGTTTTTTACCTTTTTTTTTAATTCAGCTTTTTCTGTTCCCAGTGCTCCAGACTAACAGCTTCCTAATTTGATAATGTGTACTTGTAGTTGATACTACCATTGCTCTCCTCAGATTTTACCTGATGATCCAGATAAGAAACCTCAGGCCAAGCAGTTACAGACCCGTGCAGATTACCTCATTAAATTATTGAATAAAGATCTTGCAAGAAAAGAAGTGCAAAGACTTACTGGTGCAGTAAGTAAAGCTTGATATACAGTAGCAAGATAACATAATATTCTTACAGGCATGTCAGCAGATACTTGTTTTATTCTTAGTTCCACTCTGCTTTGTGTGATTTTTCTCTGTATTGCTAATCATATTGTATGAGACTAACTCAATGAATGAATTGCAAGTTTAATATTGTTTTATTCTCTCTTATTTGTATATATTCTCTAGTGTTGCATTGGGCTCAGTCTCCAGTCCTGAGAAAAGTGGTGGTCGATAGTGGCAATAAATAAAATGAATGCTTTCTTTAACATAAAAACCAAATCTTTTTCTGCAACTGTGGTGCAAAGACACTTGTCAGATGACATAATAAAGGTACTAATTTCCATTCAGGGCAATTCAAAGAGGAGGAAAACAAGAACTAAGAAGAACAGAGCAACAAAGGCTGCAAAAATTAAAGAAGAAATAAAAACTGACTCCTCATCACCACCCTCAGAAAAATCTGATGAAGATGATGAGGATGAGGTAAACGTCATTCATATGGTAAAGATGACTATTCATTTGTTTCTATTAGTAACGCTTTCTATTTGATCTTCTGTTTGACTTAAAATTGAAGCACTTGAATGACATCCTCCTTCTGTGACAGTTAATATTGCATCAATATAATCACATGGAAGATTATATCTATCTTAATTTAATGATAAGACTGTAGCTCAGACATTATGATTAGTTTTCCAAATTATAATATCATAAAATGATGTTGTCGCCCAATTGCAAGTGACATTGTACAATTTCAGTGTTCTTTAAAGACTTGAGCATGCAATTTTAATATAACATCTGAACATTAATGTTTCTGACTAATCCATTATTACTACTGCTAATGATTCTTCAGGTAGCAACTTTTGTTCAAGCTCAGGAAAAAAAAATCAAGCTTGATTAGAAAGAACAGCATGAATAAATGATGTTTTGAGACATGCAATTGAATGCTTCTGTGTATGTCAGGACTTTCATTATTCTAATAGACTACTCAGTTTTGTTATGTTTTTATTACTTCTGATGTATTCCTTTAGGCCTCTGTTTTTGTTGGGTCATTTATTTAAATTTATCACACAGCAAAAACCACTAGAGAGGGAGAGAAAAAAAAAACCAATGAAGTTTAGGGGCCATGTTGCACCTAATTTTGTGACTTTGAAGGTAGCTGAAAGAACAACAGATTCTTCAGAACACCTCTGGAAAAGAGAAAGTTGGAACTCTATTCCCTTCTGTGACTGTGAATGTTTAATTTGTGGTCAGTAAAAAGTTACTGGAACAAAGCTAACCAGAACAGAGGTCTTTTATCATCACCATAGCCTGAAAAATCAGCTCAGTCTTGTGATGCCTACTTCCTTATTGTTTTTAGCTCTTTGCAGCTTAAGTACATTTTACAGGGGCAGATTTCTTTGGGGATATGAAAGTTAAATGGACTTAATCTCTCACTCCCCCCATTACCCCTGCCCAGTCAGTACTTGTTTTGTGTCACATCAAGGAAATGAGTGAGTAGTCCTCATTTTGTTTTCGCAACTGCATCCGGCTCCATTTGATAGGTGTTAAACCTAAGTCTAAAGAAATCACACATAGATAAAAAGTACATTTTAATCTGATGGTTACGAAACTTGTATAGTTAGGAACTCAATTTGATGTGACATATATGTTTGTGTGTTGCAGGATGAGATTGTTTCGGTGAAATATCCACATAAAAAAATAAAAGCAGAAGAAGAAAATGAAGAAAAGCCTGAGCCAGATATTGGTATAAAGAAGGAAGCTGAAGAAAAAAAAGAGACAAAAGAAAAAGAAAATAAGAGGGATTTGAAAAGGGAGAAAAAAGAAAAAGAGGATAAGAAAGAATTAAAAAATATTAAAGAAAAGAGAGAAAACAAAGTAAAAGAATCTGCACAGAAAGAAAAAGAAGTAAAGGAAGAAAAGGTAACTAGGTTTATTTTTCCTATATAGCACTAGAAAAGGCCACCAGGATTTTGTGAACAATTTTGAATTGAAAAGGTCATTTACTTTACAGTTGTCATTTCACTGAAATCTTTTGCATCATTTGAAGTTTTATTTTTACCACTTGTAACTACAAGGACAGGCAAATGAAATGGGAAATTACCTCTTTAAAGATGCATAGCTTAGTGGGACTGAGAGTGCAAGTGGTGCAAGAAACTTGTCCATTCTCCTTCTCCATCCCTTGGAGAGAGAAAATAAAAGGTACTGTCACTGAATGTCACATTCTTTTTTGTTGTTATTATTGAAGAGAATGCAGTAATTACAGTGATTGCCTAATTACAGTATAATTCCAGCCCCAAAATAATGTTTGCTTATCAGATACATTTTCATATTTTGTTCTTAGGTAAATGAAATCAAATCTGAAAATAAAGAAAAAAATAAAAAAGTTTCATTGTTGGATATTCCAGTTCATATTACTGCAACTAGTGAACCAGTTCCTATATCTGAAGAATCTGAAGAACTGGATCAGAAGACATTCAGTGTGGTAAGTCCCTTGTTGATAACTTAGTGTTTACACTTGATATTCTAAATGAACACAATTTTTGATGTTCTTGATTCTGCTATTAGGCATTGTAACACAGATATCTATTGCCAGTAAAATCTTAGATCAGTGAAGCATTATTGACTCTAAAGTCAGTTTTGTTTTGAGGCCAGCAGGTTTTTTTTATTGCATTTATGCAGTATAGTGAAGAGTACTTGTCTAGTCATTTATGCTCTGAATAGTTTTAAATACAGACTGTGAAGATCCATCCTCAAGAATAATTAATGGATACTGCTTCTTAAAGGACAGAAATTAATGAATTTTAATGCAGCTGCTGTAGTCTCTGTCTTGGCCTTATCAAATACCCCTTCGTTCTTTGTAAGCTAACAAGAGAAATTAAGTTTCAAAGTTGCTCTTGAAGTATTACAGACTTCCTGCGTTAGACAGAGGAAGGAACAAATCCTAAAGACCTTAGAAATATCTTGCCAGAGTAATATCTCTGATACCAAAAGAATTTCATTTATATCACTACTTTTGACCACAACAGAATCAATATTGGAAATAAAAAAGGTAGTTAAACTCAATCTATGTAAAGTTTTATAGGTCGATTGGGGCCTTTGGAAAGATGCTGAGGAGTTACTTTGAGCAGCTACTTTTCTGCTGTGGAAGTTCTATCATTCAGGTCTCAACAGTTGTCTGTTACTGCCAGACAGGTTTACTGGGTCTACTGTGGTGCTGGCTGAGAGGCAAATTATCTTGTTTTCTCATCAGTATGGTACTGACCAGTTTATGTTATGTGGGGGTTTTTGTTTTGCTTTTTATCTAAATAAGTGGCTCATCCATAATTTCCAGGATATCTTGTGTGTGGCTAGGTGACTGAAAATCACTTGATTCCCATGTACAATTACGCTTCTGTGTTTACCTCTACACTTAAGTTAAGCAGTGTACTTTGTAAACTGTCTTTTTAAAGGTTGCTTTAAGCTGTGGTTAGTGCAATATGTAATGTAGCTGCTTAATTACTTAATGGCATGAAATGGTAATGGAACAGCTTCACTGATTTTTGAGTTGTCCCTAGATGTTGACACAGCGATGGTGATGTTCTCCAAAACTCCTCATATTTTTGATTCTGGATATACAGACTTGTCTCTCTTCCTTAGTGGGAGCAGTTCTAGGTTGGGTTTGCATACAGAACGTTTTTTTTGGCCAGGCCCTCTGTTCTGGAAGGTATATTCATCATTATGACATGGTCAGATGCAGTCTAATTAGCATGTTTACCTTTTCAAATGGAAATTACTGCTGTGGGTTGTTGAGGCTAACTCATTTGACTTGTCTACCTTGTGACAGGTAAAAATATGCATTTCATCTGTCTACCTTGCCATTGTGATTGAATGGTATTTCCAGGCAAGCGTCTATAATTTAAAACATGCTAACTGGTTTATCTGCATTTACTATTAAAACATTTGAATTAGTGTGAAAATTCACGAATGCACATATGAAATATATCTATGGGTACATCTGTGTTGTCATCGCTGTTACTAATTTAGGCACACCTAAACTAGCTTTATTCTAGATAGCTCAGTTTTTGTCAGTATCTGCATAGAACTCAGACTTAAAAACTGCTCAGAGAAGGAATGCTGATCCTCTGTTGAATGCCAAGTTTCATTGTTGCAGAAAGTATCTACTTAAAATACATTAAACATTCTCATATTTAATCTTGACACTGAGTTTGTATAGCTTTAGAGGTCTTAAAAAGTAAAATAAGTCTTGTCCTATGTACTTGTGCTGAAAGTTAAACCCGTGATTGTAAATGCCTACTTATAATTCCTTCCCCTCAGAAAATCTTTTATATTAAATTAGTGCTTTCTTAAATCTTTAATATTTGTTACATACAATCTAATGCTTTCATATAGGAATAAATTTTCAACTGGATTTAAAATACTTTTTCCAAATTAAACCTTGTAGTAAAACTAAAAGAGCTGTGAGCGAAGACTTGTTTTTCATTTGGCTTACAACAGTACTGTCTTTGCCTATATAAATAGCACAATAAGGGTGGGTCATGTTTTACAGTTTTTACTATCTTTTTATTTTCCTTTGAATTAATGTATTCCTTTTTTACATTTTATAGTGCAAAGAAAGAATGAGGCCTGTCAAAGCAGCATTGAAACAACTGGATAGACCAGAGAAAGGCCTTTCTGAAAGGGAACAACTGGAGCATACTAGACAGTGCCTAATCAAAATTGGGGACCACATTACTGAATGTCTAAAGGAGTACACAAATCCCGAACAAATTAAACAGTGGAGAAAGTAAGTTATTCTGCATGATTTTTCTTGAAAAAGGAAAATCCATAATAGCTTCTATTAAGCAGAATAGTTTTTAATTATTTCTCTTGTTTCTTATTCTCCCTTTCTTGTATTTTTCTGCTGTATTAAATAAGGACTTATAAAAAGATGATTATAAATGTCTCCAGCTTTTAATGAATTCACTTTTTCATACTTGAATAGCAATGCATTTTGTCCAGTAGGTGGAGTCATCTTATTTCTTAAAACCAAAAGCAAACAGAAAATGACTGTATTTAGAGTATATTTATTGTTTAGTGGAAAAGAGTTCTTATCATTAAAGAATCTAGCTTTTTCAACTCTGAAGTTTGTTGTGGTTTTTTTTTAATTTTTTATTCATACTAAAAATAGGCCATTATAAATTTTTGTGTTGGAAGTTTGAATGATTTTGAGTTGCAGAATCCTTTATTATTTTTAAAAATATACTCTGAAATGAAATCAGATATTAACTATGACTTTATAAAAAACATTTATCATAACATACTCAGAGATGTATTTCAAAATGAAAGAAGATTTTTAAGTGTTCTTATGCATCTGTGAGGTGATAACTTTGGAAAAAATTAAAAAATGGTGGTTTATAAACTTGTTATATTTTGTTGTTAAGTTCTTAATACAAATTGAGTTAGTTTTACCATACTGTGCGCTTTAATCCTTTATGGTTGCAAATCTATCCTGCACTTCCACATACAACACTCAATCAAGTATTTAATTTCCTTGCAGACTGTTGTTAACAGAATATTTCTGCTGTTTGTACTTGCTTTACTTCAAAATATTAGGATGAACTGAAATACAAAACCAATATCCATGTTTCATGTTCCCCCCATGGGGGTTGGAACTAGATGATCTTTAAGGTCCCTTCCAACCTGAACCATTCTATGGTTCTATGTCTTAAAGACACCTTGGTAAATGTTATATTTCTTGAAGTGGAAATTCATAGTGGAACTACTATAATATTAATTCATGATAATGCTACAATACCATACATAGATTATTAAAATATGTATTTCATTTGCCTTTAATAAGACATAGAATTTAGTAAAGGTATTCTGTATTTCTTATACAGATGTCATTGGGCACGCCACTGGCTGGTTGTGTCTACTTTTGCAAACCTCTAGGTCAAAACTATGATGTTTAAATCATCACAGTGAAAGAGCAGATAGATATTTCTTGAGGGTACACACTTGAGATGTTTCTGAACTAAACGGTAATTAGAACAGTAGTATTCTGTAGTCTTTTAAGCACTCCACCTGTAAACTTTCCTAAAAGAATTCTAGAATTTAGATCTGGTGTCCATGATCATAGAAGCAAATGTCTTTAGGGTTTTGGCTTCTTGACACTAGGGGAGTTGATTTGTTTTCCTTTCTTCTTTCATAGCATAGATTAGGATCAAAGTTTTTGCCATGCTACTTCCATCCTCTTTCAGATTTCTCATTTGGTTTCAAAAGCTTTCACCAGGCTTTGTAATTATGTGGAAAAATCCTGTCCCTGATATCTTTAGGGAATGAGGCATGTAGGTCAAATTTCTTACACTGCAAGAGATTTCAAATTTGGAAGAATCTTTACTGAGTAGTAAATACTCAAGTTTTCTGACATATTTCAAACAATCTTTCAGAAGACTTGCACAAAAAAGTGAAAACTATGTTTTTATGCAATTGCACAAATCATTCTATTAACAGAATTGCCATCAATACTACTTTTCATGCACTTTGCATTCTGCAGTCGTGATAAATATTACAAAATGACAAATTATTAAAGAAATTAATTTCTCAAATGATTAAAATATAGCTACATAATGTTTGCTGTGCAGCTAGGTAATATTTTGTGTAACACACTTCACAATGATTTCAGTTTACTGAAGTACTGTTGAAATAATTTAAGTCATGTTCTGTTGTGTGATACAATAAAAACTAATGTATGGAAGAATTATAACCTCTCTTTCTTTTTCCTCAGAAACTTGTGGATTTTTGTCTCTAAGTTTACAGAATTTGATGCCAGAAAGCTGCACAAGCTGTATAAACATGCAATCAAAAAACGCCAAGAATCTCAGGTAATACTTTCAGACTCTCTAAATATACAAATATATATTCTATGTTTTATAACTGTTTTATTAAGTATCAATTGAGTACACTCAATACATTTGAAGTGTATTTTACTGTTCATAGTAAACTAGTCTGTTTTCTCAGGATATTTTCTGAAGAATTCAGATGCAACTTTGGGATTTATCAATGACAATTTTTGTACTTGTCTCTTTTAGCAACACAGTGACCAGAATATTAGCAGCAATGTGAATACACATGTAATTAGAAATCCAGGTAAGAAATCTTGAGCATATTATTGTGCTGGATATCTTAAATGATGGTATGTAAAATGAAATAAGCTAAAAACTGTCTCCTAGAACTCCCATAATGCTGGATATCATAGGGATAAGGCTGACTTATCATAACTTCACTAGTTTGCTGATGAAATTCAACTGAGCATGGACTGAACTTGGTACTTACTGATTTTAGTAGCAAGTTATTTGGCTATTCTTTTAAAGTAAATAAAGTAAAAAGAAAACAACCACTTTTTTGTATTTAATTTTGAGGAGGAAGAGAGGCCAACTCAACACCTGTAAACTTCTTGGAGGCTCTATACCTGTTTGTAGCAGTTGTAATGTCACCATATCATAAGAAAGATATTCCCTGAAGTCATGGTTAGCAATCAGTTATATGGGATGTCTTTAATTGTTGACGATAATACTGTTTTTCTATGCTCTCACACTTGCCTTCTTGTAATACTTGGTTTTATCATGTTATGTAAAACCTTGAGTATGTTATCATGGGTTTAAAATGAGTATAATGTATTTTAGAAATACCACTAAAAACATTTCATTAACAAGGTGTACCTCTAAAACTGATGTTCATGCTAGGGCTATCTCTCCTTAGAGAGGAACTTCCTACCATTCTGTTTTAAATTGCTCTACTAAAGGCACCTGGTCTCTACTCACTGCTCATTTGGATCACACTGATCCTCTCTATTCAGTCTGTAAGGTGGAAAATTTTAGTTTCTCAGACCTATATATCTACACTTCTAGCTTGCTTGCCTTCTGTTTACTTCTGATGTTTCTCTCAGTTCACTCACATTAGTGCGTTTGTCTTCCAATTATTTAGATCTTGTTTCTGTCAAATTATAATTCCACTTTCATATTGCTTTAAATCTGACAGGTAGAAGTGCTGTTTGAAGAAAAAAAATGTGTAGTGTATGAGACTTCCTTATAACCTCTGCTTTATTAAACAGACGTTGAAAGACTGAAAGAGAATACAAACCATGATGACAGTAGCAGGGACAGTTATTCTTCTGATAGACATTTGTCACAATGCCATGATCATCATAAGGACAGGCATCAGAGAGATGCTTATAAGAAAAGTGACTCTAGGAAAAGGTCCTATACAGCCTTCAGCAATGGAAAAGACCACAGAGACTGGGATCACTATAAACAAGACAGCAGGTAAATTGTAAAATCTGTTAAGAATTCCCTTCCTGGTTTTGCAGTATGCTTGTAAGCAAGCACCAAAATACCTTTTCTGAGTAATGCAGAATTGCAAAGAAATTTCTCTAATGCAGTTCTGTTGAATTGACATAATTGTAGTTCTTACTGTGTGTTCAGTAATACTAATATAAGTAAATCTTTTCAGATACTATAGTGATAGTAAACATAGAAAGTTGGATGACCACAGGAGCAGAGATCACAGGTCAAACCTGGAAGGAAGTTTAAAAGACAGTCGGCCTCACTCAGATCACCGTTCCCATTCAGACCACAGGATACATTCAGATCACCGTTCCGCTTCAGAGTACAGCCATCAAAAATCTTCCAGAGATTATAGGTACCACTCAGACTGGCAAATGGACCACAGAGCTTCTGGTAGTGGCCCAAGGTCACCATTAGATCAGAGGTCTCCTTATGGTTCAAGATCTCCTTTAGGACACAGATCTCCATTTGAACATTCATCAGATCACAAAAGTACACCTGAACATACATGGAGTAGCTGGAAAACATAACAAAGACAGACATTTTCTGGACCTTCTTTTAGCCATATACAGTAAGCTAACACAGTAATTGCCTTATGTGACTTGAAAGATATGGACTGGATATTCTGTCAGTAGCAGTATTGTTACTTCTTTCCAGGATGCAAGGTCTATTATCCCAACAATAGAAAAATATTTTTGTATTTAAAGTTTATGCTGCACTGTGCTGCAAATGTTGTGGCACTTTTTTTTTCCTCCCCTCTTTAAGAAATGGAAAATGTTTACTTTTACAGGGACCTCAACACTGCCCCATTCAGACTGGATCTCATAAAACTGTTTTGAGACTGAACACAGTTTAAATTATGTTTGCAAACAAATTTTTAAACACTGACCTGTGATCATGTTTCAGGAAGGAATGAGGAGTTTGTTTTGTTTTCTTAATAAAGAATTCTCAAGGACTTCTGTTCACTTTCCAAAGCTATTTGTTTACATTGTACACTGCAACCACCTTGCCGCTTTTCATCACAAGCTTGAATATTTAAGTTCTGTACCTTTAACTGTAAAATAGCCAGGATTTCTCCTGTTTGTGATCAGTTGTAATAATGCCCTTTTATAAAATAAAATAAATGGCTGGAAATTATTGCAAACTAATTAAATGAGCTTTCCTTTTTTTTTTTCTTGTTCCTTTCCCCACCAACTCAGGCCTTCTTGTCACAAGTATGAAACAAAGTCAGTATACTATCACTTTATAATAAAATATCTTTATGAAATCACTGTTCAGAATGCAAAAATGAGGAAAGGGAACATTTTTATTCTATTTAGTGCCCCTTTTTTATTGGATGCTTCAGATAAATGGGGGGGGTTGGTTTTCTATTAACCTGTCGGTATTGTGATTCGTTGTAATGAAATGGTGGGAAATATTCAGCTAAACTGTGATCAGAAAAGTTTTTTCCAGTCCACTATTTTTAAAGAAGGAGTCTTCAATATCACAGGCCAAGCCCTAATACAGTGCTAGGAGCTGCTGGGTCTCATTGGGGTAGGCAAGGCACCCTTCTGGCAGATGGCGCACCAATTCAATGGGATTAGATGCCTGTTCAGGAGTACAATCCCAGGCTATCAGAGGTGATAACCTCCCAAGGCAACTGCCCAAATCCTTCAACATACCCTGCCATCCAGGGATCATCTTGCAGCATGTTTCTCTGTGACATCAACAACAACTTGCTTACTCTTCTGCCAGGATGAAACCAGGTTCCACGCACCCAACAACTATGCAGAGATGTTAGATGATAGAATCATAGAATAGTTTGGGTTGGAAGGGACCTTTAAAGGTCATCTAGTCCAAACCCCCCCTGCAATGAGCAGGGACATCTTCAAATAGATCAGGTTGCTCAGAGCCCCATCCAACCTGACCTTGAATGTTTCCAGGGATGGGGCCACTACCACCTCTCTGGGCAACCTGTTCCAGTGTTTCACCACCCTCATTGTAAAAAAATTCTTCCTTATATCTAGTCTAAATCTACCCTCTTTTAGTTTAAAACCATTACCCCTTGTCCCGTCACAACAGGCCCTGCTAAAATGTTTGTCCCCATCTTTCTTATAAGCCCCTTTTAAGTACTGAAAGGCCGCAATAAGGTCTCCCTGGAGCTTTCTCTTCTCCAGGCTGAACAACCCCAATTCTCACACAGGAGAGGTGCTCCAGCCCTCTGATCATTTCTGTGGCCCTCCTCTGGACCCATTCCAACAGGCTCATGTCTTTCCTGTGCTGAGGACTCCAGAGCTGGATGCAGTCCCCCAGGTGGGGTCTCACCAGAGTGGAGTAGAGGGACAGAATGACCTCCCTCAACCTGCTTGCCATGCTTCTTTTGATGCAGCCCAGGATATGGTTGGCTTTCTGGGATGTGATTGCTGGGTCATGTCCAAAGTTTCATCCACCAGTACCCCCAAGTCCTTCTCTGCAGGGCTGCTCCCTTCATCCCCCAGCCTGTATTGATAGCTGGGGTTGCCCTGACCCAGGTGCAGGACCCTGCGCTTGTCCTTGAACTTCATGAGGTTCACACGGGCCCACTTCTTGAGCTTGTCCAGGTCCCTCTGAATGGCATCCCATCCCTCAGGCATATCAACTGCACCACTCGGTTTGGTGTCATCTGCAAACTTGCTGAGGGTGTACTCGATCCCACTGTCAATGTCGCTGATGAAGATATTAAACAGTACTGGCCCCAATATGGACCCCTGAGGGACACCACTTGTCACCGATCTCCATCTGGACATTGAGCCGTTGACCACTACCCTCTGGATGCGATCATCCAACCAATTCCTTATCCACCAAACAGTCCACCCATCAAATCCATACCTCTCCCATTTAGAGTGAAGGATGTTGTGGGGGACCATGCCAAAGGCCTTACAGAAGTCCAGATAGATGACACCCATAGCTCTTCCCTTGACCACTTAATGTAGTCACTCCATCATAGAAAGCCACTAGGTTGGTCAGGCAGGACTTGCCCTTGGTGAAGCCACGCTGGCTGTCTCGAATCTCCTCCCTGTCCTCCATGTGCCTTAGCATAGCTTCTAGGAGGATCTGTTCCATGATCTTCCCAGGCACAGAGGTGAGGCTAACAGGGAGGTAGTTCCCAGGGTCCTCCTTTCTCCCCTTTTTAAAAATGGGTGCGATGTGTCCCTTTTTCCAGTCACCAGGGACGTCACCTGACTGCCATGACTTTTCAAATATCATGGAGAGTGGCTTGGCAACTACATCAGCCAATTCCCTCAGGACTCTGGGGTGCATCTCATCAGGTCCCATGGACTTGTGTATGTTCAGGTTCCTCAGGTGGTCTCAAACCTGATTTTCTCTTACAGTGGAAGGGACTTTGTTCCCCCAGTCCCTGTCTTGCAGTCCATCCACTTGAGAGGTGTGGGACGAGAGGTTGCCAGTGAAGATGGACGCAAAAAAGCTCTTGAGTACCTTGGTCTTCTCCTCGTAACGTTGTTACCAGTTTGCCAGTCGTGTTCATCAGTGGGAGTACACTTTCATTGACCTTCCTCTTCTGTCTGACGTAGCTATAGAAGCCCTTCTTATTATTCTTTGCGACCCTTGCCAAGTTCAGCTCCAGCTGTGCCTTGGCCTTCCTGACCTCATCCCTACACAACCAGGCAGCGTCCCTATGCTCTTCCCAGGATACCTGTCCCTGCTTCCACTGCCTGTGCAGTTCCTTCTTGCCCTCTAGGTTGACCAGCAGGTCTTGACTCATCCATGCTGCTCTCTTGCCCTCCTTTCCTGATTTCTTATACCTGGGGATCAAGAGCTCTTGCGCTCTGTGGAAAGCGTCCTTAAAGATCTGCCAGTTCTGTTCTGCTCCCTTGTCCCTGAGGGCAGTTTCCCAGGGGGAACTGTCATGACCACAGGGCCTGACCACGGGAGGCTGTCTACCAGAGGTGTGCAGAATAGAAGGTCAGTTTTCAGTGCCATGCACACGGGACTGTGCTGATTTCCTTGTCGCTGTTGCTCGGGATTTTACTATAGAGTGCGCCTGTGCAAACTGAAAGTTTAAATAATAGACACTGCAAGATAGGGGTCGAAAGATTCCTGTGACCTCTAGCCTTTACTGCACACGCGCCAACTTAATCACACCCTAGAAGCCCCCCACTATGCTTCCGTATGCAAATAATCACCCTCTAGAACTTCCCCACTACGCTTCACATGCAAATGATGGAAAACCGAAAGCATAAAAGATAGCCAAACAGACCTAAAGGGGGAGCTTCTTGCCACCTACAATACCGTGAGTAAAGAGGACCAGTGAGACGTCGCTGGTCTATGGGTGGTGACTATCTGCCTACACTTTTTCTTTCCCTTTCTTTTCATTCTCTCTCTCTCTCTTTCTATTTCGAGCACTTAAATTGTTCTTAAATAAATCATTTTGGTGAGTTTTCAACATCTGGCCTTGTTTGTGCCTTGATTCAAATTTTACACTAATGATCTCGACCTGGTCGGGACATCTCCACCCCTCCTTCCTCGCCTGTCCCTTCTGAACAGCCTGTAACCATCGATAGCCGCACTCCAGTCATGGGATTTGTCCAACCAAGTTTCAGTAATGGCAACTAGGTCATAGCTTTCTAGCAGCACAGTGGCTTCCAACTCCTCCTGTTTGTTGCCCATGCTGCATGTATTGGTGTAGAGGCACTTCGGCTGGGCTGTCAGCTGTGTCACCTTCTTAGAGGAGCACCCCCTAATTCCTTTGGGGTGTTTCACTGGTGTTTCCCTCTTGGCTCCTATTACCTCAGAAGGCCCTGGTTCATCTCTGTAAGACTTCAAGTGTGCTCCAGTGTAGCCAGCATGTCTCAGAACAACAGGCTGTGGACCCTCGCTAGCACCCTGTCCCTCTAACCTTGGCATGTCATCCCACAGCTTGTCATGGGCAAGCCTGATATTGTCCCCTTCCCCCTCAAGCGTAGTTTTAAGCTCTGTCAATGAGCCCTGCAATGCTCATGAGCAAAGACCCTCTTCCCCCTTTCAGAAAGGTGAATCCCATCTGATGCCAGCAGTCCTGGTGCCACGTAGGCCATTACATTATCGAAAAACCTGAAATTGTGGCGGTGACACCAGCCACAGAGCCATGTATTGATAGACTGGGCCCATCTGTTTCTTCCAGTGTCGCTTCCTGCAACTGGAAGGACAGAGGGAAAAAGTAACCTGTGCTCCAGATTCCCTTACCAACCAATCCAATGTTTGATCCAATAATAGGATCAAACAGCTTACATAAGTATGTGCAAGAACCTTGTGAGCCTGTGCAATGAAGTTGTACACATGCATCCTGAAGAAGAGGGAGATGTAATCCTGTATTCTCCTTGCAAGATAGCCTACCCAGCACAGGAACAGCATCAATGCCAGGCCATATGCCATCCCAGGGCCAAATGCATGGCCACTGCTTTTATTAAAATGTTCCCAGGTACAGTGAAATAAAGTGATAAGTAGCACAGCAAACAGCAAGAGCCAAAAGCAGCCACAACAGTAAAGAAAGCATACTCCATGATCAGCACAGAAGCCTGCCAATTAACAACTACAACAGCTATAGCATGTCCAGATCAAAACTGTCGTTATCTCAAGTCCACATTGAGTGCCAAAAAAGGACTGTGGTGGGTTGACTCCAGCCAACAGACAAACACCCACCCAGCCACCTGCTCACTCCTCTCTCCCACGAGACAGGGAGAAAATAGAAAGTAGGTGAGATGACTCAAGAATAGAGATAATTACAGTTTAATAGGAAAAGCAAAAGGTGTGCATGCAAGCAAAACAAAAAGACGAATTAATTCGCTGAGCTCAACATCATACAGCGTGGAATATCCTTTTGGTCAGTTTGGGTCATCTGCCTGGTTCTGTCCCTTCCTAACCTCTTGCCCACCTCCAGCCTACTTGCTCTGTGGGGGGTGGGCAGGGCAGAGTGGGAAAGAAAGCCTTACTGCTGTGCAAACACTGTTTAGCAATAGCCAAAACATTGGTGTGTTATCATCAGCACTGTTTTTAGCCACAAATACAAAGCACAGCACCATATGGGCTGCTATGAAGAAAGTTGACTCCATCCTGTAAAGGTATGTGGAAGGAGAGTGACTGCTCTTTTAAGGGTATTTGGTCAAAGGAGCCATAAACAAGAAAATACAGACACAAACATGACCAACACATGATAAGGGAGGTTTTAGCGATCCTGACTGGGATAGCGTTGCACACCTAGGAGCTAGTGATCCACAATGCAGTTACCCTGGGTAGGCCCAGGCCTGTGCTGTGCTGTACTATACTGCATGTACAGGTTGGCGTTCCGGCCTGTGTTGGGCTGCACAAATCCCTTGGGTGAAGGATAAACTCAGCAGCTCATTGTAACAGAGGAGCCCGCAGGCAGCTCCACTTGGTACTGGAGATTATGCCACCTGCGTGGCCTTGCCTTTATCTAACAGTGCAGCAAGAAGCTCTTATAAGAACTTCCTTTGGGAACAGAGTTGGTTTTTTGGAAGGAAATTAGCTCAAAGGACAAAAAAAGGGAGAGCTTCTCTCTATGGACAGGATCTGTTCATTAAGCACGCCATCTGGGCTAAATCCGATGCTGCACGAATGTGGGGTGCCCAGGATCTGAAGGGATGTAAGATTTACTTGCTATCTGTGTTCCTCTTCTTTTTCTGTCTCATTAAATCAGTTATCTTATTAAGCCATTTGTTGTCAGGTCTTTCTTATTGAGATCCCTCCCTCTCTATTTCTCTCCCCCCCACACCCACGGTACAGATCACAGGGAGTGATAAGAACAAACCTGGTCAGTCGTGCTAATTGGTAAGGATATGTGGACTGTGAGAATTTTTAATTTTTCAGTTGGGAAAAAGAAAGGAAGGGAGACAAACACACAGAAACATAAAACCTGACCAATTAGCATTAACAAAAACAATAGCCAGAAACAAACCCGTTCAGTCACACTAATTGATGGGCTATCAAGAAACTGCAGGCTAACTGAACTTTACAACTGATAAGGATGTAACCCTGAGGGTGTAGGATGTTGGAGGGGGATCAGTGGAACTATGCAAAATGATGAGGGAATGTGCAGGTGATGTTCAATGATGAGTGAATGTGCTCCCCCTGGAGCAGGGAGCAACAAAGAGGGGGGTAGACAGAAAGGGGTGTAAAAGAGGCTGTTCAGTATGCTTGTTTGTCTGAGTCTGTCCTATTGTCATCTTAAATCTTTTCTTAACTATCTTTATGCATAATCTCACACTCTATCCTGTGTGTACGTGTGCTTCGGGGGACTGGTATGAGTGTATATGGTGCGAGCTACTGGAGTCAGACTGGGGGTGTAAGCGTCCTCAGCCTGTGCTGTCAGTTACTGGGAGCAAGTAGAGGTCCTAGCATCAGTGGTTGGAGGGACCATAACTCTTTGGATCTTGGGAGGGTCCTACAGACTTTGAGCTTGGAGTACCAACTCCGAGCTGGAGTCAGATTGAGGGTGTAGGTACCCCCAGCCTGTTGTGTCAGCTATTGGAACAAGTGGGGAGGTCTCAGTCACTGGAGTGGGTGGGACCCTCAGTCACTAGCCACTGGGGTGGTGTCATTTGTTTAGCGGCCAGCCCAGCCTAAACCAGTGTGTGTCCTAAAAAAAAAACAGCTACTGGGTGGAGAGACCAGCATGAGTGAGGCAACTGAAGGGCTCAATGCCAGTGGCTGTGTGGTGGTGCACCCCCCCCCCACACACACACACACTCTTCAGGCCACTCTGTACTTGGCGTGATCTCCCTCCCAACCTGGGCCACAAAACAACACAATGGACCAGAAGGTAACATAATGGTCTAACATGATGCAGGCTGTGGCCAGTAACTCCCCTGAGCTGAGATACCTCTCAGGCTGACACCTCGAGGCCAGGGCAGGAGAAGACCCTTCTCAAGCCTCAATTATCGCCCATTGAGGAATGCCGATGCATCGTATTTATTCTAAATCTGAGAAAGGGAATTTTTAACTACAGGCTAGTCTCTCTCTCTCATCCAACTCTCCATCTATATGTTGTGAGATACCCATTAGCTTTATGGATGTGGATGCTCTTCTGTCCATCCGTGCACATGTAGGCTTGCTAGCATTGCCTGCTATTAAGAAATTCCCGGAGACCTGCATGTGTGGGTGCATGTGCTTATATGCTTTGCTTAGATATATACGTATATATGTATTAATCTGTGATTTGTACCTCTACTCATGTGTATATGTATTGATTCGGGATACCTTCTTGTAAGTTAGTGTGAATCTTGCCATCTTCGAATCTGTAACTAAGTCGCTGTTCAGTTATTTTGTTTACTCACCTTGTAAACCCCTAAACCGGTTAATGATTACGTGCTGCTAAAATTCAACCTCTCAATCTGCCTTACATCATTAATAAATTTTGAATAGCTGCTAAATCATAACTGTTTCAAATATTTTCATCCGCAACAGGCTGGAGCAGGACCACAGATCAGAACCTGTGTGCCTGGTGCCAGCTGGGGGAGGCAAGTGTCTTCCTCAAACCTAGTGTGTGGGGGTGTGTGCGTGTCAGTCACTAGCAAACTTCCATCTGGACTAGCTGATGAGTAAGAGGGGGAATTTGTGAGCATGGAGTGCCTGTGGGATGAGTGTGTGAGTGCATGCGTTTGTGTTTGCTAGTGAGCATAAAGCTGGACTAGCTGGTGAGTAGGGGACCCATTAAGGAGGTAAGAGGACTTGGGATCTGGGCAGGGGTACCAGGCAGACAAAGGGAGCCATGCTTGTGACTCTAGAGAGTGATGCATGTGGGCATTCACTAGTGACCTCCTATCTCTACCAGCCAAAGAGGACAAAGAGGACTTGTCTACGTTTATGTTTTATGTCAGTCCTATGTACAGGTGCTGTTAAAGGCAGCATCTTGCCAGCAGCAATCTGCATAGCCAGCCACATCAGTGTCCTGTGTGCATATCTCTGCTCAGCTTTACTACTGGTTGAATTTGCAAATGGGAAAGTGACAGCCACATCCCTCAGCCTGGGCAGAGGTCCTGCATCCCCAGGCACAGCAAACTGGGCTCCAGTGGCCAAGCAGGAGAGAGTCCCAGGCTAGAGCTTCTGGAGGCTGTGGCCACTGCTGCTCTTAACATCCCTTAACATATCCCAGCTAGACCCAGTACAAAACACACTTCTTAGAAAATACAGCCCTGGTTCCTATGCAAAGGCATATATTATATAAGGTGTCGTTCATTAGAAAGTGCAAACACTCTGGGAATTAAAGGCCACAATTAAGGTTATATGCCTCACCCACTATAATCCCACTCACAATCTTCTTTGTTCCCTGACTTCTGCTTTTGGTTTTTTGTTGGGTTTTTTTTTTTTTTTTGCATAGAGCTGCTCTGGGAGGGGAAAAGGGCTCAGGCTGTGGTAGCCTTGCTGCCTTCTCCAAGTGTATTTTAAAGAGAAATCAGGTGTAAAAAGTTTCAGTGTTCAGACCAGGCCAAGGAGGTCAGGTGTGGTGAGGCTTTCAGAGGCCAAGAGATTTCCATCAGTCAGGCCTGGGTAGGAAACAGGCATGGTGCTGTGCAGGAAACACCTGGGTCAGCTGGCTTGTCTCTAGTAAATGTGGGTAGTCCCTGAGTAAGAATCTAGATTGGAATTTTAAATTAGCTATCAGGCCTGGATTTACTTCATCTGACTTTAGTAATGTAAAAATTAGATGTCTGGGTTCCCTCTCTAGTGAAGGACATCAATAGGCACCTCCAGAAGACAATTAATCCCAGCCTAAAATAGTGCCTCTGACTCCACTAACTACAGAAAAGGCATACATGTTTAGTTTACTGAATTTAGCTGAAATAACTCTACAGGGAAAAGTCCAACCTCTTTCAAGGCACCTAAGACCTTATTTGGATAGAGCTATCACTTTCTAACAAAGCAGAATGGCATTTATGTGAGAATACCTCCCAGTTGTTAGGGCACTGGCACTCTCAAGATGTGAAAGAGCATTTTGACTTGCCTCTCACAAGCCACAGCAGAATACTTAAACTACTGCACTCCAGAGGAGGGCAACAAAGCTGGTGGAAGGGCTGGAAGGCATGTCCTATGAGGAGTGGCTGAGGACTCTGGGTTTGTCTAGACTGGAGAAAAGGAGGCTGAGGGGTGACCGCATTGCTCTCTACAGCTTCCTGAGGAGGGGAAGTGGAGAGGGAGGTGCTGAGCCCTTCTCCCTGGGATCCAGTGACAGGACACATGGGAATGGTTCAAAGCTGCATCAGAGGAGGTTTAGACTCGACATTAGGAAGCATTTCTTTACTGAGAGGATGGTCAAACACTGGAACAGGCTTCCTAGAGAGGTGGTCAATGCCCCATGCCTGTCAGTGTTTCAGAGGCCTTTGGACAATGCCCTTAATAATAAGCTTTACTTTTTGGTCAGCCCTGAAGTGGTCAGGCAGTTGGACTAGATGATTGTTGTAGGTCCCTTCCAACTGAAATAGTCTATTCTACTGTAAATAATTCTTACCATCATCTGTGGCAAATTCGAGGACTAATCTGCTAGAATACCTGCCAAAAATGTCCTGCAGGTAAACCAGGTAGATGAAGGATTGATTTGTGACTCTGCAGGCACCACCCTCATGACTTTTAGAATTTTTCTCTCCACAGCAGCATAAATACAGACTCCTTGGGGGATTTTACTGGATTAATAGTGAGAGAGGTAGAGATCCGAGAGGAACCTCTGGGTTTAAGCTGATAAGCTTATACTGTGAATCTCAATTCTGGATTTAAACACTTCACACACCAACTAGGCATTTAAAATCTTTTGTAGATGCAGCCTTCAGCATATACTAAAATCAACTGAAAGTATGCACTTTGTATTTTTAACGGATTGTTTTCCTACTGTTATGGTGTACAAACAAGTGAAAATTAAGATTTAAAACAGCAATACTTATGAAAATATTTCCTATAAATAAAAATTACTGAAACTCCAAATGTTGTCCTCAAACCAGGACAACTACACATTAAGTTCCTTTTATACATAGTTATTGGCTCTGAGGATTACCCCTGCATGTATCCAAACTCTGTAATCAATCTTAACGTTCAGTTGATTTACTAATCAGCAGCTTTTAATTTCAATGAAGTGTAATTCATAAACATAGATTAAAAGAACTCTGAATCAGATCACCAACATCACAAATTTACCTACATACATGTATTTGATCTGTGGCCATGTTGCTCTTCAAAACAAGCTAATTAATAAGAATAATAAAATCTAATGAACAACATTGATATACACAGTCCTCATTCATTTTGAATATAAATGGAGAGAACTAGAAGCACCATACAGAGAAATTTTATCTTGTAAACAGCACTGAGTAGCTTTTAAAACAAATTGAGTCATTATTAGTCATTTCTGGGCATTATACAGACAGCATTTTTTTAATACCTAGAATAGAGAAAGACAGAAAGGAATATTGTTTATCACTCAAGACACAGATGAGAATTAAAATAACCCAAATCATGAAAACTTCAGTGTAAAACACCCCAGCTGTACTTATATGAAGAAAATGAGAACATGATTTAAAATTGCAGTCTGACAAAAGAGAAAACAAGCCATTTGTTTTTTTCCTAAATATGTCCCCTAATGAAACACTCATTAGGTGGTGCAAATCTTGCAACACTGCTTGTTTAATTTAGGGGTAAAATAAATAAATAGCTGCTCTCCATCCTCAAAAAAAAATAAAACAAATGTCCGATATTGGGGTGGGTTAACTTTGGCTGTCTGCCAGATGCCCACTAAGCTGCTCTCTCATCCCCCATCCTCAGCAAGATGGGGAGAAAATAAGATGGAGAAGCTCATGGGTCAAGATAAAGACAGGGAGATCACTCACCAATTGCCATCACAGGCAAAACAGGCTCGACTTGGGGAAATTAATTTTAATGCTAATTAATAATAGAATAGGATGGCAAGAAATAAAAACAAAACTGAAAATACCTTGCCCCCCACCCTCCCTTCTTCCCAGGCTCAACTTCATTCCCAATTCTTCTACCTCCTCCCCTCATGAGTGGTACAGGGGGGATGGGAAATGGGGGTTGCAGTTAGTTCATAACAGGTCTTCTCTGCCGCTCCTTCCTCCTAACACTGTTCCCCTGCTCCACAGAATATCTTGAGTTGGAAGGGACCCATAAGAGCCCATCCAGTGCGGGGTCTCTCCCATGGGCTGCAGTCCTTCATGAACTGCTCCAGCATGGGTCCTTTCCATGGGGCACAGGCCATCAGGAACAGACTGCTCCAGCATGGGTCCCCCAGGGGCCACAGTTCCTGCCAGAAAACCTGCTCCAGCGCAGGCTCTCCATGGGGTCACAGCCTCCTTCAGGCACATCCACCTGCTCCAGCATGGGGTCCTCCATGGGCTGCAGGTGGATATCTACTCCACTGTTAACCTCCATGGGCTGCAGGGGGACAGCCTGCCTCACCATGGTCTTCACCATGGGCTGCAGGGGAATCTCTTCTCTGGTGCCTGGAGCACCTCCTCCCCCTCCTTCTTCACTGACCTTGGTGTCTGCAGAGCTGTTTCTCTCACATATTCTCACTCCTCTTTCTGCTGCTGCTGTGCAGTGTTTTTTACCCTTTCTTAAATATGTTATCACAGAGGCACTACCACCATCACTGACTGGCTCAGCTTTGGCCAGCAGTGGCTCTGTCTTGAAGCTGTCTGCAACTGTCTCTGTCTGACATGGGGGCAACGTCTGGTGTCTTCTCACAGAAACCACCCCTGCAGTGCCCCCACTACCAAAACCTTGCTACATAAAGCCAATACAGGTATCCATAATGTTAATGTAAGAGAATGTAAATAGTTGGGGAATTATTTGCTGTCAAGACAGCAGCTGCTTGAAATGAGAGGCACTGATGTGCTTACATATGGAAGGGCCCTAACTTAATCACAAGAAGGAATGGTAGGTTGTTTTCAAATCCTGCTTTCAAGTTTTGCCTCACTTCATAGGTGCGCTATGCAGATTATTCTTCCAGCCACGTTTTTCAGGAAGTGAAGTGTGATAGAGAGAAAAAAAAGAATTTTTGGTTTCAGTCAGTTGAGCATACCATTTCCTTTTACAATACCCTTGTTTAGGAGCCATATGTATATACAAGAAAGATGAAGGATTAAGCACCATGTTGTCTGCTCGGTTCTGTAACATGCTTCCTATATGTCCTGGGGAAGTCATCAGTTTCCACAGCTACAGAAACAGAGAACCATCCTAATCTGCTGTTAAAGAGGTTCTGTTAGCACAAGGTTAGGAGAAATGGTTAGAAATCTTGCAGAAGAGATTTAAAATAATCTTTTGAATAAACCATTAAGATAGAAGGCATTGGCTAACTACTTTTAAGACAAAGACCCACAACAGACAGCTTCAATAACTTACTAGTTGTTGCATTAAAATGCCAATGACCATGCTATATTGCCTTCTACAGAGCTCGCAGTAGTAAGTTCATTTGAAAGTAAGCTCTTACAGAAATAAAGGCCTTCTTTTATACACATTAAACATATATTTAAAGCTCCCTTTGATTTCTAGACAGATATTTCCATAGAGCATTTCAATGACACATCTACCACTTAAGATTGTTCCCCCATCCCAAATTCTAGCTGTAACAAAAGCCTAGTCAAAACAACATTCTAAGTTGGGTTTATTAGGTCTATCTTTCTGCATCTGATAAAACTTGTTTTAAGCTTTGGCACTTTCAATTTACCTTCATGTTAAGTGATTAGAGCCTTGCAGCTGAAATATTAAAACTCCCATGCATGCTGAGCAGATCATCTTGTTATACAAAGCTCTGTAATCTTATGGACTCTTCTGTACCATTGATTCCTTCAATCCCTCAGTTTCCTCTTCAGTTTTACAGCAATATTCTCTCCCAAGTTTCTTCTGGTTTGAGAGTTATCCAGTAAATTTAAAAGAGTATTTTCATAGCATGTCTCAAGACAGACACAGCAACATCAGACCACTGTGTCTAAGCTCTTCTAAATATCTCTGTAAATATTGCAAAGGAAGAGTGTACAAGCGGGATTCTGAGGGGATGTGTCCTGCCGTTGGTTTCAATAAACTGGCCTGGTTTGCAACTGCTGATCATAGATTTCACTACAGAGCTAATTTAGAAGAGGAAAATAAGCATCTGCAAGGAAGTAGAATGATTGTATTCAGCACATTCCTACACAGCAAGTGAAGGCTAAAAAACAAATATGAGGCTTTGGGTTAGAGTGCCTGCCCAGTGCACAACCCACATCCCCAATTTCTCTGCATACCACCAGGGGTCACTAATAACACATTACAGGCGGTCCTCAGTGGGGTAGGCAACTTTATTCTTCTATCAATCAGAATAACTTAAAAGTGTTTACATATTGCACAGTCACTCTTTTATACAAACATATACTTACTAGCATATTCACGAACCACATTAAGAGGTTCAGCAAGGACTGACACATTGTGAGGTTTCTATGCATGAAAATAAAATCTGCAGCTTTCTAAAAGACAAGCCATTCCTACAGTCTGTGAAAGCTCAAGTTCTCCTGAGAGACTATTCACAAGCTTCAAAATATCCACGTTTGGCATTAACTTCAATTAATTAATTAATTTGGGGAACAAACAAGAGGAGTTAGAGACGTGCACATGCCTGCAAGGATATGATCATATTGGCATCAGGGAGACATGGTGGGATGGCTCCTATGACTGGAGAGTTGGAATATAAGAATACAGGCTCTTCAGGAAGGACAGGCAGGGGAGATGAGGAGGGGGTGTTGCCCTCTATGACAAGGACCAGCTGGAGTGCATGGAGCTCCACCTGGGGACAGATGGAGAGGCCAACTGAGAGTTTATGGGTCAGGATTAAAGGGAGGGCAGGGACAGGTGATCTTACAGTGGGGGTCTGCTAAAGGCCACCCGACCAGGAAGATGGAGCAGATGAGGCCCTCCACAGACAGATAGGAGCAGCCTCACATTCACAAGTCCTGGTCCTTGTGGGGGACTTCAAACACCCCCATGTCTCTTGGAGGGACAACACAGCAGGGCATAAGCAATCCAGGAGGTTCCTGGAATGCATCAATGATAACTTCCTTCTCCAAGTGATAGAGGAGCCAACGAGGAGAGGTGCCATGCTGGACTTTGTTCTCACCAACAAGGAGGGGCTGGTGGGGAGTGTGAAGCTCAAGGGTAGCCTTGGCTGCAGTGACCATGAGATGGTGGAGTCCAAGATCCTTAGGGCAGCAAGGAGGGCAGACAGTAAGCTCACTACCATGGACTCCAGGAGAGCAGACTTTGGTCTATTCAGGAATCTGCTAGGCAGAGTACCATGGGATAAAGCCCCGGAGGGAAGAGGGGCCCAAGAAAGCTGGTTAATATTCAAGGATCACCTCCTCCAAGATCAGGAGCGAAGCATCCCAACAAAGAGGAAGTCTGGCAAAAACACCAGGAGGCCTGTATGGACAAACAAGGAGCTCCTGGACAATCTCAAACATAAAAAGGAAGCCTACAGAGGGTGGAAGCAAGGACAGGTAGCCTGGGAGGAATACAGAGAAATTGTCTGAGGAGCCAGGGATCAGGTTAGGAAAGCTAAAGCCCCGATAAAATTAAATTTGGACAGGGACGTCAAGGGCAACAAGAAAAGCTTCTATAGGTATGTCAGTGATAAAAGAAAGACTAGGGAAAATGTGGGCCCTCTCTGGAAGGAAACGGGAGACCTGGTCACCCGGGATATGGAGAAGGCTGAGGTACTCAATGACTTTTTTGCCTCGATCTTCACCAGCAAGGGATCTATCCACACTGCCCAAGTCGCAGAAGGCAAAGGCAGGGACTGGGAGAATAAGGTAGTAGCCCACTGTAGGAGAAGATCAGGTTTGAGACCAGCTGAGGAACCTGAAGGTGCACAAGTTAAGGGACCTGATGACATTCATCTGCAGGTCCTGAGGGAACCATCATATTTGAGAAGTCGTGGCAGTCCATTGAAGTTCCTGCTGACTGTAAAAGGGAAAAAGGAAGACCTGGGGAACTACAGGCCGGTCAGTCTCACCTCTCTGCCTGGCAAAAATCATGGAGCAGCTCCTCCTGGAAACTCTGCTAAGGCACATGGAAAATAAGGAGGTAATCAGTGAGAGCCAACATGGCTTCACTAAGGGCAAATCCTGCCTGACAAATTTGGTGGCCTTCTACGACAGGGTTACAGCATTGGTGGACAAGGGAAGAGTAACTGATGTCATCTACCTGGACTTGTGCAAAGCATTTGACGCTGTCCCGCATGACATCCTTGTCTCTAAATTGGAGAGACATGGATTTGACAGATGGACCACTCAGTGGATAAGGAATTGTCTGAGTGGTTGTACTGAAAGAGTTGCAGCCAACAGCTCAATGTTCAAGTGGTGAGCAGTGACGAATGGCATTCCTCAGGGGTTGGTACTGGGACCAGTACTATTTAACATCTTTGTTGGCAACATGAATGTTGGGACTGAGTGCACCCTCAGCAAGTTTGCCGATGACACCAAGCTGTGTGGTGCAGTTGACACACTGGAGTGAAGGGATGCGTCTGGAGGGACCTGGACAGGCTTGAGAGGTAGGCCCGTGCCAAACTCATGAAGTTCAACAAAGCCAAGTGCAAGGTCCTGCACCTGGGTCGGGGCAATCCCAGGCACAAATACAGGTTGGGCAGAGAATGGATTGAGAGCAGCCCTGAGGAGAAGGACTTGGGACTGTTGGTGGATGAGAAGCTCAATATGACCCAGCAATGCGTGCTTGCAGCCCAGAAAGCCAACCACATCCTGGGGTGCATCAAAAGAAGCGTGGCCAGCAGGTCGAGGGAGATGATTCTGCCCCTCTACTCTGCTCTCGTGAGACTCCAGCTGGGGTACTGCATCCAGCTCTGGAGTCCTCAGCACAGGAAGGACATGGACCTGTTGGAATGGGTCCAGAGGAGGGCCACAGAAATGATCAGAGGAGTTAGAGCACCTCTCCTATGAGGACAGACTGAGAGAGTTGGGGCTGTTCAGCCTGGAGAAGAGAAGGCTCCGGGGAGACCTTAAAGCAGCCTTCCAGTACCTGAAGAGACCCTACAGGAAAGATGGGGAGGGACTCTTTATCAGGGAGTGTAGTGACAGGACAAGGGGTAATGGTTTTAAACTGAAAGAGGGTAGATTTAGATTAGATATTAGGAAGAAATTCTTTATTGTGAGGGTGGTGAGGCACTGGAAGAGTCTGCCCAGGGAAGTTGTGGATGCCCCTTCCCTGGAAGTGTTCAAGGCCAGGCTGGATGGGGCTTTGAGGAACCTGGTCTAGTGGAAGGTGTCCCTGCCCATGGCAGGGGGGTTGGAACAAGATGATCTTTAAGGTCCCTTCCAACTCTATGATTCTATGAATTAACCAAACTCTCTTAGCTATGCTATACTTCAAGAACAAACATGTGCAAATAACATTTTCTTCAGCAATCCCACAGCATAAACAAGAAAATGAAAACTTTTTAGTGGAAGTACTACATTTCTGAAATATTACTTATTTGAAGGGCTTGCAGTTCAACACCAGTATACATATACAGACACACTCGTGAGATCCACGGACAAAGAAAGTTAACTAATAAATGGTACCTGTCTACTAAATATGAGCATCAGTGTAGCAATGCTAGGCTTTACCCACTAGCTTTCAGCCATGAGATCTTTAAATTCCGTGCACCAACAAGGAAGTACAGCCACACACAAAATAGGGAGAAACTCCAATGCATTGTGAGAGATGATGCAAGTTCTTTTCTTCTGAAGCTCATGCTATAGAATTAGAATATCAGAATTATAAAGAAAGTTCTCTGATTCATGTCTCTGCAGCATAAATGCTATGTTTAGGAGATGCAGAATTATCAGTGATGGTTTTCTGTGCTAACAGGAAGCGCTTCATACTCTCCCTCCAAAGAAGGGAGGACCATTTGTTTAAGGGATAGAACAAGATCCCATTCTTAATGGTTTTAACTAGAGAACCCAACAAATTACCAATGTCATTACAGGAGAAGAGAGGTGCTGACCTCTACAGTAATAGGAAGGACAGAAAAATATACAAGTTAATATAGTAATAAAATTTTGTTAAGTCAAGTAGGAGCACTGGGTATATGTACATGTGTATAATGCATAATTACACAGATAAATGCATAAATATTGAAATACATAATAAAGTTCTTTCTATTCAGGGACATTATAAATCATTTCACCAACTGCAAAACATACAAAGAATACTACATTCAACATACATGAAAACAGTAACACAATATATACAATATGGTGGGTATCCCAAGACAAAGCATCCCTTCATATACATGGTATACACATATATTCAATATATTATGACAATATATATTTTAAAACTTTGTTATAGACAACCCCCCCCTACAAAAACACAGCAAGGATCAAGCACACAAGTCCAGGACTGACAAAGAATTTGCTACCCGTGCCCACACCATCACCACTTTCATTGCTGGGAAAGATATGCCAGTGCTCTTTTCTGGGGTGCAATGCCTCCACATCC
Organism: Fratercula arctica; assembly: GCA_947846985.1. NCBI lineage: Eukaryota > Metazoa > Chordata > Aves > Charadriiformes > Alcidae > Fratercula > Fratercula arctica. The sequence goes on from CANTUZ010000025.1 coordinate 10,316,264, forward strand.
TTCAAGGCACTGTGAGCAGCAGCTGTGAAGTTAACATCACCAGTTGTGAGTAGGTCAAACACACATGAGTAAAAATAGATGTCCTTCACCAGTATCTTCTCATGGCATTTGGTGGTGGCAGTTTCCAGTGTGTACACTGACCAGGGATGAGTAGCACTTGCCTGGGGGAGTAACTGCCCCATCACAGACAATGGCAAGTGGCCGTTATCATAAATACGTTCACTTGAAGGGCAACCATTCACACAGAGCTGCAGATCCTGACTCTCCTCATAGGCCATAGCCAACTCCTGAGGCATGCGAATGGCCAGCATTAAGTAGTGTCCAAGTTGGCGTATATACACTGTGGTTCCGATGTACCTGGCATGCATTTCAACATATTTGCCACCAACTTTTTCCACAATTTGCAAGCTCTTGATGCTCCCACCAGTTCCACTTGTTGTGCCATCCACAAAAGCTGCAGGTAAGTCATCAGTCACTGCTTGATATACTTTCTGATCTGTACAGTCTCGGTATGATTTAAAGATAATAGTTATCTGGGGGTGGGGAAGAGAAAAAAAGAAGTTAGTGATCATGGAAAAAAAAAAAATCTCTTACTGGAAGAGTTGCCAGGATTAGCTGTGTTAGAGTACTGTAAAAGCACTGATATGTTTAGTCACAACCATCAATACAACAACCAGAGAGATGAGAGATGCATTACCAGAACAACTAGTCAAATTACTGGTTACAGCTCCTAATCCATTTGTCCTAGGAACTGGGAGATTTGACACTTCCAATCCACTGCTACTAGAGAATGTGCCCATGGAGAAACAAAACTAGACTGAAAAATAACCCAAACCATGTCCTTTGAAGGGTGACTTCCAGCATAGAAACCAGAAGCATAAACCAATTATTTGTTCTTTTAAGATTACAACTGGCCTTTTAAATCTTTATACTTATTGAATAAGCCATGACAGAAACAGTAGGTCCTCTGATACTCTGGAAATAGTTAGGCTATTTGGCAGACTGAGTTTGAGGTGTCCAGTGACTTTTTCCAAAATAAAAAGTATAATGAAGAGTTGCATATAAATATTAGAAACAGAGATGCTTCTTCTTTTCCAGTTTCAGAAGGGAGGAAACTGTAACTTCTTGAAAAGGTCAAAGGATATTTTGCACTGGAAATAGGGCTTCTAATCATCCCTTTCATCCTTGACTGACTAAATCAAGACTACTTAGTCTATTATTTAAGCACTCTGATATAAGATTCAGAGTACTCCAAAGCACATTAGAAGATATTTTCAAACTAACATGACAATTTTCCTTAAAATCTACTTACTAGCAATTCCACTTGTTTAATTTCAATTAACCAGCACACTTCTGCATAACAGCTTTTGTTTCTTGCTCCTCTGCTTTGAAATAAGAGCTAGAGCTTTAAAAGCTGGATTGCAAATAATCTGAGTAAAACCTTGACCCTTATCAGCCCCACCTCTTCATACCAGTTGTAAAAGACAAGTCTTTCCTTCTAGCACCTCTTCCTTCTCCCATCCCAACAACTCCAAATATGCAGGCATATGCTAAACACTATGCTATTTTTTAATGTTTGGTTTGTCCCAGTTAGTTCATTCTATTAGTCTTTCTGTCTCTCTCTGACATAACGTCCTGGTTTGAGGTAAAACAGAACAAATTTTACTTTGCAGCTAAGCCTCTTCTAACTAACTGAACTCTCTGAAACTAACAGCATATTTTTCCAACAGTATCCGCTTCCAGAGTGATAAGACCTGATCGTTTATAATTTATGCCAAGGAATAGTATGCAGAGATGCTATAACAACCAAGGTCAGCTGACTTTGTTATTTGCCCTATTGGAGGGTTGGAAATGGAAGAGCATAGAGGGGTCCCACCTGCGGGGAGGAGCGGACAGGCCAGGTGACCCAAAAATGACCAACAGGGTATTCCATCCCATCTGCCTCATGCTCAGTATAAAAGCTGAGGGATCAAAGGGTCAGCATCTTTCTTCAGTGGCCGGTGTCCAAGGAGGACTCTGTCTGTTCGTCTGCCTTTGATCCCGATCTGTGCATTCCTGAATCCAGATCCGGAATCCAGTTTCCATCCATTGCTGAGTCCAGTCTGGGACTTTCCCAGTGCCTGCCAGATCATCATCCTGGGACCTCAATATGGTTTTGTATATATTGTATATTTTCATTATTTTCTTTTTATTTTATTATTAATATTTCATTAGTTTAGTTTCTTTTAAACTCATAAGTTCGTTTCTCTCTCATCCTTCTCTCCCTGAAGGGAGATGCTCTACCTTCTCTGAAGGGTAGAGAAGTAAAAGAGAGCATCTGTTCATTTTAGCAGCCAGCCCAGCCCAAACCACAACACATACACATACAGAAAGTACTTGCTATTTTAATTACACGTGTTCCCACTGGTGCTGTGGAATCCAGATCCTGAGTTCAGCTCCCGTCCATCACTGAGTCCAGTCTGGGAATTTCCCAGTGCCTGCTGGTGCCATGATCGTCATCCTGGGAGCTCGATACAGTTTTGTATATATTGTATATATTTAATTATTTTCTTATTAATATTATCTTTTCTTTTTATTATTTTATTAATAATATTTCATTAGTTTAGTTTCTTTTAAACTCTTTAGTCTCTCTTTCTCTCATTCTTCTCTCACTTGGGAGAGAAGTTAGAGAGCATATGTTGTTCATTTTAGCGGCCAGCCCAGCCCAAACCATGACAAGATGCACTTTTAATTTAATTTTGGACCAAATCTTTCCATTCCTACAGATGCCAACAACATCATCCTCACTGAGTCTGCCAAGCATAAAGATTACTTAAACCCATCTTACCTCCTTTCAAAGATGGTGTTACTGAACATGTATCTTCTGAAGCTGCCCAAGTGAAGTTTCTAGAAGACTGGGGAGGGAGAGAGTAATCGGCAGTCCTGTGAGGGAGCAATGAACAGGATCACTAAGCAAAGGGCATGGGGTGGTGTAATGGGAAGGGATCACAAACTCAACAAAAAAGTTACCTCAACACTCAACAAAAGTGTTACCTCCAGCACCTGCGTATAAGAAAGGAAGTGCCTACAAGGCACCATTATGAAGAAATCCCCAAACCCTCTCCAGGAACTCAACATGCTGAGGTACCTCTCTGAAGCGCCTGTAGCACAGGGAATAAACACGATGAGTTAAGAAATCTGTGTGCAGTTGCAGGGCTATGATCTTGTTGGGATCACAGAGACGTGGTGTGATGGCTCCTGTAACTGGAATGTTGCAATGCAGGGATATGGGCTCTTTAGGAAGGACAGGAAGGGAAGATGAAAAGAGAGAATTGCCCTTCATCTGAGAGAGCAGCTGGAATGCATGGAGCCCTGCCTGGGAATGGATGAGGAGCCAACTGAGAGCTTATGGGTTAGGATAAAAGAGAGGACAGACAAAGGTGACATTCTAGGGTGTGTCTGCTATAGGCCACCCAACCAGGAAGAACAAATGGATGAGCCCCTCTACAGACAGGTAAGAACAGCCTCATGTTCACAGTCCCTGGTCCTCATGGGAGAATTCAACCACCCCGATATTTGTAGGAGGGACAACACAACAGGGCATAAGCAATCTAGGAGGTTCTTGGAAAGCATCAATGACAACTTCCTCACCCAAGTGATAGAGGAGCCAATGAGGAGAGGTGCTCTGCTGGACCTCCTACTGACCAACAAGGAGGGGCTTGTTGGGGATGTGAAGGTCAAAGGCAGCCTTGGCTGCAGTGACCATGAGATAGTGGAGTTCAGGATCCTGAGGGGAAGGAGGGAGGAGAGTAAACAGTAAGCTCACAACCCTGGACTTGAGGAGAGCCAACTCTGGCCTCTTCAGGGATCTGCTTGGAAGAGCCCCTTGGGACAGGGCTCTGGAGGGAAGGAGGGTCTGAGAAAACTGTTTAATATTTGAGGATCACCTCCTCCAAGCTCAAGAGTTCCATCCCAACAAGCAAGATGTCAGGCAAAAATGCCAGGAGGTCTGCATGGATGAACAAGGAGAGCCTGGCAAAACTCAAACACAAAAAGGAAGCATACAAGAGGGAGGAAGCAAGGAGGGGTAACCTGGGAGGAATACAGAGACATTGTCTAAGCATGCAGGGATGAGGTTAGGAAAGCTAAAGCCCACATGGAATTGAATCTGTGCAGGGTTGTCAAAGACAAAAAGAAGGGTTTCTACAGGTACATAGGATACAAAAGGAAGACTAGGGAAAATGTGGGCCCATTGCTCAATGAGATGGGGGACCTGGTGACACAGGACGCAAAAAAGGCTGAGGAACTGAATGCCGCCTTAGCCTCAGTTTTTACCAGCAAGACCAGCCTTCAGGAATCCCAGGTCCTAGGAGGAAAGTCTGGAGCAAGGAAGACATACCCTTGGTGGAAGAGGTTCAGGTCAGGGAACATGTAAGCAAACTGGACATACACAAGTCCATGGGCCCAGACAGGATGCACCCACAAGTGCTGAGGGGACTGGCAGATGTCATTGCAAGGCCATTCTCAATAACCTTTGAAAGATCATGGCAACTGGGAGAAGTGCCCAAGGACTGGATGGAAGCAAATGTCACTCCTATCTTCAAGAAGGATGACCCAGGGAACTACAGGCCAGTCATCCTCAACTTGATCCCTGAGAAGGTGATGGAGCAGCTAATCCTGGGAACCATTTCCAGGCACATAAAGGATGGGAAATAATCAGTTGTGCTTGACCAACTTGATAAACTTCTACAATGAAATGACTAGCCTGGTAGATGAGGGGAGGGCAGTGAATATAGTCTACCTGGACTTCAGAAAGGCCTTTGACACTCTCCCATAAGATCCTCATGGACAAGCTGTTGATGTATGGGCTAGACAAGCAGACAGTGAGGTGGGTTGAAAACTGGCTGAATAGCTGGGCCCAGAGGGTAGTAATCAGCAATGTAAAGCCTAGTTGGAGGCCAGTAACTAGCGGTGTATCCCACGGGTTGATAATGGGTCTGATTCTGTTCAATATCTTCATTAATGATCTAGACGATAGGGCAGAGTATACCCTCAGCAAGTTTGCTGATGACACCAAATTAGGAGGAGTGACTGATACACCAGAGGGTGGTGCTGCCGCCATCCAGAGGGACCTCAACAGGCTGGAGAAATGGGCTGACAGGAACCTCATGAAGTTCGACAAGGGGAAATACCAAGTCCTGTACCTGGGGAAGAATAACCCCAGGTATCAATATATGCTGGGGGGCTGCCCAGATGGAAAGCAGCTTGGCAGAAGTGACAGGACAAGAGGCAATGGGCACAAACTGAAGCACGGGAGGTTCCATCTGAATATCAGGAAACACTTTTTTTTTTCCTTTGGACCATGAGGGTGACCGAGCACTGGAACAGGTTGTTCAGAAAGGTGGTGGAGTTTCCCTCCTTGGAGATATCCAAAAGCCATCCGGACATGGTCTCGGGCAACTGGCTCTAGGTGACCTTGCTTGAGCATGGGGGTTGGAGCAGATGACCTCCAGAGGTCCCGTCCAACCTCAAAACCTCAACCATTCTGTGATAATACATCTCTAGAAGGTCCATGGCTGGTGTGCCTTAAACACAACACTTGTAACACTGCATTATCACACTATTCTGTGAGCACCATAATGGAATTACAGTGCTGTAGGTCTGCAGTTAGTAGGTGCAACTATGTTGCTATTTTACCATAGATTCTACAGCTTTATATGTTAGATTGACCCTGGCCAGCAACTAAGCACCCACCCGTTGCTCGTTCACTTTCCCTCCACCCCAGGAGGATGGGGGAAGAGAACGGGAAGAGCAAAAGCAAGAAAAATGCACGAGCTGAGATAAAGACAATTTAATAAGGGAAAAACACGCCCACAGAAAAAAAAAAAACAACAAAACACACCACAACAAAACCAAGTGATGCAAAGGCAATCACTCATCACCTCCCACAAGCAGACTGATGCTCAGCCCATCTCTGAGCAACAGCTACTTTGGAAAAACTACCTCCCTTTTTTTTTTCTTTTGCTGAGTATTATGTCATATAGCATGGAATATCCCTTTGGTCAGTTTGGGTCAGCCATCCAGGTTGTGTCCCCTCCCAAATTCTTGCCTACCCCCAGTCTGCTTGCTTGCAGGGGGTGGGGTGAGGCAGGCGCACACAGAGCAAGAAACAGAGAAAGCTTTGAGCTAAGTACTGTTGTGTTGTTCAGCAATAATCAAAACACTGGTGTGTTATCAACAGTCTTGGTCACAAATTGAAACAGCATGGCTGCTATGAAGAAAGTTAACTCCATCCCAACAAAACCCAGTACACTTCATATCCTTGAATTTCACATATTTGCAGTGAAGTGACAGTGTTCTTTAAGACAGACATTTTCATCAGTTTGTTCATAATTATATTGTTTATTAGGTTTTGTTAGCTTTACTGCTATAAAGTATTAACAGCTGAAAAAAAAATGACACAAGAATCAAGAGACTTAATGTGTTGTTCTTAAGCATGAGAAGAGTGCATTTTTCAATGAAAGAAATTAAACATTTTCTATTTTGCAGCTGTAACACTGTCGTGGTTTGGCCTCAGACGGCAACAAAGAACCACGTGTCGCTCGCTCAGCGCTTCCCGGTACGGGAAGGATCAGAAGAAAAAGGCAAAACTCTTGGGTTGAGACAAAGGCAGTTTAACAGAACAGCAAAGGGAACAAGAAAACAACAACACGGACAGAGGAATATACAAACGCGATTACGGAACCACCGCTCCCCCCGCCGGTCTGGACCCGGATGCGCCAGCCCACTCCAAACCCAACTGCCTGCCCCCTCCCCTCCTTTTAATCTCAGGGTGGGCGTGGCTCCCATGGCATGGAATACTTAACCCTGTCCCCGCCGGAACCAGGACAAACACCAACCAGAGCATCATCACAAACAAATGAATTCTCATTCCTGTAGGAACCCAGACTTCCTTAGGTAAATGACTCCAAGAACAGGAGTTAGTAAACTGTATTAGTTCTAAAAGCAAGAAAAGAGACAAACATTTCATCAGCTTATTTTTTGAAAAACCTTGGTGAATAGCTACTGTAAAAGAAAGCACCTGCAACTCTACCAAGTTAATATTCCTTCAGTTACTAGTTTTGAAAAAAAGCACTTCACTGTAGCACAGTTGTTTCTGTAGTCTGCATTCATTCATTTTGTCATCAAGTATTTTATTATTTTGTAGTTTGCATTCTACTATATCACTCATCATGCCTTTAAAATGCACGCAGACTATTAAAGTCTTCATTTGCTTTGAATTAGTACAAGGTTGTACATACAGTTGTTTTCTTATAGGGTCTTGTGATCAAGATCACATCCCAATATTTAATTGGCCCCTACCGCTGTTTCCATTTCCCCCCCTTCATAGAACTCCACTAGGGAAAGAGGGAGCAAGTAGGGGAAAGGGCAGAAGAAAGAAAAAACAGTTCAGAGCTACAGAAGCAAATCCTATTTTCAGCACACAAATTCACACATATATTGCATGTCCTTGGTGACTTAGAAAATCTGAAATAGCAACTTTCCTCATGGATTAGTTTGAGCAAGTAAGCAATATAAGAGTTTGGCACATTTGTACTGTACTACTCCATCTATTATTGATGCTATCTAAAATATCAATGCCTTTGTTAAACATTTATTTTTCTTCTGACCAAGCTACTCTGGCTCTGCTTATTAATTTTTAAATATTTCTTTCCTTGCACAGTCTAGCCCAGCCATAACAATAAGATGCAAATTCAACTCCCATATCTAGAAAGGCAACTTCAGATGCCCATCTTTTAGACCTACTGCAGGCAAAATTCCTGAGGAGAGAGTTCAGGCAAAACCTGCCTAGAATTAGGCCAGACTTCATACAGGTGTTAGAAAACACAAACGTGACAGTACCACATGCAAGAAGGTGATACTACTTATTGGACAGTGAATGCAGAAAAACTGGAGTTCTGTTGTGGGGTTTTGGGTTGGTTTTTTTGTTTTTTGTTGGTTTTTGGGGGGGGCAGGGGTGTGTGTTGTTTTGCTTTGTTTTCCTTTTACTTAAGAAAAAAGACACGTTAAAAGAAAGAAGGTTTCTATTGTGCTTGGAAATATTTTGATCTTGCCCAGTTTCACTTACAATTTTAGTGGAATAGCTCCAGGTCCATCTCCCTCCCCATACATTTCTCTTGACTAGGTTGCGCTTTCAGGCAAGGGGCATGCATTCATGCAGAACCTACCTCAATACCACTGTAGACTCAAAGTGGTACTAAAATTCAGACCCACCCCTTCCTCCTCAACTACAAATCCCAGCACATATGGGCCACAACACCTACCTTGGAAAGGTTACAGTCAGCATTCAAGTATGTAACAAGAAAAGCTAGTTAGAGAGGCAAGGAACATTGATTATAACAAGGAAGTTATTCAAACATTTAACAACTGTACACTCAACCAGTGGAACATGCACACCGAAATAGAGCCTTTACAATTCACAGAATCACAGAATGGTTCAGGTTGGAAGGGACCTTGTCCTGGTTCCGGCAGGGACAGGGTTAAGTATTCCATGCCATGTGAGCCACGCCCACCCTGAGATTAAAAGGAGGGAGGGGGCGAGCAGTCGGGTTCGGAGCGGGCTGGCGCGTCCCGGGGCCGGAGCGGCGGGGAGCGGCGGGGAGCGGCGGTTCCCTAATCGCGTCTGTATATTTCTCTGTCGGTGTTATTGTTGTTGTTTTCTTGTTCCCTTTGCTGTTCTGTTAAACTGCCTTTGTCTCAACCCAAGAGTTTTGCCTTTTTCTTTTGATCCTTCCCGTACCGGGAAGCGCTGGGCGAGCGACACGTGGTTCTTTGTTGCCGTCTGAGGCCAAACCACGACAGTCCTTTTTGGCGCCCAACGTGGGGCCCGAAGGGTTGAGACAACGACAGAATCTAACTAGAGCTTGAAAAAACGAATTTGTTAGGTAAATAGTCACGGTTACTATGTTGCTTAGTTTGTTCTCATGGCTGTGTTATGTAAACTCCTATGTGTTTTATGCACTCCCTGTGATGATATTTGTTACTTCTGGGAGGGGGATGAGGATTATCATTTTGCTGTCCTGTGCAAGATCGGCTTATGATATGATAACATCACTTGTTAGACGGTTATTTTGGGGCGTTTATGTGATATTGCTCTCCTGTCCGTACATTGGGTACCACCTCTCAGAATTCATTAATAATTACACCCAGTCTATGGGGGAAACAGGGGGGGACACTTTCCCCAGCTCTTTTGCCTCCCTTTTCTCCTTTGAGTCAGGTATGACAGCTTTTGAGAATTTTGAATATCCTTGGGATGCTCAAACCAGCATGTTCCTAGTGTTATATTTGCTGAATATGTTCCAGGTCTCGTTTAGGGTTAAACGACTATTTAAGACTACCACCCAGAGATCTGCTCCAAGGCTGGACAGTCAGGGGTGGCATGGCAGGTGGGAGAACATGGGCAGGTACCTAGAGAACTTCTCACCTCCAATGGTCTGGGACTTCACCCCTGAACAATTACAGGACCCTGATAGAATAGTAGAATATCTGAAGGGAAAGTGCTGTGGCTATTCTAGAGAGGCACAACTCACCGCACTGTGCTGGGCCCTGGCTAGTGTCTACCAGGCACTGCTCAGTGCTATGCAGCACCCTCAGAAGAAAGAGACAGAGACCAGACCAGCAGGCGCTGCGGCCCCTGCGGCAGGCGCTGCGGTTGCTGTGGCCCCTGTGGCAGGTGCTGCTGCGACGGGCACTGCGGCTACTGCGACCCCTGCGACGGGCACTGCGGCTACTGCGACCCCTGCGACAGGCACTGCGGTGACTGCAACCCCTGCGACGGGCACTGCGGCTACTGCGACCCCTGCGACGGGCACTGCGACCCCTGCGACAGGCACTGCGGCTACTCCAACCCCTGCGACAGGCACTGCGGCTACTGCAACCCCTGCGACAGGCACTGCGGCTACTGCAACCCCGGTGACAGACACTGCAGCTACTCCAGCTCCGGTGACAGCCACTGCTGCTGAACCAGGGAACCAACCCGTGCCAGTATCCGTTGCCCCCATACAAAAGAAGAAGTATACAAAGAAATCGGTTCGCATAGTAAGAGATGACGATGAACCAGGGCCATCACAAGGACAGGAGGAAGAGGCAGAACCAGAGATAATTACCCGATCCCTATCCCTGAGTGAGCTGCGGGATATGCGAAAAGATTTTAGCCGACTTTCAGGCGAGCACATTGTCACCTGGCTGCTTCGGTGTTGGGATAATGGGGCCAGTAGCCTGGAATTAGAGGGTAGGGAAGCCAGGCAGTTGGGATCCCTGTCTAGGGAAGGCGGCATTGACAAAGCAATTGGAAAAAAGACCCAAGCCCTCAGCCTCTGGAAGCGACTCCTGTCAGGCGTGAGGGAGAGGTACCCCTTCAGTGAAGATGTTGTATGTCAACCAAGCAAATGGACCACCATGGAAAGAGGTATCCAGTACCTGAGAGAATTAGCCGTGCGGGAGATGATTTATTATGACTTGGACAACACAGACTTGCCCACAGATCCTGATGAGGTGCACTGCACAAGGCCCATGTGGCGGAAGTTTGTACGGAGCGCACCATCGTCATATGCCAACTCATTGGCAGTAATGGAATGGAAAGGTGAAGAAGGACCAACGGTGGATGAGGTGGCTGGCCGGCTCCGGCGATATGAAGAAAGCCTCTCTTCCCCCCTTGTCTCAGCTGTGGAGAAACTGTCCCGGAAGGTTCAGCAACTTGAAGAGAATATGTCCTACTCCCCACCTGTACGGGCCAGCATCTCAGCTATTAGAAGCAGACATTTCCCCACTCAAGAGAGAGAGTACAAAGGGTACACACCACGAGGCACCCTGTGGTTCTACCTGCGAGACCATGGAGAGGACATGAGGAAGTGGGATGGACAACCTACTTGGATCCTGCGGGCACGGGTACAGGAGTTGCAAGGAAGGACAACCACAAAAGGGGATCCCTCCAGGAAAAGTGCCGCCCCAGTTTCCAGTGGGCAGTTCCCCAGACAGACCATAAGGCCTGATCTTGCTTCTGATCCTCTTGAAGGAACCTCCAAGTCATTTCTGCAAGAAGTGAGTACCGGATACCATGACCAGTATTAGAGGGGCCCTGCCTCCAGCCAGGTGGAGGAAAGGGACAACCGGGTTTATTGGACAGTGTGGATTCGATGGCCTGGCACATCAGACCCACAGGAGTATAAGGCTCTAGTGGACACAGGAGCACAGTGTACTCTGATACCATCAAGCTATAGAGGGGCAGAACCCATTTGTATTTCTGGGGTCACAGGGGGATCCCAAGAGTTGACTGTACTGGAGGCTGAAGGGAGCCTAACTGGGAATGAGTGGCAAAAGCATCCCATTGTGACTGGCCCAGATGCTCCATGCATCCTTGGTATAGATTACCTCAGGAGAGGGTATTTTAAGGACCCAAAGGGGTATCGATGGGCCTTTGGCATAGCTGCCTTGGAGGCGGAGGAAGTTAGACAGTTGTCCACCTTGCCTGGTCTCTCGGAGGATTCTTCTGTTGTGGGGTTGTTGAGGGTCGAAGAACAGCAGGTGCCGATTGCTACCACAACGGTGCATCGGCGGCAATATCGCACTAACCGAGACTCTCTGATTCCCATCCATAAGCTGATTCGTCAACTAGAGGTTCAAGGAGTGATCAGTAAGACTCGCTCGCCTTTTAATAGTCCTATATGGCCGGTGCGAAAATCCAATGGAGAGTGGAGGCTAACTGTAGACTATCGTGGCCTGAATGAAGTCACGCCACCACTGAGCGCTGCTGTGCCGGATATGCTAGAACTCCAGTATGAACTGGAGTCTAAGGCAGCCAAGTGGTATGCCACGATTGATATAGCGAATGCATTCTTCTCAATCCCTTTGGCAGCAGAGTGCAGGCCACAGTTTGCTTTCACTTGGAGGGGCATCCAGTACACCTGGAATCGACTGCCCCAGGGGTGGAAACACAGCCCCACCATTTGCCATGGACTGATCCAGACTGCACTGGAACAGGGTGAAGCTCCAGAACATCTGCAGTACATTGATGACATCATTGTATGGGGAAACACAGCCGAAGAAGTTTTTGAGAAAGGGGATAAAATAGTCCAAATCCTTCTGAAAGCTGGTTTTGCCATAAAGCGAAGTAAGGTCAAGGGACCTGCACAGGAGATCCAGTTCTTAGGAATAAAATGGCAAGATGGACGCCGCCAAATCCCAATGGATGTGATCAACAAAATAGCAGCTATGTCTCCACCAACTAGCAAAAAGGAAACACAAGCTTTCTTAGGCATTGTGGGTTTTTGGAGGATGCATATCCCAGATTACAGTCTGATTGTAAGCCCTCTGTATCAAGTAACCCGGAAGAAGAACAATTTTAAATGGGGTCCTGAGCAACGACAAGCTTTTGAACAAATCAAACAGGAAATAGTCCATGCAGTGGCCCTGGGGCCAGTCCGGGCAGGACAAGATGTGAAAAATGTGCTCTACACCGCAGCCGGGGAGAATGGCCCTACCTGGAGCCTCTGGCAGAAGGCACCAGGGGAGACCCGAGGTCGACCCCTAGGGTTTTGGAGTCGGGGATACAGAGGATCCGAAGCGCGCTACACTCCAACAGAAAAGGAGATCTTGGCAGCATATGAAGGGGTTCGAGCTGCTTCGGAGGTGGTTGGTACAGAAGCACAGCTCCTCTTAGCACCTCGACTGCCGGTGCTGGGTTGGATGTTCAAAGAAAGGGTCCCCACCACACATCATGCAACTGATGCTACATGGAGTAAGTGGATTGCACTGATCACACAGCGAACTCGAATGGGAAACCCCAGTCGCCCAGGAATTCTGGAAGTGATCATGGACTGGCCAGAAGGCAAGGATTTTGGAATGTCACCAGAGGAGGAGGTGACGCGTGCGGAAGAGGCCCCACCATATAATAAACTGCCAGAAAATGAGAAGCAATATGCCCTGTTCACTGATGGGTCCTGCCGGATTGTGGGAAAGCATCGAAAGTGGAAGGCTGCTGTGTGGAGTCCTACACGACAAGTTGCAGAAGCCAGTGAAGGACAAGGTGAATCGAGCCAGTTTGCAGAGGTGAAAGCCATTCAGCTGGCTTTGGACATCGCCGAGCGAGAAAGATGGCCAGTACTTTATCTCTACACCGACTCATGGATGGTGGCAAATGCTCTGTGGGGATGGTTACAGCAGTGGAAGCAGGGCAACTGGCAGCGCAGAGGCAAACCCATCTGGGCTGCTGAACTATGGCAAGATATTGCTGCCCGGATAGAGAATCTGGTTGTGAAAGTACGCCACGTAGATGCCCACGTACCGAAGAATCGGGCCACGGAGGAACATCAGAACAACCAGCAGGTGGATCGGGCTGCCAGGATTGAAGTGGCTCAAGTGGATCTGGATTGGCAACGTAAGGGTGAACTATTCATAGCTCGGTGGGCCCATGAGACCTCAGGCCACCAAGGAAGAGATGCGACATATAGATGGGCTCGTGACCGAGGGGTGGACTTGACCATGGACACTATTGCACAGGTCATCCATGAATGTGAGACATGCGCTGCAATCAAGCAAGCCAAGCGTTTGAAGCCTCTTTGGTATGGAGGACGATGGTTGAAATATAAATATGGGGAGGCCTGGCAGATTGATTATATCACACTGCCACGAACCCGTCAAGGCAAGCGCTATGTGCTCACAATGGTGGAAGCAACCACTGGATGGCTGGAAACATACCCTGTGCCCCATGCCACTGCCCGGAATACTATCCTGGGCCTTGAAAAGCAAGTCCTGTGGCGACATGGTACCCCAGAGAGAATTGAGTCGGACAATGGGACTCATTTCCGAAACAGCCTCATAGACACCTGGGCCAAAGAGCATGGTATTGAGTGGGTATATCACATCCCCTATCATGCACCAGCCTCTGGGAAGATAGAACGGTACAATGGACTGTTAAAAACTACACTGAGAGCAATGGGTGGTGGGACCTTAAAACATTGGGATGCACATTTAGCAAAGGCTACCTGGCTAGTTAACACCAGGGGATCTACCAATCGGACTGGCCCTGCCCAGTCAAAACTTCCACGTACTGTAGAAGGGGATAAGGTCCCCGTAGTGCACATGAAGAATATGTTGGGGAAGACAGTCTGGGTTAGTCCTGCCTCAGGCAGAGGCAAACCCATCCGTGGGATTGCTTTTGCCCAAGGACCTGGGTGCACTTGGTGGGTAATGTGGCAGGATGGGGAAGTCCGATGTGTACCTCATGGGGACTTGATTTTGGGTGAGAATAGCCAATGAATCAAATCGTGTGCAACACTGTCACTGTATGTCCTCGTTACTATAATTGCTATTGGCTGTACTGCAGTAAGAATCACCCAAATTAAGGACAGATGGACTTTGATGAACAGTTGAGTAAAGCAAAGTGGTGATGGGATCAGAGCTGACGCCCAGCAACTTCCTCAAGATCTGCATCTTCGGCCCATGGACTGTGTGCATGAGCTACGCCGGGTATACAGTCACATGTTCCGAAAACTGTAAGATCTGAGCATGGCAAAAATGGTATGGAATAAGGGGTGGATAATGTCCTGGTTCTGGCAGGGACAGGGTTAAGTATTCCATGCCATGTGAGCCACGCCCACCCTGAGATTAAAAGGAGGGAGGGGGCGAGCAGTCGGGTTCGGAGCGGGCTGGCGCGTCCCGAGCGGGCTGGCGCGTCCCGGGGCCGGAGCTCTGTCGGCGTTATTGTTGTTGTTTTCTTGTTCCCTTTGCTGTTCTGTTAAACTGCCTTTGTCTCAACCCAAGAGTTTTGCCTTTTTCTTTTGATCCTTCCCGTACCGGGAAGCGCTGGGCGAGCGACACGTGGTTCTTTGTTGCCATCTGAGGCCAAACCACGACAGACCTTAAAGATCATCTAGTTCCAACCCCCCTGCCATGGGCAGGGACACCTCCCACTACACACCAGGTTCCTCAAAGCCACATCCAGCCTGGCCTTGAACACTTCCAGGGATGTGGCATCCACAACTTCCCTGGGCAGACTCTTCCAGTGTCTCACCACCCTCACAGTAAAGAATTTCTTCCTAATATCCAATCTAAATCTCCCCTCTCTCAACTTGAGGCCGTTACCCTGTGTCCTATCATTACACTCCCTGATAAAGAGTCCCTCCCCATCTTTTCTGTAGGCCCCCTTTAGGTACTGGAAGGCCACTATAAGGTCTCTTCTCCAGGCTGAACAGCCCCAACTCTCTCAGCCTGTCCTCATAGCATAGGTGCTCCAGCCCTCTGATCATCTTCGTGGCCCTCCTCTGGACCCCCTCCAACAGGTCCATGTCCTTCCTGTGCTGAGGACTCCAGAGCTGGACGCAATACTCCAGGTGGGGTCTCACGAGAACAGAGTAGAGGGGCAGAATCACCTCCCTCGACCTGCTGGCCACACTTCTTTTAATGCAGCCCAGGATGCAGTTGGCTTTCTGGGCTGCAAGTGCGCATTGCCTGCTCATGGTGAGCTTCTCGTCCACCAGCATCCCCAAGTCCTTCTCTCTCCTCAGGGCTGCTCTCAATCCATTCTCCGCCCAACCTGTATTTGTGCCTGGTTTCAGTTGGGATAGAGTTAATTTTCTTCCTAGTAGCTGCTGTGTTTTGGATTTAGTATGAGAATAGTGTTGATAACACGTATTGTTTTAGTTGTTGCTAAGTAATGCTTATATTAAGTCAAGGACGTTTTTAGCTTCCCATAGAAGCTGAGAGGGAGCATAGACCGGACAATTTGCCAAAGGACTATTCCATATCATAGACATCATGCTCAGTATATAAATAGGGGTTGGCTGGGGGGCAGACATCCGTGATCGCTGCTTGGGATGGGCTGGGCAATCAATGCATCAGGCGGTGAGAGCAATTTGTGTTGCATCACTTTTACCATTATTATTATTTTTCTTTTCCATTACTGTTCTATTAAATTGCCTTTATCTCAACACATGAGTTGTTTGGTGTTTTGTTCCCTGCCCCCCCCCCCCCCCCCCCCCCCTTTTTCTCCCTACCCTACCAGGGTGTGTGGGGGAGTGGTGAACAGCTGTGCGGTCCTAGTTGCCGGCTGGGGTTAAACCATGACAATAACATTTCTTATGACAAAAGATTTTGCTATTGAGCATTTCTTTTGTTAACAGAGCAGCACAGAAGCAGATGAGATCCCGCAGTGAGCCTATGTAATAACATGTCTGTATGTCTGAGCAAGGCACAGTGGGACAGGCAGACTGCAGAGATGGCAATCTGATGCATCAGCAGCTAGTAGTGCTTCTTACGCTTTATCTTCAGAATAGGTCTGCAGTTTAAACTACATACCCCTAATGCCCGACATGAAGAGAAAGCATTCAAATGCCTTCATTATGTACTATTCCAGTCTACAGGAAAAGATAAGGAATGATTATGCTTAAGGGGAAACACAGCCCCAGTGATTTATTAATGATTTAATTTAACACTGGAGAATAAGCAGGAAGATGGTTCAGCAAGAGGTTTCATGATGTTAGGCCAGTGGTCTTCAAATATCCCTGGGAGACCTGTGAATGACTGAAATGATCTGCGGGAGGCAGTTCACAGGTAGACAGCTGCATAGCATTGATGGGGAATTTTTATCATACCCCTTGGGGTGAATTAAACACACATTTGTGCTTAAATATAAAAACTTACTGAAGAATGCATTGGGCAGAGTCCTACCACCATAAGTGATTGTATAAGGAGTCTGCAAAGATGTGCAGATTCATTATGTATGCTTGCACCCAGCACCAATCCTGTGAGCATCAACATGGGGCACCTCAGCCCCATCTCCCCAAGCACCAGTTCTGCTGCCCAAAGGTGGCTCCAGAGAGCTCACATCCCAGGACTACTACAAGACAATGTTGCAGGGATTTCTTATCTTATCAGCAAAGGAAACTTCACTCCCTTACAGGGAGTCCTTCTGTCTCCTGCTTCCAACCCATTTAACCCCTTCTGCAGTTGGGCTTTCCTGCCCTCCATGCCAGATTGTTTCTTGGTCACAAGTTACCAGTGTTGAGCAGTTACAATTTGAATTCCCCCATCAGCATACATGAAATCTCTAAAAGGGTCTCACAACCCTGTCCAAAAGCTTTTCGAGCTCATAAATACAGGAAAGTTCAAAGTCTAACATAAGTGGATTGTGGTGGTTTGGGTGATGATGACAGATGCTCTCCCCCACCTCTCGCTCCAAGGAGAGGGAGAGATAAAGAGATTTATGAGTTTAGAAAAACTAAACTACTTTAATGAAATATTAACAATAAAAAGGAAATAATGAAATAGATACAATATATACAAATATACACAAAACCATATCAAGCTCCCAGGGAGACGTCACTGGCAGGCACTGGGAAAGTTCCAGACTGGACTCAGTAATGAATGGGAACTGAATTCCAGATCTAGCTTCACAAATGCACAGAGCGGGATCAAAGGCAGACAAACTGACAGGGTCATCCTCAGACATCAGTCATTGAAGAAAGAGAGCCATTCTGACTCCTTTGATTCCTCAGCTTTTATACTGCGCATTGCAGATGGGATGGAACACCCTATTGGTCAGTTTGGGGTCACCTGACCTGTCCACTCCTCCCCACAGGTGCAACCCCTCCATGGGGTAAACAACCAAGTCAGCTGACCCTGGTTGCCACAGCATCAAGTAAGAGCAAGAGCCTCTCTCACTGAACAGAAGGCTGGCTCTGCTCCACCCCAAACCAGGACATGGATTTAGAGGAGACTGCTTCAATTATGTTGCTGGTGCCAAGTTCTGGGGATGTTATAAAACTACATACAGTAATCCCTCATCAGCCTGCTGGTCACCTACAGAAGTGCCACACAACATTTCACCATGTGACACCCTGCTCCAAGACCAACATCAGCGGCTTATGCAGGATGCCACCCACATTATCCATGTAAGGTATGATTCTCTCAAATCACGCTGCCATTGGTGGAGCCAAGGAGCAGCACGACTCTTACACACATTCAAAAGGCATTTGCACAATTGGCTGTTGTGGCCAGATGACCTGGACACCAAATGTCCCTGGCAGTCCACTGGAGCTATGGCATCACTTATGATCCTGTGCTTGCTATTGGTGAGTGGGCAAGTTGCTGTATGGGCACATTGTTACACATCTTTCCTACTGCCTCAAAGTTGGGTTTTTTTTGTTTGTTATAATGCATTGTCAGATTCCATTACTGTTTGGACTCCATCATGACAAGTTACCATCTCATGTCAAAGAAGAAAATGTGAAGGAAAGGTATGCAAATCCCATGCACAGAGAAATGAAGAGGAAATGGGGGGGGGGAGGACAGAGTTCAGCATTAGATTTCCAAAGAGAAACTCAAGGTCACTCAGGAAAGTACTTCTCAGATGCGATTAAGCAAGAAGGTCACTGTTTATAAGTAACTCTAGAAACAGCTAGTATCTATTATTGATTAATTTCAAAACTACTCAGAACTTCATAATAGTTAAGTGTCCTTTAATCAATTGGAACAGTAGTTTAAAATATTCTACCTCCTTTTTGTTCCTAAGTGGACAGTCCAAGGAAAAAGGCTCTTCTCCCCTGTAGCGAGTTTGCAAAACATATATGGTAACAGGCAGGTAAAGCACACAACATTAAACTCACATCTCCACATCTGATAAAAACACTGCCACCTTTATTTATAACTTTATTCTCCTTCCTTCTGTCCCTGAGAACCCCCCCAGAGGCTTTAAAGACAGTCAGATAGATACAGCTGAGTATGTGTGCATGCTCTTGCCTCCTTTCCACCCCTCAAATTAAGTTATTCAAGACACAAGCTTCTGCAACAGTTCTCCAGCAGCCCCAGAGACAGAAAAACTGTTTAGTGCCTGATAAACTGTCATAGCTTGTCCTACAAAACAACCTCTAGTAAGGTCAGGCTATCCTGAACACCAGGAAATAGGATTGTTTATTTTTACACCAATGAAGCTGGCAAATCTTTAAAATCAGTACATTGCCTGCACCCAGTAAGATATTGGTAGTTTTGCTGCAGGTCCTGTTTTTCTTACAAGACTGTCTGGAACAACATGGCACATCAGTGTAATCTAGCATAGCTTCACACATACTAAATGTGTTCATGGCAGAATTAAATGAGCTTTCTTTATGGAGGAGGAAAGAACTGTGAAAATGATGAAGGCACAAGCAGAGAGCTAAGATCACATCAGAGAAACACAGACCTTAATTTTAGACAAGCCTGAGCTCCAAAACTAAACACAAGACCAAAGAGCTTATTTGCATCTTCTGCCCAGTACACAGAAATTCTATTAGAAGAGAAAAATACAGCTTCCAGCAGAAAGTATCTTCTGCTACAGCTTTTAAGCAGCTGAACAATAACTGGAAAACAAGTGTTATATTATTTAAAGGAGAGTAAGTACAGGCTGTTCAGTCCAGTGATCTCCTCCTACAACAAAATAGAAGTCAGACTGCAAAAGAGACATCTAAGTGTTTTGACTCTGAGGAAAAAGACCACTTACCCAATGTTTCACTATACTGCTAATACAACCTATTCCCAGGTTCAAAACTTTATGACCAGTAAACCCCCTGCAGTAAAAACTCTGGGTTTTCCACCACCATTTGTTTGTTTTTCTCTGCCCTCCCTTTCACTCTTAACCAACCCACTACAAGACACCCAGATAAGAGGAGTTCCCTGTCTGTTTTTAATTACTGCAAACAAGAAGTTTTCCATAGGGAAGTACAAACACCTCTGTCTTATTTGCTATTCAGGGACAACTATGCTAGTGATATCCAGAACACCTGTGATAGCAATGAAAGACAAAGACTTTGCCTGGCACGCTTTATTTATAGGAAAACAAACAACAAATACTACCACCCCTTCTATTTAAGGCATTCTACAATACCCTTTCCTACCTGCTTCCTCTACAGCCCCTTGTAATAGCCATTAAGCCTCAGAAGATCCCCAAAAGATTGGGGAGCTCTACTTCTGTAGTTGGAGAAATCAGATACAGAGATGCCAGAGACCAACTCAAAACTCATACTGGAAGTCTGTAAGAAAGGAAAAGAAAAGGAGACACTGAATTAAAGTCTCCCAGCTACTTAGTAATCATAGAATCATAGAATTGTCAGGGTTGGAAGGGACCTTAAAGATCATCTAGTTCCAACCCCCCTGCCATGGGCAGGGACACCTCCCACTAGACACCAGGTTGCTCAGAGCCCCATCCAGCCTGGCCTTAAAAACTTCCAGGGATGGGGCTTCCACCACCTCTCTGGGCAACCTGTTCCAGTGTCTCACCACCCTCATGGTGAAGAACTTCTTCCTAATGTCCAATCTGAATCGACCCATCTCTAGTTTTAATCCATTCCCTCTAGTCCTACCATTACCCAACATCCTAAAAAGTCCCTCACCAGCTTTCTTGTAGGCCCCTTCAAGTACTGGTAGGCCACTATAAGGTCTCCTCAGAGCCTTCTCTTCTCCAGGCTGAACAACCCCAGCTCTCTCAGTCTGTCCTCATAGGAGAGGTGCTCCAGCCCTCTGATCATCCTCGTGGCCCTTCTCTGGACACGTTCCAGCATGTCCATATCTTTCTTGTAGTAGGGGCTCCAGAAATGGACACAGTACTCCAGGTGGGGTCTCATGAGAGTGGAGTAGAGGGGGAGAATCACCTCCCTCGACCTGCTGGCCACGCTTCTCCTGATGCGGCCCAGGATACGATTGGCTTTCTGGGCTGCGAGTGCACACTGACAGCTCGTGCTGAGCCTCTCGTCCACCAGCACCCCCAAGTCCTTTTCTTCAGGGCTGCTCTCAAGCCAGTCACTGCCCAGCCTATATCAGTGCTTGGGATTGCCCCGACCCAGATGGAGGATCCTGCACTTGGCCTTGTTGAACTTCATGAGGTTGGCATGGGCCCACCTCTCCAGCTTGTCAAGGTCCCTCTGGATGGCATCCCTTCCCTCCAGTGTGTCAGCCGCCCCACGCAGCTTGGTGTCATCAGCAAACTTGCTGAGGGTGCACTCAATGCCACTGTCAAAGATGTTAAACAAGACCGGTCCCAGTACTGATCCTTGAGGGATCGGTAATCCTTTATTCTCCATCTGAAAGGCCCTGGGATCCAATGCCAACAGGCATAAACAGATCGAACAAGCTCAAAAGAAACTAGCATTGCAAGTTTTAATTAGACCATAGAATAAATAACAGCTTTAGTCAATGAAGAAACACGTCCTTACTATCAGCATCACAACTACACAAAATACCTACAAATTGCCAAGAGCATTTTGTGAACGAACATATCTCCCACAAGATGCATCTTTCCAATTACAGACTTAATATCCTGGGTAACTAATCTGTTGTGGCACTCTGTCAATATTTTTTTTTTGTTTTCTCTTATACAATTTAAAGAATTAATGCAAAGACCCACACTCTTTCCATCCTTCTGCCCTAGAATTTCCACTTAGTGTGGGGACAGTCACAGATGCTGCAGTCTGATGCTTGTTTTAAAGCATCAATTTAGTTATTCTTAAATGTTTATGTGGTAATATTTATGGATGGGTTTGTTGGCTGGTTTGGGTTTTTTTGGGGGGGAGCTGTTTTGAGTTTTGTTTGTTTCTAAGGAAAGAAATAATTTTCCAAAAGATGAGTCCAGCAGTTTTATTTTCCTCAAACTACTGCATGCAAGATTCTCAACCTACTACAGCCCTTAACTGTTAAGGGTTAAGTAGTTTACTACTCTGTCTTGGCCTTCTACTGCTGTATGCATACACAGTGGTTAAGAACAACCCATACCTTATTTGTAGCAGTAGCACTGGATCCTGGGACCACAGGCACATTCGTCACTTGCACCGATAAGTAGTTATTGTCTATGAGAGGCCAAGCACCTTCCACTTTGCATGTCTGGAAGTGATCCTTAAAAGTTCTCAGATGAGGATCACCAAACAAGCCACAAAATAGGTAAGTAGGAGAAGTCTGTTCCTCTCCCTGATGTTCTCTGGCTCCTGCGTGGCCACTGTAACTGCAGGGATCATGGGTCACTTCAGGGTTGGTAGAGGATGTGGGTCCATCCTTGGAACAGTTTCTCTGGCTCATGAGGTCACTGATTCCAAGCACTGCAGAATGGTAGACTAGATTTCCACGGCATACTTTGGAATTGCGATAGGTACAAGCAGCATATGCCCGCAGGGCCTTGCAAAACTCCAAATCAAAGCCATCAAGAGCAGAGTTTAGATGTGAAGTTAAGGACACGAAGTCTGTGGTGCACTTCTGGATTCGACAAGGTGTTTGAATCTGGCAGTCAGCTAAGCACAAAATAGAAGGTAGAGAAAAATCAAGCAAACTTCTTCGATGGCAATATTCCCTTCCACACCCACAAGTGCTACAGAAAACCATCTTAAAGAACTTACAGTGCTCATCCATTGGGGAGAACATTCTGCAACAGAGAAAAAGGGGTTGAGAAAGAGTGCGTGTGTGTGGGGTGGGGAGGAGGAGCAGCAGCAGCAGACAGGTGGAATATAGCAATATAGCCCATCTCTCTCAAAGGGTGAGAGAACCCAAGCATGATGTGAATTTCATCTAGACAATAGCAAGTAATAGATTAAGAGCATTAACTCCTGGAAAAGAAACACTGGATTCATAGTTGGCAAATAATAAGCATAGAATTGCATCACCATCTTAAGTTAAATCACTTTGTCAATAAGCAAGTCTTCATTTAGTCTTTCAGTACTTTACATGACAAGTTACCGAACTTTTAAACAGAATACTGTTCTTGAGAAGGATGTGGTTAAGGAATTAATTGATATAGGTTTAGACACAAAGAAACTGAATGAAGCAGAGATCAGTTTCTCTTCTTCAAGAATGCAGAAAAAAAAAAAGGGGGGGAGGGGTGGACAGATGGACAGACGGGGACGGGCCAGGCCGGACCATAAACTCTATTTGCTTTACTTCCCCGGCACTGACATAGCTAAAGCTTCACTGCTTGTTTTCTGGAATTAAACAGTGAGAAAACAAGCAGCTGTTTGAAGCTCAAGCTGCCAGCTAGATAATCCACACACTGTAATAGCACCTCTTAAAGTATAATACATAATGAGACAAAGGGCAAAAAAAAAAAAGCACCTCTCCCCACCAAAACCTGAAGTACTTATCAGATGTATGTAAACAGGTACACAATTCAGGTTACATAAAAAAAAAAAAAAAAAAACAAAATCCACAAGACAAAACTCCCCCTACCCATACCAAATAGTTGCACCTTATCTGGTCACCTGATTTCTGCAAGGAAAACATAATTACCATCCCAGCAAGCAAACTGGAATTTTTACAGCCCTCTCTTCTGCAGCTCTCACTGTCACAGCCTGAAATCCTTCCAGATTCTGATGGCAGTTAACACCAGTCTTCAGAGTTTAACTTTTACACAAAGCAACTCATGAGGGGTAGAAACAAAACAAACAAGGCTGCACACATTCCACAGGCATTAAAACTAGGACAACAGTCAAATGATAAATCAGGTTCTCTCCCGTCCAAAGAGCAGAAGACAGCCATAATAGCAAATGGAACTTAAAAAAGAATACTTGCAAGACTTCATGTAATAGCTGTCCAAGCACCAAAAACTATCAACTGAAAACATGCAGAGAGAAGAGATATTTTACAGCTATGCCTTTCCCTTCTCTCAAATCCTTCTCTTTACACCATTTCCCACCTTTTTTTTTTTGGTGCGTCCTCAAAGTAAAATAGAGCTGAGTTTAGTTTGATTTTAACAGTTCAATTAAAATATTCCTAAGTTTCTGAAAAGTGGGGAGTGAGAGGACCGAACAATAATGTTGGACCTTTAATTTTTAAATGCAGTTGTTTTCTGCAGTTCACAGCGATGAGAGGATATTATCAATTTCTCTGCTTATCCCCTAGCCAACCCTCCTGTGAGTCAGGACTGCTATGACATACCCAGAACATCCAATCTGTGAATTTAGAAGGGCAACAGGTGTTTTGCCTATGATAGGTAGCTAAAGTAGATATCCTGTCAAAATTCCAACACAGAGTAGAAGCAACCTTTAACCTACAGCCAAGCATGACCATGAAGCATATGAGTAAGCAATAAGTTTCTCAGTACTTCTTTGTGCAAGTGATATGCAGCTTTGCTAAGAAAAAAAAAAAAAAGTTCTGTGTTTTAAGGTACATGATTACAAAGTGAAAAGACCTATGCCAAGCAAATTGACATAGACTATGCCAGTTCAGAGCCTGACTTTCAAAGCATCAATTTTTTAAAATTATGATTAAAATACCACAAGTCACATATAATTTAGTCTAGGTGGGCAAAGCAAGTTATCAAATAGCAAAACAAATCTACCCATCCAAGCCCCCTTGCAACTTTAGGAAAATTCATTCTGCTGCTTTCAGTAGGCTCTTGGTATAGAGGGAAGGGTGCGGTGAAACAGCAATCTGACTAAATCCAGATGACCTAAACCTGCATTTAAACATACAATTTATTTCACTAAAGTTATAAATGTTTAAAAGCACTCAAGCTAAAGAGAAACACTTTCACAGAAGTAAAACTTATCAGATCACTTCTGAGTGAAAAATACTTTAGGCGAGCACTATCAGTGTATCTTCCACCTTCTCCCCAGTTGCCATTGTCAGGCAAATAGTTCTATCAAAAAAAAAACCCACCCAAAACCCAGAAAAAAACCCTATGTTTTCTCTAAGTCCTCTGGCTTGCTGCTGTACAGCTGCATGCTGCCCTGTTCCGCAATCACTATTTCCATCGCTATATCAGTGTTTTCACACACGTATTCCCTCGTACAGCGCGCTTCTTGCGCGGCCTCTGAAGAGCCATCAAGACAGTGCAAACGCTGTAGACACCACTCACAAACTCCGTATCGGCCCGAGCCGCCAACACGCGTACCCACCCCCTCCTCGGTCCCGCCATGTTAAAGTCTGAAGTGCATCTGCGCAGGCGGGTGCAAGCACTTGTCGGGATCCGGCTCCGCGCATCGGCTCCTCCCTCCCCGGTCCGCCCCCCATACCTGTGCCCAGCAGCAGCCCCAGTGCGGCAATGAGACCGAGAGCGGCGGACGGCAGCCGGCGTAGCCACTGAGCTGCGGCGGCGCAGGAAGGCGCTGCTCTCCCCATGCCCGTCCATACAGACCCCCGGGTTGGAGGCGGGGCGGGGCCGCAGCATGAGGCGGCAAGCGGAATGCCGACGCCTCCTCCTCGCTGCTTCCTCTTCTTCTTCTTCCTCTAAAGGCGCAGGGACAGGTAAAAGCTGCTGGGCCAGAGGGGCGAGTCGGCGCAGCACAGAGAGATAATCACAAAAGGAAGGAGCCAGTGAATGAATGAGAGAGGGCAGCAGCTCCGCTCCCACCTTACACCTCCCATTGGCTAGCCAACCCATCCAACAGGCCCCGCACCGTGCCCATAGGCCAGGCCAGGCCAGGTCAGGTCAGGCCCCGCCGCGCTCGAGCGGAACCTTTCCTCCTGTCGCCCCCAGCGTCTTGCCTCGTATCTTACGGAAAAAGCCTCTCGCTTCGCTTGGATAGACCCGACCCACTCTTCACGCAGCAGCTCTACGGTCGCAAGACGGCCCTGCGCGTCAGCCCCTGAACCCATGTGATCAGCCGCGCACAGCCAATCACAGCGGCGCCTGCATTGGCGCGGGAGCCCACAGCGGTGATTGGCTGTGCTGGCAGCCACACGGCGGGGGATTGTCCTCTCCCGTCGCTGCGAGAGAGCGCCCGTAGTCCGCGCGGGGCCGTTTTGGGGGGTGGGCAGTACCGTACCCCGAGGGGCAGGATCTTCCCCCGGGAAGGAGGGGGGATGAAACTCCGTCTTGCGGGGGCCCCTTCCAACACAAGCTCGTAACAGTATTTTTTAAATAGCAACCAGAGCATCTTTACCACCTATTCGTCTCCAGTTACAGCTGAAAGCAAAACAACAGCAGGATGCTCCCCCCGAAAAAGCAGAATCAAATGAAAGTGTGTAAAAGTCAAACACATGCAGGAAGCATTAATGGATTTTAAACAAACTGTGGTTTATTTTCCAGAAGGTAGGTGTGATGCCTGAGGTGCTCCCCTGTGCAGGGCATCTTTGTTTTCAGAAGTCAGCACAAATCTCCTCTTGTACTGCTCACTGCACTGCGGGATGCAAAGTGTTTAAATGACTGGCAAAACACGTCGTTAACTTCCCCATGTTACTCCATCCGTGTAAGGAGGGCAGAAGTCCCAGCAATACACCCCTGGTAACTCATACCCCACCATACCCAGGTACTCACATCATATTTGACTGTACAGCACTACATGGCTCACTCAAGTCAAAGTTGTATCATGCTCTCCTAGGGGATGGGACACTTTGCAAAATAGGACCTGCATATCAGATAAGTGACAACATTGACATGGTGAGCAGCCCTGGCATAGTGGCAAGGGCAAGGCCTGCAGGTGACTCTGCACCTGTGTTGTGGGATGCGCTGCTGTGGGTGCACCAACCAGGAGGTGGCAAACACAAAATGCATTTGGAGTCCCCTGCCAGGGCTGTGGAATTAGCACATTTCCTGCCCACTTCCCTGCAGAAACTTGCACCATCTTTCCTCCCAAACATTAACTTTGTCAGGCGTAAACTCCATGAAATCTCACTGTTGTGCTGGCATTAGTATCTTTTTTTTACTTCTTCCCGGTGTTGTGGTTTAACCCCAGCCAGCAACTAGGACCACACAGCTGCTCACTCATTCCCCCAACTGGGATGGGGAGAGAATTGGAAGAGTAATAGTGAAAAAAACTCATGGGTTGAGATAAAGACAGTTTAATAGGTAGAGCAAAAGCCGCACACGCAAGCAAAGAAAAACAAGGAATTCATTCACTGCTTCCCATTGGCAGGCAGATGTTCAGCCATCTCCAGGAAAGCAGGGCTCCAACATGTGTAACGGTTACTTGGGAAGACAAATGCCATCACTCCAAATGTCCCCCCTTCCTTCTTCTTTCCCCAGCTTTATATACTGAGCATGACATCATATGGTATGGAATATCCCTTTGGTCAGTTGGGGTCAGCTGTCCCAGCTGTGTCTTCTCCCAACTTTTTGTGCACTCCCAGCCTACTCGCTGGTGGGGTGGTGTGAGGAGCAGAAAAGTCCTTGACTGCTTAGCAACAACCAAAAACATTAGTGCACTACCAACACTATTCTCATCCCAAATCCAAAACATAGCACTATATCAGCTGCTAGCAAGAAAGTTAACCCCATCCCAGACAAAACCATGACACCTGGCAAAGCAAAGTAATTCACTATTGCGGGTCGCACTTTGGGTACTCCCATGCAATCTGGTCTTACGCCAAGCTGCCGGGCCAGGGGCCTGCCTGTCCTGTCCTGTGTGGGTGTGGAGGGTCCCATTGTGCTGCCTGTCCTGGGGAGCTCCCCAAGGAGAAAGCACACTGCCAGCACGGCCCCCTGCATCACCTCCTTGGCAGTGCCCGGTGATGGCTGCCATCTTGCAGCCCCTGACTTCAAGAAGTCAACGCAACTGAGGCACAGAGGAGGAAATACCCTGTGGTACCCCCAAGGGTGACATCTGTGGAAAGTCACAGAATCATAGAATCATTTAGGTTGGAAAAGACTTTTAAGATCATCAAGTCCAACCGTTAACCTAGCACTGCCAAGTCCACCACTAAACCATGTCCTTAAGTGACACATTTACCTG
This sequence comes from Fratercula arctica, assembly GCA_947846985.1. Classification (NCBI taxonomy): domain Eukaryota; kingdom Metazoa; phylum Chordata; class Aves; order Charadriiformes; family Alcidae; genus Fratercula; species Fratercula arctica. Next base: position 10,343,920 of record CANTUZ010000025.1, read on the forward strand.
TCTTTTAAATATCTCCAGGGATGGTGACTCAACCACTTCCCTGGGCAGCCTGTTCCAATGTTTGACAACCCTTTTGGTGAAGAAATTTTTCCTAATATCCAATCTAAACCATCCCTGGCGCAACTTGAGGCCGTTTCCTCTCATCCTTTCACTTGTTACTTGGGAGAAGAGACTGACAGCCACCTCTCTACAACCTCCTTTCAGTCCTCTATATTGAGAGCTGTTTGCTTTATTGGATGCAACCTGCAGTTTGCAAACTCATAAATGAATCCAGATATGTGCCTGAACACCTCAGCAATGCTTCCCTTCCTTCTCCATCCCCTGAGATCTCGGAGTCTCTGAGCACCAGGTTAGACTGCTTAAAGACAGGTGGAAGAAGCCCAACCTAATGAACAAGCAAATGCACAACTCCAAATGCAAGCCGTCATTGTCCCCTCTCCCCCCCACAATCCCATTTCAAACAACACAAGTGATTTACCCTGAGCATCCCCATCGCTGCGCTTGCATCACCGCCGGGGGGGGGGGCAGGGCGCGGCGAGGCCGGCGGGCAGTGAGCGGGCAGACAGCTCCCAGACTGTTGGTCCGCGGGCCTCCCCAGTCGGGCACGGCAGCAGCGCAGGCAGCAGTTGGCGTTGCGGGAGCGGCAGCGAGCTGCCTGCCTTAGTGTGCTTGTTCATTCATCTCACTCCCTTTCCCTAGAACTGGCACAAAGGCAAGGGATGTGCTTTTAATGATAGTGTGATCTTTTTGCAACCTATAGTAAACAATTGATGAGGAGGGGAGAGAGGAAACAGGAAGCACAGGCAGACTTTTTCTGGTGGTGCGAGGACACCACCTTGACTGGCCTGGCGTGCCCCTGCCCTGCCTGCAGTCGGCACCTACCTGCCCACACCTGTACCATCCACCAGGCTGCCCCTGGCCTGGCCCCTGCCCTGCAGGAGCAACCCCAAGCAGCCTCCTTCTGCCGCTGCGGTGAAAGGCTGCTGTGTGGAAGGCCTACTTGACAAGCCACAGAAGCCACTGAAGGAAAAGGTGAATTGAGCCAGTTTGCAGCTGTTAAAGCCATCCAGCTGGCTTTAGATATTGCTGAAAAAGAAAAAAGGCTAGTACTCGGGGGTTGGACTAGATGATCTCCAGAGGTCCCTTCCAACCCTACAATTCTATGATTCTACTCTATCTCTATACTGACTCATGGATGGTGGCAAATGCTCTGTGGGGGTGGTTACAGCAGTGGAAGCAGGGCAACTGGCAGCGCAGAGGCAAACCCATCTGGGCTGCCACATTGTGGCAAGATATTGCCACCCGGAGAGAGAATCTGGTTGTGAAAGTACACCATGTAGATGCCCACGTACTGAAGAGTCGGGCCATGGAGGAACATCAGAACAACCAGCAGGTGGATCGGGCTGCCAGGATTGAAGTGGCTCAGGTGGGTCTGGATTGGCAACATAAGGGTGAACTATTCATAGCTCGGTGGGCCCATGACTCCTCAGGCCATCAAGGAAGAGATGTGACATATAGATCGGCTCGTGACCGAGGGGTGGACTTGACCATGGATACTATTGCACAGGTCATCCATGAATGTGAGACATGTGCTGCAATCAAGCAAGCCAAGCGTTTGAAGCCTCTTTGGTATGGAGGATGATGGTTGAAATATCAACATGGGGAGGCCTGGCAGATTGATTATATCACACTGCCACGAACCCGTCAAGGCAAGTGTTGTGTGCTCACAATGGTGGAAGCAACCACTGGATGGCTGGAAACCTATGCCATGCCCCATGCCACTGCCTGGAACACTATCCTGGGCCTTGAAAAGCAAGTCCTGTGGCGACATGGCACCCCAGAGAGAACCAAGTCGGACAACGGGACTCATTTCCGAAACAGCCTCATAGACACCTGGGCCAAATAGCATGGTATTGAGTGGGTATATCACATCCCCTATCACGCACCAGCCTCTGGGAAGATAGAACGGTACAATGGACTGTTAAAAACTACACTGAGAGCAATGGGTGGTGGGACCTTAAAACATTGGGATGCACATTTAGCAAAGGCTACCTGGCTAGTTAACACCAGGGGATCTACCAATCGGGCTGGCCCTGCCCAATCAAAACTTCCACGTACTGTAGAAGGGGATAAGGTCCCCGTAGTGCACATGAAGAATATGTTAGGGAAGACAGTCTGGGTTAGTCCTGCCTCAGGCAAAGGCAAACCCATCCATGGGATTGCTTTTGCCCAAGGACCTGGGTGCACTTGGTGGGTGATGCGGAAGGATGGGGAAGTCCAATGTGTACCTCATGGGGATCTGATTTTGTGCGAGAATAGCCAGTGAATCAAATGGTATGATGTTAATTGCTAAATAACCCTGCCACTGTATGTCATCTTTACTACAATTGCTATATGCCATATCAATGGTACTACAGTAATAATCACCCAAACTAATGACAGATGGACTTTGATGAAACCGAGTAAAGCAAAGTGGTGATGGGACCAGAACCAACCTCAGCAGCTGGCGCTCAGCAACTTCCTCGAGATCAACATCTTCAACCTGCAGACTGTGGGCATGGGCCGCATTAGATACACCATCCACGAGCTCTGGAAACAGCATGCAACAGTCCAGCACCACACACCATCTCTCCTGCCCTGAGAGACTGTTTTAACAGATGGAGCCCAAAGTCATGGATTAAATGAACTCAATGGACATTTTAGAGGGATGGTCCATAGACTAAGGGAATGATATCTGTATGTATAGATGTATATATGTATATATATCAAAGACAGGGAAAAGTGATGGTGACTAATTGGAACCTGTAAGATCTGGGCATCACGTAGATGGTACAGAATAAGGGGTGGATAATTTCCTGGTTCTGGCAGGCATAGGGTAAATTTTCACAAGGAGCTGGGATGGGACACAGTCCGAATGGCTGATCCAAACTAGCCAAAGGGGTATTCGATACCATGTCACCCCATGCTCAGTATATAGCTGGGGAAGCTGGCTGGGGGGGCAGGAATTGCTGCTCAGGAGTGGGCTGGGGCTTTTCCGGGTTCCCGTTGGTGAGTGGTTGTACATTATTTGTGTTTTGTATATTCCTTTATCGGTATTGCTGTTGTTGCTTTCCTCTTTCCTTTGCTGTTCTGTTAAACTGCCTTTATGTCAACCCACGAGTTTTGCCTTTTTCTTACAATTCTCCCTCCATCCTGCCGCTGGGGGGAGTGAGCAACTAACCGCGTGATTCTTTGTTGCCAGCTGGGGCTAAACCACGACACTGGGGCACACCAAATGTGGTTTTACACAGGTTCTTATACATTTCAAGTGTTCAGGTACAACACAATTTGACCAATCACTACTTAACACATACACTACCAATTACTAATCATAGTAAAACTTTGCAAAGCAACTATATTTCTGCAGTGTCATCATCCATCTGCTTCTCTATTGATCCAGCATCCCTGGAGTTGGTCTTGCTATAGGTACTATACTATGACACCAGACACTGGGAGGGTTTCAAAGATAGAATAGACTAGGCTATTTCAGTTGGAAGGGACCTACAACAATCATCTAGTCCAACTGCCTGACCACTTCAGGGCTGACCAAAAAGTAAAGCTTATTATTAAGGGCATTGTCCAAAGGCCTCTGAAACACTGACAGGCATGGGGCATTGACCACCTCTCTAGGAAGCCTGTTCCAGTGTTTGACCATCCTCTCAGTAAAGAAATGCTTCCTAATGTCGAGTCTAAACCTCCTCTGATGCAGCTTTGAACCATTCCCATGTGTCCTGTCACTGGATCCCAGGGAGAAGGGCTCAGCACCTCCCTCTCCACTTCCCCTCCTCAGGAAGCTGTAGAGAGCAATGCGGTCACCCCTCAGCCTCCTTTTCTCCAGTCTAGACAAACCCAGAGTCCTCAGCCACTCCTCATAGGACATGCCTTCCAGCCCTTCCGCCAGCTTTGTTGCCCTCCTCTGGACACATTCAAGGACATTAACATACTTCTTAAATTGTGGGACTGTATTGGGTTTGCGTGGCAAGGTTTTGGTAGTGAGGGGGCTGCAGGGGTGGCTTCTGTGAGAAACTGCTAGAAGCTTCCCCTATGTCCGATAGAGCCAGTGTCAGCCAGCTCCAAGATGGACCTGCCGTTGGCCAAGGCTGAGCCAATCAGTGACGGTGGTAGTGCCTCTGTGATAACATATTTAAGAAGGGGAAAAAAAACCTGCTGTGCAAAAACAGTAGCTAAGAGAAAGGAGTGAGAATATGTGAGAGAAACAACTCTGCATACACCAAGGTCAGTGAAGAAGGAGGGGGAGGAGGCACTCCAGGCACCAGAGCAGAGATTCCCCTGCAGCCTGTGGTGAAGACATGGTGAGGCAGGCTGTCCCCCTGCAGCCCATGGAGGTTAACGGTGGAGCAGATATCCACCTGCAGCCTGTGGAGGACCCCATGCCAGAGCAGGTGGATACGCCCGAAGGAGGCTGTGACCCCATGGAGAGAGGAGCCCATGCTGGAACAGATTTGCTGTCAAGACTTGTGACCTCGTGGGGAACCCACGCTGGAGCAGTTCATGAAGAACTGCAGCCCATGGGAAGGACTCATGTTGGAGAATTTCATGGAGGACTGTCTCCCATGGGAGGAACCCCACGCTGGAGCAGGGGAAGAGCGTGAGGAGTCCACCACCTGAGGAGGAAGGATCGGCAGAGACAACGTGTGATGAACTGACTGCAACCCCCATTTCCCACCCCCCTGTGCTGCTCGGGGAGGGAGGAGGTAGAGAAATCAGGAGTGAAGTTAAGCCCAGGAAGAAGTGAGGGGTGGGGGGAGAGTGTTTTAAGATTTAGTTTTTATTTCTCATTATCCTACTCTGATTTGATTGGTAATAAATTAAATGAATTTTCCCGAGTGTTTTGCCCATGACAGTGATTGGTGAGTGATCTCAGCCTGTCCTTATCTCGACCCATGAGCCTTTCCTTACATTTTCTCTCCCCTGTCCAGCTGAGGAGGGGGAGTGGCAGAGCCGCTTTGGTGGGCACCTGGTGTTCAGCCAGGGTCAACCCACCACAGGGGCCCAGAACTGCACAGTACTCAAGGTGAGGCAGCATCAACGTTGAATACAGCATGGTAATAATCTCTTTTGACTGGCTGGTTATGCTGTGTTTAATGCACCCCAGGATGCGGTTTGCCATCTTGGCTGCCAGGGCACACTGCTGACTCACATTGAGCCTGCTGTCAACCAGCACCCCCAGATCCCTTTCTGCAGGGTTGCACTCCAGCCACTCCTCTCCCAATCTGTACTTGTGCCCGGTGTTACTCTGTCCCAGGTGCAGAATTGGGCATTTCGACTTGTTAAATTTCATGCCACTGATAATTGCCCAATGCTCTATCTATCTAGATCCCTCTGCAAGGCCTCTTGTCCTTTGAGAGAGTCAACAGCACCCCCCAGTTTGGTATCATTGGCAAACTTGCTAATGGTGCATTCAACTCCTGCATCCAGATCACTGATAAAAATATTGAACAGAACTGGCCCTGAGGAATACTACTGGTGACTGGTCACCAGCCAGAAGCAGCCCCATTCACTACAACCCTTTGAGCTCTGTCCTTCAGGCAGTTCTTCACCCAGTGCACCGTGTACCTGCTCATCTCACAGTTGGACAACTTGTCTAGAAGGATGCTGTGAGGGACAGTATCAAAAGTCTTACTAAAATCCAGAAAAACTACATCCACTGCCTTCCCTTCATCCACTAGGCAGGAGATCAAATTAAACAGGACTTTCCCTTTGTGAACCCATGTTGAGTGTGCCCAATGATGGCATTATTTTTTAAATGTCTTTTAATAACACCCAGTATGATCTTCTCCATAATTTTTCCAGGAACTGAGGTTAGACTAACAGGTCTGTAGTTTCCTGAGTCTTCCCTCATGTCCTTTTTGTAGATTGGAATAACATTGGCTAGCTTCCAGTCAGCAGGGACCTCCCCAGACTCCCAAGACCTTTGGCAGATGAGAGGGGTCCTGCCATAATGTCTGCTAGCTCCTTCAGGCCCCATGGAATTGTGAACGTTCAGCTGATACAGCTGGTCCCTTACAAGTTCAGTGTCCACAAATGGAAAGTCCCTGTTCCCACACTCGTGGTCCTCTGACTCAGGGGACCGGGTAGCTCAAGGTCTATCAGTATTATTAAAGACTGAGGCAAAAAACACACTGAATGCCTCTGCTTTTTCTTCATCTCTATTAGTCATACGACCATCTTCAACAAGTATTGGTACAATATTTTCCTTTGAACTCCTCTTGCTATAAATGTACTTAAAACCCTTCTTCTTGTCTGACACAACACTGGACAGTTTCAACTGTAGTGGAGCTTTGGTCTTTCATGTCTTCTTCCTGCATATATGAACCATGGCTCTGTAATCTTCCTGTGAAACCTGTCCTCACTTCCAGAGATCATACATTTTCTTTTTCCTCTTGAGCTCCACGAGGAGTTCCCTATTCAGTCAAGTTGGTCTTTTGCCCCGCTTGCTTGACTTATGACACAGTGGAATTGCCTGCCCCTGCGCTTCTAAATGGATTATTATGGATTTGATGGGTGGACTGTTTGGTGGATGAGGAATTGGTTGGATGGTCGCATCCAGAGGGTAGTGGTCAACGGCTCAATGTCCAGATGGAGAGGGGTGACAAGTGGTGTCCCTCAGGGGTCCATATTGGGACCAGTACTGTTTAATATCTTCATCAATGACATTGACAGTGGGATCCAGTGCACCCTCAGCAAGAGCGCAGATGACACCAAGCTGAGAGGTGTGGTTGACACGCCTGAGGGATGGGATGCCATTCAGAGGGACCTGGACAAGCTCAAGAAGTGGGCCTGTGTGAACCTCATAAGGTTCAACAAGGCCAAGTGCAAGGTCCTGCACCTGGATCAGGGCAACCCCCGGTATCAATACAGGCTGGGGGATGAAGGGATTGAGAACAGCCCTGCGAGGAAGTACTTGGAGGTGCTGGTGGATGAAAAGTTGGACATGAGCAGGCAATGTGCACTCGCAGACCAGAAAGCCAATTGTATCCTGGGCTGCATCAAAAAAAGTGTGGCCAGCAGGTCGAGGGAGGTGATTCTCCCCCTCTACTCCGCTCTGGTGAGACCCTACCTGGAGTACTGCGTCCAGCTCTGGAGTCCTCAGCACAGGAAAGACATGGACTTGTTGGAGTGGGTGCAGAGGAGGACATCAGGACAGGTGGATCCTGTCGAGTCCAGCATACCTTGTCTCTCAAAGGTTCTGCCATGGTTTAAAACCCCAAAGTTTTGGCGCAGGCACCAGTCCTGGAGCCAGATATCCATATCCCAGGCTCGCCTGTTTCTTCTGAATTCTCCCTCCATTACTGGGAGGACTGAGGAAAACACTACCTGTGCTCCTGAATTTTTTAGCATTCTTCCCAGGGCTCTGAAGTCTCTTTTAATTGACCTTAGACTTTTTTTGCGACATCATTTGTACCCATGTGGAAGAGCAGGAATGGATATTAGTCTGAAGGTTGAACTAGGCTCTTCAGTCTTTTGGTGATATCCCTAATTTGGGCCCCAGGGCGGCACCAAGCTTCTCTGAAAAGAAGGTCCAGTCTGCAAAGGGGTGCTGGGTGGTCACATGCTTGAACAGGAGCCCTGTCTGTGTGGCTGCATTGGCTCTACCAGGTGCTGGAATCTCAGGAGAAGCAGAAGACACTGCTTTTTGCTGGGTAATCACCATGCTCCTGCACACCTGTCTGCTGGGAATAGATATGTTTGTCTGTTGCAATCAGCTGGGCTGATTGTTTTCACCTGCTTAAATCTCCCATGCTGCAGGCTCTGCCCCTTGCTGTCTCTTCCAATCAGCAGGTCTGTTGTCAGTTGCTTGGGGAAGATTTTCTGTTCAGATGAGCTTCTACTTGTCCATGTGTATCCCTCATGTGTCCTGCTGTTGCTTGCTGCCACTGCTGCTGGTGCTCCTCACACTGCTCCGTGTTTGATGCAGTCCTGTGGTAGAGGGGCTGGGATGCTGGCGTTATTTTGCTTGTCCAGGGGTATCTTTTATCCTTCATAGAGACACACCTCAGATTCTGAGAAGATAAGTCCTTGTTTCCAGGACTGGGCTGTCCTTCTAGTTCTTGTGATGATCTGGTGTCCTTTAGTTTGCTTACTCACATGTGATTAATCAGTATATGTGAACTATATATATTTTAAGAAAGTTAATACATTTTCATACTATAAAGGCTGATTGGTATAATAGTTAGGAAATGAAATTTTCATAACAAGCTACCTTAGATAGATAGGAATGAGATGAGCGGCCCAAGAGCTGTTTTAGCTGTCTGGCATGTGGCACGTGAAGGTACTGCTGTTGAAATTTTTATCTGCCCTGTTCTCTGATTGGCTTCTATTTTTTATGAAAGCAGAAAAGATTTTACAGATTGCACAGGGTTTGAATGGGGCCCCAGTAACATATCCACTCATATTTAGGTCTTGAACTATACAAGGATTGTTCTCACACTGAGGGAAGAAACCCGAGAAAAGCTTTTAGGGGACTGAGTAACAGTGGATGGGAAAAGACTAAGTGATTTTCAGTAGGAGGATTAGATGCAGAGAAGGATATAGATGGAGATTGGCAGAAAAAAATCCAAAGTCAATATTTTTTCTTTAAAGACAGACAAGATAACAGATATCCGTGGGACACCAAGATAGAAATAATGTTATTTACCCTGACTTTTAAAATGTTTTCTCTCAGCAGTACGTAAATACTGTTGGTTTATCTAGTAGAATTCCTTCCAAAATGGAATAAAATTATCTGGATGGCAGAAAAACATGATTTCTCTGTGGTTGTCAGGAAACTAGGATAATATTATAAGATGATATCTTTTTATTTGGCTATCGAGTCTGATATCAAGGGAACAGATCCTGGAATATGAATGTCTGAGATCATCAGCTCCAGTATCAATATCATCAGGTCTCAGTAGCACTTTAGGAGGCATGTGCTAATATGACCTTGTGTTTTGCAGATCAGTCCTTAATAGACTTTAAGATCTGATGACAGATGACTCCTCAGACCATCACCCAGAGCATTCTTAGAGCTTGAAGATAAATTATTGTAAGAGATATATTGAAAGCATAAATTCTGTGGCCAAAAGTCCTCTGGGGTAAGAAGGATGATCACATTCCACTATTCAATATAATCATGTTGCTGTTCATCATGCCCTGACTGACCAATAAACCCCTACAATGGAAGAAGGCTCAGTGGAGATGGGCAAGGGTGATGTGTCCATAAAGATCAGGGAATAATGCAGGATGTGACTGACCACAGGTGTTGCAAAGAAAGTTGACTTTATTTCAACACAAAGGAGACCCGAGGGTGGTCTTTGTTTTAGATAAACAGCTATGTCAGTTGAGTGGATCAACTGGTGGTGTAAATGTTTCTCCCTGAGTTCATGATAAGTGTCTTCCTGAGTTAGCCAGACCGGCATGGGAGGAGTGAATACGCATCTCAGCCCAACAGAGAGTATAAAAACTGAACAACTAACAAAAGGATTTCAAAGAGAGCAACGGGCTTGAGCTGGTTTCAGCCCACATATTCCTGGCGATTGGGGATGCCCAGCGTTGTGATGGTGAGCATATTCTAGAGTACAAAGAACAAGTTCTTGAATCAATGGTAGAAGTGCAATGAAGGCTTTCCAACCAATGCAGGGCTCCAGCAAGCAAGTTTTCTTGTAACTCCACCATCTGGCTGCTCTGTTTATCCTAGGTGTGGAAACTTTTAATAGTAAGCCTGGAGAGAAGATGCTCTTTTACACAGTTGAATAACATCTTTCCAACAGTTTAGCAATGAATGAACATCTGGGGGAATCAGCAGAGGCATGTTTAGTCTGCTTCTATTTTGCATGCTGTTTTTAGCCAGTCCTGCATGCAGTGTAAATGCAGTCTAGCATGTCAACCTAGTAAAAGGAGCCAAGTCTGCATTAAGAAATTCCTCAAATAAAAATATGAATGAAAATAGGAGTGTGACAAAAGGATGGTGGAGAGACGGTCTCTGTTCTTGGCAAAAATGTGGAGGAAGCTATTTGAGACTTTAAGTTACATGCTTCTCAGATGTTACTCCAGGAAAGGACTTTTGGGATCAAAACCACAACCACATGCCTTTTCTTATGGAATCACAGAATAGTAGGGGTTGGAAGGGACCTTCAGAGATCATCTAGTCCAACCCCCCTGCCAAAGAAGGTTCACCTAGAGCAGGTTGGATAGCAGTGTATCCAGGCAGGTTTTCAATATCTCCAGAGAAGGAGACTCCAGAACCTCTCTGGGCAGCCTGTTCCAGTGCTCTGCCACTCTCAAAGTAAAGAAGTTCCTCCTCATGTTGAGATGGAATTTCCTGTGTTCCAATTTGTGCCTGTTGCCCCTTGTCCTGTCGCTGGGCACCACTGAAAAGAGCTTGGCCTAATCCACTTGACACCTGCCCTTTAGATATTTATAAGAATTGATAAGACCCCCTCTCAGTCTTCTCTTCTCCAGGCTAAACAGACCTAGGCCTCTCAGCCTTTCCTCATAAAAGAGATACTCCATTCAGCCAGTTCTCAGTCCACCCCACTGTCCACTCATCTAACCCACACTTCCTAAGCTTACCTATGAGGATGTTATGGGAGACAGTGTCAACAGCCTTGCTTATGTCCAGGTAGACAACATCCACTGCTCTCCCCTCATCCACCCAGCCAGTCATGCCATCATAGAAGGCTATCAGATTGGTCAAGCATGATTTCCCCTTGGTGAATCCATGCTGACCACTCCCAATACCCTTCTTTTCCTCTACATGCTTAGAGATGACATCCAGGATGAGCTGTTCCATCACCTTTCCAGGGATGGAGGTAAGGCTGACTGGCCTGTAGTTTCCTGGGTCCTCCTTCTTGCCCTTTTTGAAGACTGGCATGCCATTAGCTTTCCTCCAGTCCTCAGGCATCTCTCCTGTTGTCCATGACCTTTCAGAGATGATGGAGAGCGGCTTTGCAATAACATCTGCTAGCTCCCTCAGCACTTGTGGGTGCATCCCATGAGGGCCCATGGATTTGTGGGTGTCTAATTTGCTTAAATGATCTCTAACCCGATCCTCCTTGAACTAGGGAGAGTTTTCCTTCCTCCAGGCTCTCTCACTTACCTCCAGGGTCTGGGATTCCTGAGGGCTGGCCTTAGCAATAAAGACTGAAGCAAAGAAGGCATTCAGTACCTCTGCCTTCTCTGCATCCTCTGTCACCAGGGCACCTACCTACATCAGCAGGCCCACATTTTCCCTAGTCTTCCTTTTGCTACTGATGTTCTTGAAGAAGCCCTTCTTATTGTCCTTGACATCCCTTGCCTGGTTTAATTCCAAGCAGGCCCTAGCCTTCCTCGTTTCATCCCTGCATACTCTGACAACGTTCCTATACTTCTCCCAAGTGGCCAGTCCCTTTTTCCACATTCTGTAAACTTCCTTCTTCCATCTGAGTTTTTCCAGAAGCTATTATTAGTACCTTGGAGTGCAGGTATGAAAGGTAAAGTAGCAGCAAGAAGGTACTGAGGAAATTTATAAGAACAGTAACTCACGTTAAATACCAATTACTATTTCTATTAGGAATACTGTGCCTTCTTCACATACAAAGAATTGTCGTGCACTTTCAGTAAACAAGTTAAAGGATGTAGTTTGGTCATTTGGTCATCTGCTTGATGCCAAAGAAATACAAGATGCAATGACATTAAGAACTTCTCACATGAAATATGTTTTTATACAGCTTAGTAAATGGACTTTTATCTCAGAGAATATTCAGTCAAGACCTTTTTAACTGGTCCCACAAACAATGAATAAACAATATCAATTGTAAATTTGATTGAAAATACCAATTATCCATTGCTGGGGACTCTGGCATGTTTTGCCTACTCAGCTTTAGTTCTGTTAGATTAAAACATTATTTGAGGCACAGGCTGCATTTGTGTCTTATGCAACATTGACTACATTGTTCATGCTTAGCAAATAAACAATATATTGTCTGATTCATCACTGGAAAATAACTATGGTATTTTATAGGGTGTTTTTTTTATCTCCTCCGGTTTTAACATGACATTGTAGAAGTAAGATTTCTCTGTTATGCTTACTAGGAGAACAACAACTTTTAATTCTCTGTTGTGATACTTTCAGTCCAAATTTAAGGTGTTGCTTAGAACAGGGAAATGGTTCATTTTCAATTGCATTAAGTCTATTGAGCTAGTTTAACTCAACTGAAAAGCTCATAAAACATCAACTTAGATACAGTTCCACCCATTATGTTCCATTTTTTTTACCATAAGAGTACCTTCTTTCAGAGTTCCAAGAATCAGACAAATATGTGGCTAACCAATGTGAAAAAAATTCTCCTTTTTCTCTCCCACTTTTTGTAAATACAAGAATGAACAGCATCTCTGTTAGGCGTAAATATGGAATTGAATTTCTGCTGTCATATATTTTGTATAGACAGCTAAGTCATACCAGAGGACTGGGTCTAGTGGGAAAAACTTCTAAACTCCAAAAGCTTGTGTGTTGTTTTTGGTTTTGTTTCTTTTTTCTGGATGGATGGAGCACTGTATTCAACAGTTCTCCTTGGAACTATAATTATGACCAAAATGATCAACAGATTTGTGCATGCACAAACAAACAAGAGAGATAATGATTGTAGTTTATGGATGAAGGCATTTTATTCAATGCTACTTAATTACAAATTAGACAAGCAGCCAAACCATGGCACCCTGCCTTGGTGTATGTAGTTCTAAGTGCCTTCTCCAGCTTCATGAGTCAAGGGAGGCAAGGGAAAGATAAGAGAAGCAAAAAAAAAAAATTTGGTACTTTACTACTTCCTATATCCAGCCATTAACACAGTCTTTAAAATATTATATATATATTTATAGATTTATACATACATACATATGGAAATAAAGACAGACAGACCATGTTTTATACTGTACAGAAGTCACATACGCCCACCCCACATTCAAATGCTATCAATTTGGTTTAAAACTGATTTGAAATTATAATGAGAGAGCAAATAAAAAATGAATAAGCTGGCAAGAGCACAGCTATTATTAGCCTTACTGTCTACCTGGGAAAGTTCTGTAATGCCCCAAACTGAATTTGAGTTGGAAGCTGCTACTCCTGATATTTCTGTTTTTATTCTTGTCACTGCTATGAGTCCTTTGTGGCACCCAACATGGGACTTGAGACAATGGCAGTTTTGAACTGAGTGTGCTATAGCTGTAGTAGTTATTAAGTGGCAAGCTTCTGCTCAGGTCACAGTTTGCTGGCTGCACTGCTTATCTCTTTATTTTGCTGAGCTTGGGAACATGTTAATTCAAACAATGGCTACGTGCTTTGCCTTGGCATTGGTGGCCTTACTGTGCTGGGGGAGCTATCTTGTGGAGAGGATGAGGGAATACACCTCCCTCTTCCCATCTGGGATTGATGTGGGTGGTTTTATTGCACAGGCTTCCAAGGTCCTTGTTCACCCTTAAGTGAGATGTTTAATACTACTAATTAACAGTATTGTTGGGTTTGTGGAATCTGGTGTCATCCTGCTGTAAAAGGAGACAACTTTTGGGTGAGGCAATGCTGAAACATGCCCTGAGGTGGCCAGTCCCTGGGTGTCAGGGTGTGTAGAAGGATTTGGACAGGTGCATAGGGTGGTTATCACCTCCCATAGCCTGGGATTTTACACCTGAACAGGCAAGTAATCCTGGTAAACTGCGCCACCTGATAGAAGGGTGCCTTGCCTACCCCAATGAAAACCAACAGCTTCTAGCACTTTATTGGGGCTTGGCCTGTGCCTACGAAGCCACAATTCAGCACTATCAGAGGACTGTTGTTAAGGCAGGGACCCAAACCACCTCTGAGAATACCTTGACTGAGACTGGGATGCAAAATACATCTGAGGACATGATAGCAGAAATAGGGATCCAAACTGCATCTGAGGATACCATGGTTGAGATAGGGACACAAACAACAACAACTACAGGAACTGCCCCAGCAGTGAAAAAGAAACAGCGGACAAGGAAATCAATGGGTCCATATCATTGATTAGTAAGGGAGGAAGAAGAAGAGGACCAGCTGTGCAAAATGTACTCTACACTGCAGCTGGGGAGCATGGTCTCACCTGGAACCTCTGGCAGAAAACATCAGGAGAAACCTAGGGTTTTGGAGCTGGGGGTATTGGGGATCAGAAGCCAACTACACCCCGACTGAAAAAAGAGATACTAGCAGCATATGAGGGGGTTCAAGCTGCTTCAGAAGTTGTTGGTACAGAAGCATATCTCCTCTTGGCACCACGGTTGCCCGTGATACACTGAATGTTCACAGGAAACATCCCCTACACATCATGCAACCGACTACATGGAGTAAGTGGGTAGTGTTGATCACACAATTAATTTGACTGGGGAAACCCAACTGCCCAGAAATCCTGGCCAGGATCATGGACTGGCCAGAAGGCAGAGGTTTTTGAACATTGCCTGAGGAGGTGGCTCATGCCTAAGAGGTACCACCATATAATGAGTTATCAGAAGATGAAAGGCTTCGTTTACTGATGGATCCTGTCATGTGGTAGGAAACCATCGGAAGTGAAAGCTGCTGTGTGGAGTTCCACACAACAAATTGTTGAAGCCACTGAAGGAGAAGGTGAGTCAAGTCAGTTTGCAGAGGTAAAAGCCATCCAGCTGGCCTTAGACATTGCTGAACGAGAAAAGTGGCCAGTACTCTATCTTTATACTGACTCATGGATGGTGACAAATGCTCTGTGGGGATGGCTACAGCAGTGGGAGAAGACCAATTGTCAGGGAAGGGGTAAACCCATCTGGGCTGCTGCATTGTGTCAGGACATCGCTGCCCGGGTAGAAAACATTGCTCTAAAGGTATGTCATGTCATGTCATTTGGGCTCAAATGCCCAAAAGCTGTGCCACTGAAGAACATCAAAACAACGAACAGGTAGGCAAGGCTGTCAAAATTGAAGTAGTTCAGGTAGACCTGGACTGGGAGCATAAGTGTGAGCTATTTGTAGCTCGATGGGCCCACGAAACATCGGGACATCTAGGGAGAGATGCAACATACAGATAGGCTTGTGATCGAGGTGTGGACCTGACCATGGAGGCTGTCACACAGGTCACCCATGAATGTGAAACGTGCTGCAATCAAGCGAGCCACATGAGTAAAGTCTCCCTGGAATAGAGGGTGATGGCTGGGTTTTCGATATGGCAAGGCCTGGCAAACTGACTATATTGGATCACTGCCATAAACACGCCAAGGCATACTCACCATGGTGGAAGCTACTGCTGGGCAGCTAGAAACATATCCTGTAAACTATGCCACTGCCTGAAACACCATCTTAGGCTTTGAAAGGCAAATTTTGTGGTGACATGATACCCCAGAAAGAATTGAATAAGACAATGGGACTCATTTCTGAAATAACCTCATAAACTCCTGGGCAAAGAAACATGGCATTGAGTAGGTATATCACATCCCCTATCACCCACAAACCTCTGGAAAGATTAAGAGATATAATGGACTGTTAAAGACTATGTTGAGAGCGTTGACAATGGGGCATGGAAGCACTGGGATATAAATTTAGCAGAAGCCACTTGGCTGTTTGAGACCAGAGGCTCTGCTAACCATCCTGGTCCTGCCCAAACAAAGCCCCTACATACTGTAGGAGGAGATAAGGTCTCTGTAGTGCACACAGGGAAGTGGCTGGAGAAGGTGGTGTGGCCCATGGGAAAAGGCAAACCCATTTGTGGGACTGTCTTTGCTCAAGGACCTGGGTGTACTTGGTGGGTAATGCGGAAGGATGATGAGACCCGGTGCGTGCCTGTCGTGGTTTAACCCAGCAGGCAGCCAAACACCACGCAGCCTCTTGCTCACTCCACTGCCGCCCCCTCCAGTGGGATGGGGGAGAGAATCATGAAAAAAAAGTAAAATTCATGGGTTGAGATAAAAACAGTTTAATAGGACAGAGAAGGAAGAGAAAATAATAATAATGATAAAAGAATGTACAAAACAAGTGATTCACAATGCCATTGCTCACCACCTGCTGACTGATGCCCAGCCCATTCCTGAGCAGCAATCGCTGATTCCTGCCCCCCAGCCAACCCCCATTTATATACTGAGCATGACGACTATGGTATGGAATATTCCTTTGGCTAACTTGTCCTGTCTATGCTCCCTCTCAGCTTCTATGGGAAGCTGAAAAAGTCCTTGACTTAATATAAGCGTTACTTAGCAACAACTAAAACAATATGTTATCAACATTATTCTCATACTAAATCCAAAACACAGCAGCTACTAGGAAGAAAATGAACTCTCTCCCAGCTGAAACCAGGACAGTGTCTCAAGGAGATTTAACCTTGGGGGAAAAATAATCTGTGATGTGAGTTGTATGTTGTAGGAAGTAATGTAGCAGGAGCGACCTGAACTGACAAAGAGTGTGTTTCACAAGGAACCAGACGAGTTCAGCGATGACCCAAACCAAGCCGTGTTGGTGACAAGCAATCAAACATACTGCTTCTCCTGTTGTGAGCACCCATCTTGACAGATGGGGCCCAAGTCACAGCCTGTTCTTATGAATATATGGAGGAGTGGAGGAAGCACATGGAATGGGAGAACAATATCTATCTGTTAAAAGACAGGGGATAGTAGTTAATGAGAATGTATAAATCTGTATGTTGGGTATAAAGATGGTTTAAGCATATAGTAGAAGCTGTAAGTGTTGGTAAGAGGGGATTTCAGTAATGAGAGTTGGATGCAATGGGATGGTTAGAAGATATATATATAAATAAAACTTATTATTATAAAATTATGTGGGACCTGAGCATGATGCAAATAGTATGTAAGATTGTATTGGGTCTGGCTGAGATGGAGTTAATTTTCCTCGTAGCAGTCCTCATAGTGCTGTGCTTTGTATTGGTAGCTAGAAAGGTGTTGATAACACACCAGTGTTTTGGCTACTGCTGAGCAGTGCTCCCACAGCATCAAGGCTGTCTCCTGTCTTGTCTCTTGACAAGGCTGTCAGAGGGATGTAACACAGAGGTGTTACATCCCTCTGATCGTTTTGTGTCCCTCCTCTGGACCCAGTCTTTGTTGTACTGTGGACCCCAGAGCTAGATGCAGTACTCCAGGTAGGATCTCAAGAAAGCAGAGTAGAGGGGCAGAATCACCTCCCTCGACCTGCTGATCATGCTTCTTTTTGTGCAGTCCAGGATACAATTGGCCTTCTGGGCTGCGAGCACACCTTCCTGACTCATGTCCAACTTTTCATCCACCAGTATATCCCCATGTCCTTCTCAGCAGGGCTGCTCTCAATCCCTACATCCCCCAGTCTGTACTGATACCGGGGGTTGCCCCAACCCAGGTGCAGGACCCTGCACTTGGCCTTGTTGAACTTCATGAGGTTCACAAGGGCCCACTTCTTAAGCCTGTCAGGGTCCCTCTGGATGGCATCCTGTCCCTCGAGAATCAACTGCACCACTCAGCTTGGTGTCATTTGCAAACTTCCTGAGGGTGTGCCCAATCCCACTGTCTGTCATTGATGAAGATATCAAACAGTACCGGTCCCAATACAGACCCTTGAGGGACACCACTTGTTACTGGTTTCCACTTGGACACTGAGTCATTGTAACTCTTTGGATGTAGTTATCCAGCCAATTCGTTATGCACTGAATAGTCCATTCATCAAACTCATATCTCTCCAATTCAGAGGCAAGAATGTTGTATGGGATCATATCAAAGGCCTTACAGAAGTCAAGGTAGACTTCAATTCATTTACTCTGAATTTGGACAAAAGAAGTCAACTGCTTTTTATGGTGTACATGTAAGTATTACCCTGGATTTTAATCTTTTTATCAATTTATAGAGCATATGGAAGGAAATGCAGTGTTTCTGTGGATTTCATTATTTTCCCACATCATGAACACTTATATAACATAGCCATTAGTGAGGCATGTTATTGCTAGAATCTTGTATTGCCTTTATGCGGCAAAGTTTTGGTAGTAGGGGTCTGCAAGGGTGGCTTCTGCAAGGAGACACCAGATGTCGTCCCCATGTCGGACAAACCCACTTTCAGCCAGCTCCAAAACAGACCCATAGCTGTCCAAACCTGAGCAAATCAGCGATGTTGGTAACACCTCTGTATTAACATTTTTAAGAAAGGGTAAAAAATTCTGTATAGCAGCAGCTGAGAAAGAGGAGTGAGAATATGTGAGAGAAACAACTCTGCATACACCAAGGTCAGTGAAGAAGGAGGGGGAGGAGGCACTCCAGGCACCGGAGCAGAGATTCCCCTGCAGCCCATGGTGAAGACCATGGTGAGGCAAGTTGTTCTTCTGCAGCCCATGGAGGTTAATGGTGGAGCAGATATCCACCTGCAGCCTGTGGAGGACCCCATGCCAGAGCAGGTGGATCTGCCCCAAGGAGGCTGTGACCCCATGGAGAGCCTGCACTGGAGCAGGCTCCTGGCAGGATCTGTGGACCCCTGGAGAGGAGCCCATACAGGAGCAGGTTTTCTGGCAGGACCTGTGGCCCCATGGGGGACCCCATGCTGGAGCAGTCTATTCCTGAAGGACTGCACCCTGTGGAAAGGACCCATGCTGGAGCAGTTAATGAAGAACTGCAGCCCATGGGAAGGACCTCCATTGGAGAAGTTCATGAAGGACTATATCCTGTGGGAGGGACCCCATGCTGGAGCAGGGGAAGAGCGTGAGGAGGAAGGAGTGGCAGAGACAAAGCATTAGTAACTGACCCCAACCTCCCTTCCTCATCCCCCTGCGCCGCTGGGAAAAGTTAGAGTAAGGAGTGAAGTGGAGCCTAGGAAGAAGGGAGGGGTGGGGGGAAGGTGTTTTAAAATTTGCCCTTATTTCTCATTATCCTACTCTGATTAATTGTAAATAAATTAAATTAATCTACCCCAAGTTGAGTCTGTTTTGCCCATGACAGTAATTGCTGAGTGATCTCACTGTCCTTATCTCAACCCACAAGCTTATTGTCATATTTCCTCCCCCTGTCTTGCTGAGGAGAGGAACAGCTGATAGAATGACTTGGTGAGCACCTGTTAGGCAGCCAAGGTCAACCCACTTCAATGGTCAATTGTATTTACCAATTGTACTTAACTGCATTTTTTAAATGTAACAATTGTATTCACCTGAGTATTTACTTTCTTTTACATTATTTCTTAAGGCTAACAGTCATATTCCTTCTCTTAGCACCAGCAATGGGCTTCTTAAAGAAGCAGGAGGCAGCCAAGAACACTGTATATAGTATCCTCTTAAAATGGGGAAGATTATGCTTTGAAGAAATCACAAGTGAAACGCCGAGTCAGACAAAATTCCCAGATTTCCTATGACAGCAATGTTCCCTTATATTTAAACATAATCAAATGCATTTTAGGTGGCTTTTGGTAGATAGATATAAAAAAAACAAACTTGAGCAGGTGGACAGAGTGATGTTTTTTCCCCCTCTTTTTCCTTATTCTGTGGCAGGATCAAAGAATGATATCAAGCCATCATCATCTTTTCCAATCCCTGAAGTACCGTTTCAGGTAATTCAGATACTGAAACTGTATAGAAATATTTCATATAAACTACATGAACTGATGGTTAGTTAGTAAGAACAAAGAATCTGAATAATTTTAGAGGAATTGTCAGATTTGCTTTTCTTTGTCCTTCTAGGTAATTGTTATGGAAATGACATATGCCAGCCACCATAACAGGGTTCGACTCTGGTGTTTGACAACACCAAGCTGTGTGGAGCGGTTGCCACTCTGGAGGGAAGGGATGCCATCCAGAGGGACCTGTGGAGCATTGATTCATGGACTCTGGCAGGGTATGGACCAAAGACCTTTATTACAACAATTTCCCGAGTTTTATAGGTACAGGTACTGTCCACACGCAGGCAGCATCCTGCTGATAGGTTGAAGGTCGATTGCCACGTGCTTCTCAGTGTCTTCTAACTGGTTGTCTCTGACTGTTCACGCGGAGCAGCAGCTTTGCTTTTCACATTCCTTTCCTTGCTGATATCTCCTGACGCTTGCTTATCTTTTCTCTCAAGGCGCCTCTCACGGGTACAGCTTTGTCTCATCAAGGCCAAACAGATTCCCTATGCTACTCTCTATCTCCACAATTCCCCCTTTTTTATTTTTTCTGCAACAAAAGCTTGATTAATCATTTTTTGCACTATTTTCTGTAAGCAGCCTAAAATACAGCACATGACAAGCATTGGATGACAAAGATGACATGTTTAGAAAATTTAAAACATAAGTTGCTTTATACAATCGCTCTTGAGGTGTCATACCTACGGGATTCCCCCTTTTTTGTTTAGCAAGCATGGTTTTTAAAGTATGATGCATACGTTGCACAATTGCTTGCCCAGTTGGGGAATGAGGAATACCGGTGACATGTTTAATACCCCATGTCTGTAGAGAGGCCTGTATTTTAGCGAACACATAAGCTGGTCTGTTATCAGTTTTTACAGTTTTCAGTACTCCTATGACTGCAATGCATTGCAACCCATGTCGAATAACATCATGAGCCTTCTCTCCTGTAGGAGCAGTAGCTATAACAAGGTGAGAAAACAAATCAACTGAAACATGTACATAGCGCAAACGTCCAAATTCCATAATGTGCATAACCTCGGATTGCCAAAGTTCATCAGGTGTAAGCCCTCGTGGGTTAACCCCCGCAAATGATGGCAGAGGAGCCAGCTGCTGACAGTGCAAACGACCCTGTGAAATCAATTGTGCTAACATTTCAATCATCATAGTTACTGTTTTTGAAAAGATATGTGGCAAAAATACCCACTCTAATGCAGTCAGGCTCTTTGCGAGTGCATCATCCCACTGTCCTATCAGGGTATAAGGTTGAAATTCTTGATGTATCATAAAAAAATCTGCAGTGTGCTGTAATGCTTTCTGAGCTGTTGGGGCTAACGAACGTGGAACCTACAGGGGAGGGGGGGGGCAGACACAGCGCTTCAGGGCGTCCCCTGTATCTTCAAAGTGCACTCATGTCTATCCCCCTCTCTCCGACCCGAGACAGCCCCCTTATATCCTGCCCCGGATTGAGTGGAAAAGTACAGGCTAGGGTCGCTGCACGCGTGGCCAGCGCATGCAGCGAGCCTCACCAGACTCATGATCCAGCATTGCTAACTGCGGATGTCTGATACCTGACTCCCTTGTACTCCCTCCTTGTTATCTTCTTCTTTGAAAGTTAGATTCTCATGGATACACATATAGTTTTTCAGCAACAGTACCGAGTCCCTTTTTCCCAACATGTATACTGGGTTTCGTTCAACTAGTAATTCTCCGTCGTGTCTCACTCGAACCATCCTCTATTATCCCTTACACATGCCACCCCGTGGTCCATAGTTGGGACACGACGATATTCTACAACTCGTACAAGGGTATGATGCAAAGCGGCATCTACAACTGATCATATAATGCTTATCAAACATGGCAAATAGCATACCAAACATAACAGACAGATTCCTTCCACACAGGCAATGAGTACAATTTCCTTCAACCAACCCCACCCCCAAGTCCATCCAGCAAAGAGATTTCACCCAGTGGTCTCCACAAGTTGCTGGCTCGGTCGGTGCAGTTCTTGCAACTGGGCATGGAGCGGTCACTTAGATTCATACAACACAGTCCTTTAAAATCTTGACAACCGTGTCCGTGAGCTAAAAGCAAAAAATCAATAGCAGCTCTCTTTTGCAGCGTCGCATGTTGAATGCTATCTACATCTAGCAATAACTCAGAAATAGCTGTACTAGTAGCATTACTAAATTTATCCTTGGCAGCGAGGGAGTCCTTGTTTTCAAGAATCCTTGGCAGTGAAAGAGTCCTTGTTAGCAAGAGCGCATGCGGACTCCCTGTTCTTGCTGGTACTGTGCTTTGATCTTCTTCCACAACAGGCCAAGATTCTCAGGCAGCTAGATAAGGTGCCCCTGAGTCCATTACAGACTGATGTCATCTAAGTGTTTTTCTTGCAAGCACCTGAGACTGAATAACAATTAGTGTGATATATGTGTTTTCCAGCACCCAGGTGCGAGTCCCTTGAGCGTATTTACAATCCTCCTTGCCAATCTTCCATTGCTTTCCCATATTCCACCCCCCGGCTCAAGAGACCACTTCTGCTGGGGTTCATTTAGTCTCACAGGGTATAACACAGAGTAATTTACAAAGGCGTGCAATAACGTATATACATATAGGAAAAAAAAAAAACAAACCCAAAACAAATCTATATAGTACTGCTTGAATCAGGTGTCCTATTTCTCTTTTTCTGCTGCTTTCTCATAGCACGTATGGCATACTTTTGTGCTAACGTGGCACATTTCCCTTCTAATTGTTCCTTTTTTTCTTTTCTTTTTTCTTTTTTTTTTCTTTTTTTTTCTTTTTTTTTTTTTCTCATCACTTACGGCTGACATAAAAGTCTGCCTTGCAACAAGAGCTCACCCTTAAGTTTCTCATTTTCCTACAGAGCATCCTATAGATTTTAGCTTAACTCCTTTTCCCAATCAACCATGATCTTATAGGCAAACAACAAACAACCAGCCATACGCCCTGCATGGGTAAGTCGTTCCCGAGAGCGTAAGCATGTCGGCTGGCGAAAACTCCCCCAATATTTCAGGACTTCCATCGGTTCTACGGCCCATCATGGCCTATCTATCTGGGGGGAGCTCGCCTTACATCTAAACATTGTGTATATACAAACTTCTTCGCTTGACAGTGTGTCAGCCCTAGTCATGTACGAGAACAGTACCACACCGGGCAGAACACCTCCTCAAGCGGAGTCACCAAACGACACTGCACACAGCAACAAACAAACAGTAGCACAGATGCTGATCAGCAGATATAAGCTGGCGCCCACACACACTTACACAGCAGACATACAAAAACACCACTCCTATCGCAGGGAGACGGCTGGGGCGGGGGGAGGGGGTGAGGCGGGCAGCGGCAGGAGCGAAGCGGCTCCGGCTCCGTCCTTCTCCCCTGACATTCTGACAATACACTGCAATACCCCGATTCCAGCTGCGCATGCATAAGCGGTTGAGAAGGAGGACCAGACACGATACCTGGCGCAAATGGAGGATGGTTAAGAATGGAGGAGTGCAATAACGGCTTTTGTCTCTGTTGCTGTAAAATCTCCTCCGCAGTTGGAGCAGATGCAGCCATAGCTTTAATTGGGGTTAAAGGTGGACATAAATCAGGTTCAGTCTCTGGATTTATTGGACCAGGATCAAAGGGATCTTCTGGCCCTTTGTCTCCTGAATTCTGCTTTTGGTAATGTTCTTCCGGATTGGGAATTTGAGCATATTCAGGCTGAGGGTCTGTTATTGTGACGTCGATGGCTGTGGCCACATCCATACCAGCGCTTCCGGTGGTCTGTGCTCGGAGGCTGTCCAGACCCGTGATGTCCACGGGTGCATGCCTAATAGGCTTGGGTTGCGGGGCATTTGTGTCGAGGTGTGCCCCTGCTTCGCGCTGGTCCTCCCGTTTCCCGAATGCGGGGATAGTGGTTGCCCAACCTTATTATATCTTGAACGGCATTGATTTGCAAAATGTTTGCCTTTACCGCAGCGCGAACAGATATCTGGGGTCAGATCATTGGCTCCTGTCCCTTGCAGACAACTATGCTTAAAATGTCCTGGTTTGCCACAACGAAAGCATATTTGCTCTTTTGTTGTAACGGCAGCAGCGAATGCAGCCGCAAGCATATCGGTTTGATAGGAAATGGATCCCAGTCTATTACAAGCCTCTATCATATCTATTAGGCTTGCATTCTTTAGGGGTTGCAAAATACATTTACAATCAATATTAGCATTTTCCACTGCTAGTTTTAGCATCAGAGCTTCTTTGACCTCTAGATTATCCACTTGCTTATGAATAGCTTCTTGTAAATGATCAATAAATGTCATGTATGGTTCATTGGGACCCTGCTTGATAGTTGTGAAAGATTGGGTTGCCTTACCTGTGTCAGGGACCTTAATTATAGCTTTCAGGGCAAGGTCTGCCGACTGCTTTAAAATTTCTGGTGCTAGCTGCGCTTGGAGCTGCGGAGTATCGACGGGTGACTCCCCCAACAATTGAGGGAGACCTGCCCCCTGTAGAGGATCTCCATCTTCTCTAGACAAATTATCTATTGCGGCAAAACTGCATGCGTCTCTCCAGTGTGCCATAAAGAGAACACGCTGCGTGGGGGTAAAGATAACATCTGCCAATTGTCTGATATCAAACGGAGTTAGTATGTGTCCCTTCATAATGGTATTTAATAATCCTTGCGCATACGGGGAAGTTAGTCCATGCTGCATAATCGTTTTTCGCATTTCTTTAACTAGCTCCCAGCTCAGCGGTTCCCAAGTATTTGGTTGAGTGATTTTCACAGGACACACAAGAGCAGTAGCGGCTTCTAAATCGCCGTCTTGTATTGCCTGTTTACGTAACTTCTGCCAGTGCTGCCAGTGCTGGGCGGGATCGTAAGTCGTGGCAACTGCCTGACTTGGCGGAGGATCCTCCCAGCCCAGTGCTTGCCCTTTCCTGCAAGCACTGTCGTATTCGAACTAGAGGTTCGGACCCGGGGGGCTGCGGCGGTGCTGCCGCCGAATCTAACCGGAGTGCTGACGACGTAGCACGATGGCCCGGGGGCTCGAGCTTCTCCCTCCCCTTCTCCTCTATATGAGCGGCAGCCGGGCTGTCTGGCGTCACCGCGGCAACGGCGGCGGCCGCGGCAGCCCGTTCTGATTTCATCTGCTGTAATGTGTCCTTAATTAACCTCCAGGTTGTTAAGACTTCATAGCTACCGCATCCCCTTTCATTGCTGCCTCAAACAAAGTTTCACCGGCTTGCTCCCAATTTGATAATTGGAAAGCTGTTGTAGAATCAGCGGGAAGGCCCTTGCTTTTTAGCCATGCTAGCAAAAGCCGAAGAGTTCCTTCATCATATTGTATACCCCTTTTACTTAAAAACTTTTCTAATATACATACAATCGCCTTTTCCTCTGAGGACATTTTTGACCCCATTCTCACACGTTCCCGGCTGCTCACCTTTCCTTGGTGATTAGTCATCCAGACTGCAGCTCTCTGATACCGCTGCTTTTTTTCGTTCAGCCGGGCTGCTCCACCGGTCGTATCTTCCTACGATTCAAGTCCCGATTCGGGCAGCCATTTGTGGAGCATTGATTCACGGACTCTGGCAGGGTATGGACCAAAGACCTTTATTACAACAATTTCCCGAGTTTTATAGGTACAGGTACTGTCCACGCGCAGGCAGCATCCTGCTGATAGGTTGAAGGTCGATTGCCACGTGCTTCTCAGTGTCTTCTAACTGGTTGTCTCTGACTGTTCACGCGGAGCAGCAGCTTTGCTTTTCACATTCCTTTCCTTGCTGATATCTCCTGACGCTTGCTTATCTTTTCTCTCAAGGCGCCTCTCACAGGTACAGCTTTGTCTCATCAAGGCCAAACAGATTCCCTATGCTACTCTCTATCTCCACATGAGCTGTATGACATTGATTGTTATATAATACTAACAGTGTTCAGTAAGTGTTTTTCAGGATAACATAGTGGTGATTGTGGGAAAGTAACGGAAGATCGTCGAGGAGGACTGTAAAAATGCTCAAGTGACTCGCACCCTAATTGTTGTTTAGTCTTATGTGCTCGACAAGTAGAACATCCATACTTAGATAACGTAGGCCTGTGATGGACTCAGGGGCACCTGTCCTGGTTCTGGCAGGGACAGGGTTAAGTATTCCATGCCATGTGAGCCACGCCCACCCTGAGATTAAAAGGAGGGAGGGGGCGAGCAGTCGGGTTCGGAGCGGGCTGGCGTGTCCCAGGGGTGGACCGGCGGGGAGCGGCGGTTCCGTATTCGCGTCTGTATATTTCTCTGTCGGTGTTATTGTTGTTGTTTTCTTGTTCCTTTTGCTGTTCTGTTAAACTGCCTTTGTCTCAACCCAAGAGTTTTGCCTTTTTTCTTTTGATCCTTCCCGTACCGGGAAGCACTGGGCGAGCGACACGTGGTTCTTTGTTGCCATCTGAGGCCAAACCACGACAGTCCTTTTTGGCGCCCAACGTGGGGCTCGAAGGGTTGAGACAACGACAGAATCCAACTAGAGCTTGAAAAAACGAATTTGTTAGGTAAATAGTCACGGTCACTATGTTGCTTAGTTTGTTCTCATGGCTGTGTTATGTAAACTCCTATGTGTTTTATGCACTCCCTGTGATGATATTTGTTACTTCTGGGAGGGGGATGAGGATTATCATTTTGCTGTCCTGTGCAATATCGGCTTATGATATGATAACATCACTTGTTAAACGGTTATTTTGGGGCGTTTATGTGGTATTGCTGTCCTGTCCGTACATTGGGCACCACCTCTCAGAATTCATTAATAATTACACCCAGTCTATGGGGGAAACAGGGGGGGACACTTTCCCCAGCTCTTTTGCCTCCCTTTTCTCCTTTGAGTCAGGTATGACAGCTTTTGAGAATTTTGAATATCCTTGGGATGCTCAAACCAGCATGTTCCTAGTGTTATGTTTGCTGAATATGTTCCAGGTCTCGTTTAGGGTTAAACGACTATTTAAGACTGCCACCCAGAGATCTGCTCCAAGGCTGGACAGTCAGGGGTGGCATGGCAGGTGGGAGAACATGGGCAGGTACTTAGAGAACTTCTCACCTCCAATGGTCTGGGACTTCACCCCTGAACAATTACAGGACCCTGATAGAATAGTAGAATATCTGAAGGGAAAATGCTGTGGCTATTCTAGAGAGGCACAACTCACCGCACTGTGCTGGGCCCTGGCTAGTGTCTACCAGGCACTGCTCAATGCTATGCAGCACCCTCAGAAGAAAGAGACAGAGACCAGACCAGCAGGCGCTGCGGCCCCTGCGGCAGGCGCTGCGGCTGCTGTGGCCCCTGTGGCAAGTGCTGCTGCGACGGGCACTGCGGCTACTGCGACCCCTGCGACGGGCACTGCGGCTACTGCGACTCCTGCGACGGGCACTGCAGCTACTGCGACTCCTGCGACGGGCACTGCGGCTACTGCGACTCCTGCGACGGGCACTGTGGCTACTGCAACCCCTGCGACAGACACTGCGGCTACTGCAACCCCTGTGGCAACCACTGCAGCTACTCCAGCCCCGGTGACAGCCACTGCTGCTGAACCAGGGAACCAATCCGTGCCAGTATCCGTTGCCCCCATACAGAAGAAGAAGTACACAAAGAAATTGGTTCGCATAGTAAGAGATGACGATGAACCAGGGCCATCACAAGGACAGGAGGAAGAGGCAGAACCAGAGATAATTACCCGATCCCTATCCCTAAGTGAGCTGCGGGATATGCGAAAAGATTTTAGCCGACTTTCAGGCGAGCACATTGTCACCTGGCTGCTTCGGTGTTGGGATAATGGGGCCAGTAGCCTGGAATTAGAGGGTAGGGAAGCCAGGCAGTTGGGATCCCTGTCTAGGGAAGGCGGCATTGACAAGGCAATTGGAAAGAAGACCCAAGCCCTCAGCCTCTGGAAACGACTCCTGTCAGGCGTGAGGGAGAGGTACCCCTTCAGTGAAGATGTTGTATGTCAACCAAGCAAGTGGACCACCATGGAAAGAGGTATCCAGTACCTGAGAGAATTAGCCGTGCGGGAGATGATTTATTATGACTTGGACAACACAGACTTGCCCACAGACCCTGATGAGGTGCACTGCACAAGGCCCATGTGGTGGAAGTTTGTACGGAGCGCACCATCGTCATATGCCAACTCACTGGCAGTAATGGAATGGAAAGGTGAAGAAGGACCAACGGTGGATGAGGTGGCTGGCCGGCTCCGGCGATATGAAGAAAGCCTCTCTTCCCCCCTTGTCTCAGCTGTGGAGAAACTGTCCCGGAAGGTTCAGCAACCTGAAGAGAATATGTCCTACTCCCCACCTGTACGGGCCAGCATCTCAGCTATTAGGAGCAGGCATTTCCCCACTCAAGAGAGAGAGAGTACAAAGGGTACACACCACGAGGCACCCTGTGGTTCTACCTGCGAGACCATGGAGAGGACATGAGGAAGTGGGATGGACAACCTACTTGGATCCTGCGGACACGGGTACAGGAGTTGCAAGGAAGGACAACCACAAAAGGAGATCCCTCCAGGAAAAGTGCCGCCCCAGTTTCCAGTGGGTCGTTGCCCAGACAGAGCATAAGGCCTGATCTTGCTTCTGATCCTCTTGAAGGAACCTCCAAGTCATTTCTGCAAGAAGTGAGTACCGGATACCATGACCAGGATTAGAGGGGCCCTGCCTCCAGCCAGGTGGAGGAAAGGGACAACCGGGTTTATTGGACAGTGTGGATTCGATGGCCTGGCACATCAGACCCACAGGAGTATAAGGCTCTAGTGGACACAGGAGCACAGTGCACTCTGATACCATCAAGCTATAGAGGGGCAGAACCCATTTGTATTTCTGGGGTCACAGGGGGATCCCAAGAGTTGACTGTACTGGAGGCTGAAGGGAGCCTAACTGGGAATGAGTGGCAAAAGCATCCCATTGTGACTGGCCCAGATGCTCCATGCATCCTTGGTATAGATTACCTCAGGAGAGGGTATTTTAAGGACCCAAAGGGGTATCGATGGGCCTTTGGCATAGCTGCCTTGGAGGCGGAGGAAGTTAGACAGTTGTCCACCTTGCCTGGTCTCTCGGAGGATTCTTCTGTTGTGGGGTTGTTGAGGGTCGAAGAACAGCAGGTGCCGATTGCTACCACAACGGTGCATCGGCGGCAATATCGCACTAACCGAGACTCTCTGATTCCCATCCATAAGCTGATTCATCAACTAGAGGTTCAAGGAGTGATCAGTAAGACTCGCTCGCCTTTTAATAGTCCTATATGGCCGGTGCGAAAATCCAATGGAGAGTGGAGGCTAACTGTAGACTATCGTGGCCTGAATGAAGTCACGCCACCACTGAGCGCTGCTGTGCCGGACATGCTAGAACTCCAGTATGAACTAGAGTCCAAGGCAGCCAAGTGGTATGCCACGATTGATATAGCAAATGCATTTTTCTCAATCCCTTTGGCAGCAGAGTGCAGGCCACAGTTTGCTTTCACTTGGAGGGGCATCCAGTACACCTGGAATCGACTGCCCCAGGGGTGGAAACACAGCCCCACCATTTGCCATGGACTGATGCAGACTGCACTGGAACAGGGTGAAGCTCCAGAACATCTGCAGTACATTGATGACATCATTGTATGGGGAAACACAGCCGAAGAAGTTTTTGAGAAAGGGGATAAAATAGTCCGAATCCTTCTGAAAGCTGGTTTTGCCATAAAACGAAGTAAGGTCAAGGGACCTGCACAGGAGATCCAGTTCTTAGGAATAAAATGGCAAGATGGACGCCGCCAAATCCCAATGGATGTGATCAACAAAATAGCAGCTATGTCTCCACCAACTAGCAAAAAGGAAACACAAGCTTTCTTAGGCACTGTGGGTTTTTGGAGGATGCATATCCCAGATTACAGTCTGATTGTAAGCCCTCTGTATCAAGTAACCCGGAAGAAGAATGATTTTAAATGGGGTCCTGAGCAACGACAAGCTTTTGAACAAATC
The DNA here is from genome assembly GCA_947846985.1 of Fratercula arctica. Lineage (NCBI taxonomy): Eukaryota > Metazoa > Chordata > Aves > Charadriiformes > Alcidae > Fratercula > Fratercula arctica. The sequence continues at coordinate 10,373,510 of CANTUZ010000025.1, forward strand.
AAACAGGAAATAGTCCATGCAGTGGCCCTGGGGCCAGTCCGGGCAGGACAAGATGTGAAAAATGTGCTCTACACCGCAGCCGGGGAGAATGGCCCTACCTGGAGCCTCTGGCAGAAGGCACCGGGGGAGACCCGAGGTCGACCCCTAGGGTTTTGGCGTCGGGGATACAGAGGATCCGAAGCGCGCTACACTCCAACAGAAAAGGAGATATTGGCAGCATATGAAGGGGTTCGAGCTGCTTCGGAGGTGGTTGGTACAGAAGCGCAGCTCCCCTTAGCACCTCGACTGCCGGTGCTGGGTTGGATGTTCAAAGAAAGGGTCCCCACCACACATCATGCAACTGATGCTACATGGAGTAAGTGGATTGCACTGATCACACAGCGAACTCGAATGGGAAACCCCAGTCGCCCAGGAATTCTGGAAGTGATCATGGACTGGCCAGAAGGCAAGGATTTTGGAATGTCACCAGAGGAGGAGGTGACGCGTGCGGAAGAGGCCCCACCATATAATAAACTGCCAGAAAATGAGAAGCAATATGCCCTGTTCACCGATGGGTCCTGCCGGATTGTGGGAAAGCATCGAAAGTGGAAGGCTGCTGTGTGGAGTCCTACACGACAAGTTGCAGAAGCCAGTGAAGGACAAGGTGAATCGAGCCAGTTTGCAGAGGTGAAAGCCATTCAGCTGGCTTTGGACATCGCCGAGCGAGAAAGATGGCCAGTACTTTATCTCTATACTGACTCATGGATGGTGGCCAATGCTCTGTGGGGATGGTTACAGCAGTGGAAGCAGGGCAACTGGCAGCGCAGAGGCAAACCCATCTGGGCTGCTGAACTATGGCAAGATATTGCTGCCCGGATAGAGAATCTGGTTGTGAAAGTACGCCACGTAGATGCCCACGTACCGAAGAATCGGGCCACGGAGGAACATCAGAACAACCAGCAGGTGGATAGGGCTGCCAGGATTGAAGTGGCTCAAGTGGATCTGGATTGGCAACGTAAGGGTGAACTATTCATAGCTCGGTGGGCCCATGAGACCTCAGGCCACCAAGGAAGAGATGCGACATATAGATGGGCTCGTGACCGAGGGGTGGACTTGACCATGGACACTATTGCACAGGTCATCCATGAATGTGAGACATGTGCTGCAATCAAGCAAGCCAAGCGTTTGAAGCCTCTTTGGTATGGAGGACGATGGTTGAAATATAAATATGGGGAGGCCTGGCAGATTGATTATATCACACTGCCACGAACCCGTCAAGGCAAGCGCTATGTGCTCACAATGGTGGAAGCAACCACTGGATGGCTGGAAACATACCCTGTGCCCCATGCCACTGCCCGGAATACTATCCTGGGCCTTGAAAAGCAAGTCCTGTGGCGACATGGTACCCCAGAGAGAATTGAGTCAGACAATGGGACTCATTTCCGAAACAGCCTCATAGACACCTGGGCCAAAGAGCATGGTATTGAGTGGGTATATCACATCCCCTATCATGCACCAGCCTCTGGGAAGATAGAACGGTACAATGGACTGTTAAAAACTACACTGAGAGCAATGGGTGGTGGGACCTTAAAACATTGGGATGCACATTTAGCAAAGGCTACCTGGCTAGTTAATACCAGGGGATCTACCAATCGGGCTGGCCCTGCCCAGTCAAAACTTCCACGTACTGTAGAAGGGGATAAGGTCCCCGTAGTGCACATGAAGAATATGTTGGGGAAGACAGTCTGGGTTAGTCCTGCCTCAGGCAAAGGCAAACCCATCCGTGGGATTGCTTTTGCCCAAGGACCTGGGTGCACTTGGTGGGTAATGCGGAAGGATGGGGAAGTCCGATGTGTACCTCATGGGGACTTGATTTTGGGGGAGAATAGCCAATGAATCAAATCGTGTGCAACACTGTCACTGTATGTCCTCGTTACTATAATTGCTATCGGCTGTACTGCAGTAAGAATCACCCAAATTAAGGACAGATGGACTTTGATGAACAGTTGAGTAAAGCACAGTGGTGATGGGATCAGAGCTGACGCCCAGCAACTTCCTCAAGATCTGCATCTTCGGCCCATGGACTGTGTGCATGAGCTACGCCGGGTACACCAGTCACGTGTTCCGAAAACTGTAAGATCTGGGCGTGGCAAAATGGTATGGAATAAGGGGTGGATAATGTCCTGGTTCTGGCAGGGACAGGGTTAAGTATTCCATGCCATGTGAGCCACGCCCACCCTGAGATTAAAAGGAGGGAGGGGGCGAGCAGTCGGGTTCGGAGCGGGCTGGCGCGTCCCGGGGCCGGACCGGCGGGGACCGGCGGGGAGCGGCGGTTCCGTATTCGCGTCTGTATATTTCTCTGTCGGTGTTATTGTTGTTGTTTTCTTGTTCCTTTTGCTGTTCTGTTAAACTGCCTTTGTCTCAACCCAAGAGTTTTGCCTTTTTTCTTTTGATCCTTCCCGTACCGGGAAGCACTGGGCGAGCGACACGTGGTTCTTTGTTGCCATCTGAGGCCAAACCACGACAGCACCTTATCAAACATGCCTGAGATTCCTGCCCTGCTATTGAAGAAGATCAAAGCATAGTGAAAATCTATGCCTGCTTTAATCCTTGAAATACAGGTGAGAACAGCATGTCTGAACTCTCGCACTCTCACTCTGTCACTAACAAGGACTCTCTCGCTAATAAGGACTCTACCTTGCTCCGTGGTGCCTGCATCCCCTGCTTGCATGCCTCTGCCCGGGTGTTGCTTTGGAGATTCCCCAATTCGCGAGGTATTGAGATAAAATTTGCTCTTTGAGTTCCATCCGTGGTTTTGTAGTTGTTCCTGCGTCGTGCCTGTGTCGGCTCACACAGTGATGAAACCTGAGCTAGCTTCATCAAGTGGTGTCCAGCAAACTCTTCAAGGTGGACATGCTACCCGTGGGCACAAACCACAATGAATTTCATATCATCTTTCCTGCCCTGAGAGTCTGCTATGATGGATGAAATCCTGCAGTTATGAACTAAATGGACTTATATATAAAGATATATAAGATGTATAAAGATAAATCATAAATGAGTGATCTGTGTATATATGTATGTATATATATGTGTATATATTTGATAGATAATAAGTAATAGTAATCTGAGCATGATGCAGATGGTATGGAATAAGGGGTGGAATGTCCTGGTCTGAGGTAAAACAGGACCAATTTTTTGTTCAGTAATTTTACTTTTTAGTTAAGCCTTTTCTAACTAACTGAAGTGTGAAATTAACAGCATATTATAGAGACACTGTTCGTCCACAGAATGATAAAAGCTGATTATTTGTAATTTATGCCAAGGAATGGTATGCAGAGAGGCTGTTGCTTATACTTATTGCTATAACAACCAAGGTCAGCTAACTTTGTTATATGCCCCATTGGAGGGTCAGAAGCAGAAAAGCGTAGAGGGGTCCCGCCTGCGGGGAGGAGTGGACAGGACAGGTGACCCAAAACTGACCAACAGGGTATTCCATCCCATCTGCCTCATGCTCAGTATAAAAGTTGAGGGATCAAAGGGGTCAGCCCTCTTTCTTCAATGGCTGATGTCCAAGGAGGACTTTGTCTGTTCGTCTGCCTTTGATCCCAGTCCATGCATTCCTTACTCCAGATCCGGAATCCAGTTCCTGTCCATCGCTGAGTCCATTCTGGGACTTTCCCCATGCCTGCTGGTGACATGATCGTCATCCTGGGAGCTCGATACCATTTTTTTATATATTGCATATATTTCATTATTTTCTTTTTTATTATTTTATTAATTTATTAATATTTTCATTAAAGTAGTTTAGGTTTTTTCTGAACTCATAAGTCTATTTCTCTCTCTCTCTCCTCTCTTTGGAGAGAGAGGTGGGGGAGAGCATCTGTTGTTTGTCTCAGTGGCCAGTCCAGCCCAAACTATGACACGCATATATAATCCTTTAGACATAAACGGTTGACCAAGTCTGGGGCTAGGATTGGATCCAGCCACACGTAGACTCCTCTCTGAGAAGGAGTTTAGAAAGCAAGGGGGTCCTTTCTGAACCTCGACTCAATGGGAGGGTCTCCCTGACAGTTTTGTCTGACCCTGTACTCTATGCAGTAAATAATCAAGTGTACCTTGCCATTGAATCTTGTTAAAACACTGTCACATTTACTATCAAACTTTGTTAAATTGCTCGTTTATATCAATAAATATTTCGATGCTTCTCTCTTATGAGTGAAATGCATCACTCCATCCACAACAAAGGCTTAACTCTAAATATTTGATGAAATTCAGTGAGTTCCACAAATTAAATTGCATAAATGTTTTGTTAGAATGAGCATTCTCAAGGAATAATTCAGCATTACATTTATGCAGAATTATATGAAGAAGGATAATTGAAAGTGTCATGGTATAAAAAAGCCCAACTTTCAAAATGTCATACATGCTAAAAACAGTGAGTGCAAAAGTACACCCACTATGTATTTGCTACATTTCACTGCATATGAAACTAATGCAGTTTGGCCATCCAAATAGGCAACTGAATTAATAATCAGACATCTGCATTTCATGGACAAGTATAATATTCCATGTGCAAACTGGCCATCCAGTGCTGTGCTCAATTTTTTTTTTAATTGAGCAAATTTTCAGCTGAAATGTTTGAATTTCACACTAAACAAGATAACCCACCTTCATTTTAACTTGTCTTTCAACCAAGGTCATTGGTAGATGCAAATATTCAATTTGCATGTACACTTGTCAAAATGAAGCCAAGGTTTACATTCACATGCGTTAAGATTGTGCTCCTGGGCATTTAAAAAGTTAAGCTAAAGGAGAAGTAATACTAACATGAAGGCATGACCAAAGGGAGAAGAAACCACCTTATTCAGATATCTAAGAGCTTATCTTCACTGTGGTTTAGGTACAAGTTACGAATTGTCCCAAATAATTTTTTGTCTATACAGATAAATCTCTGTCTTGAGTAAAGCAGTACATTAAATCTGAGTCCTCAAAGCTATGGGCTGAAGCTCAAGTCATACAGTGAAGTTGCAGTCATAGTCATCACTTAGGTTAGTGTAGCTACTTATTCAGTCACTCTGCTTACGACAACTTCTATTTTTCAGTGTGGTAGCTTGCAGTTGTATGACCCTGAATGCTGCAGTCTAAGTGCAATATTCCAAACTAAGTATCCTAGTATAATCTCTAGGATTTCAGATTGATATAATTGAAATTCATTTGCAATTTATTATTTAGTCACTATGTGTCTTCATATGCTGTAAGCAAACACAGACAGGCCATGATTACCAGTAAACAAGGAAGAAATAACTGAAACTAAAGTTAAGTGGGGCACTCTTTATAGGGATATGAGTTATCATGTGATTTACAGATGTCTGGAATTTTTCCAAGGAAACAGTTATGTTGGAAAATGTTGTCTGTATTTTCCAAACTGCTTCATTCAAAGCATTTCATGTCCTATCCATTTCTTTTGGATTTGTAGTAAGGTTGGCCCAACCTCGGTGCACTGGAAAGGGTGGGAGATACCAAGCTTAAAAGAAGTCTGGTGTCAGATCTACATCAAAGTTAACAACTCAGGAGGCTGCAGTGTTCTGGAGATCTGGGTCCCCAGTAAAGGTAAATCCTGAAACTCCATAGTCTTTCTGATGTTCAGCATTTCCTTGCTGGCATTCTTGGACATTAGCCCAATTTACAATCTTCCTTCCTGCCAATACTAAGAATTCTAACAATTGCCCTCTCATTCTTTGCAGCATATCTCTATCGGCTGGTAAATTTGGGGGACTGACCTGGATCATTGTCTGTCCATGGGGTTCTGCCCTGTGCTTCCCCCGGCCAGATTTTAATTCTTTCATCAGGAGTAAAGACAATCTCAATAGTTGCTGCATGTCATCCCACGTAGGGTTATAAATGCAAAAGATGCTGCATGTAGTTTGTATCACCTTCTCCAGATGTCTGGATGCAGTCCTGAGTAATGTGCTCTAGGCAATCCTGCTTTAGCAGGGGAGCTGGACTAGATGATCTCTAGAGGTCCCTTCCAACTCTGAAATTCTGTGATTTCGTGATCCTGTAGCATGGGCATGTCTTGTTGCCCCAAAAACAAATCAGCAGGTGCCAATGGCACATGGACTGGTCCCACAGAAAACTGTCTAGGTTCCATTCCTGGCCCTATAATTTTTGTCAGAGAGGTTCTTACAAATCTGAAGCAGTAGCAATAGCTGAAGCAGAAACCAAAGTAAAAGCAGGGAAAAAAAAGAGCAGTAGGAAAGGCAGGTAGAGCTGAATGTGGAATGTCCCTGATTTTCCCATTCAGATGGAGTTTTACTCAATTTCTGACTTGAAGGGGAAACTTTTCTCTGATATCTATAAATTCTGGACTGTAAAGAGGTCTTATTTTTCCTGTTAGTTCAGAGATCCTTACTTATTCTCTGCTCCAGAGGGGAAAATTCTTTTTTTTGATACCTGATACACCAATAGTCCAGTAATTATCCCAGATATACCAATAGTCCATTTGTGATGGGAACCAATCCTCCAATTGCTGGCATAGCTAGCTCAGCTTAATATCATTAAAAGAACCAGACTGTGGCAACATTTGGCATGCGTCACCAAAGGCAGTCACTTCTGGCCAAATTTCCTGACATAGGGATCGGGCTTTTGATGACCCGGGCCATCCCATCTACTGGTCACCTCTTCACTATACTTTGTCTGCCCCCCCATTATTACAAAAAAATCACCTCCTTACTGACAATCAAGATCGAAGGTCCACTACCCCCATGCCTGAGTATTTTGAGGTGAATTCACCCACAAGCCGGCAGTGCAGATCATTTGGGTCCAGGTGGTAGTGAGACGTTGGATCAGGAGAGTCGGCTATGTACTATCTGGGTCACCAAAACTGTCATGAAAATTTCAGAACTGGCCCATACCGACTGAGGATAGATGATTTGACCAATTAATACTTAACATACATATACTACTATTTTGCAAAGCAGCTATAATTCTGTGGCATCATCATCATCCATCTGCTTCTTTCTTGATCAAAATGTCCCTGGAGTCGGTCTTGCTGCAGTTACTTCTCTCTGATGTCAGATAACGGGAGGCTTTCACAGAGGTGTTAGAGGGGCGAGGATGCTGGCATTATCTTGGTAGTCCAGGGGTATCCTTTCCTCTTCATGGATGGCTTTAAGATTCTGAGAGACAAAGGTCCTTATCTTCAGGGTGGGGGCTTCCCCTTGCAATGAGCTGGGGTCCTTTAGTTATTCTGACTTAAGCATGACTATGCAGTATACAATGTAAACTATATATATCTCTCTCTTTTAAGAAAGTTCATACAATTTCATAATATAAAGACTAATTGGTACTGTTGTCCCAAAGTGGGGTCGTTTGCCCGGTGTGCAAGATGCCAATGTACACACAGAACAGAGGTATTTTATTATTGCATATTTGCACAGACATGGGTGCTAGGTGGTATTCCACAAAGCTAGCACACCAGTCTACAAACTCCTCAGAATATTTATATGGTTCAAAACACAGAAATACACACCCTTAATTATAATTATTGGTTAGTACCTTATCTTAACAATTTCTATTAGCTAGTACAGTCTCTTGCTTTCATTTAAAGCTACAATGTCCTTTAACTGATGTGCGCATGCTCCAGTAGAGTGGGGGAGTAGTTCTGTTCAGTCTCTAATTGAGTTGGTGGTTACGATCTCCCACTGCTGCCTTTACCTTTCCCCCAGTTACTGCAGATCTTTGTTGCTTTTAGCAGTTGTGTGGTTCTCGGCTGGTTTTCGGTGCCTCCTGCGGAGGGATATTCCCTTGTTATCAGCCTTCTGTTCTTCAAGGATATATTCGTTAGCAAGGCATGCATTGTTTATACAAAGTGTCCAGTTTCACAAGGCCTTGTAACCTTTTTACAGCTCTTTGCTCTTGCTTAGTGAGAGATTCTACCTTCTAAAGTACTTTCTACCTTCTAAAATACATCATTCCCCACCTTTGAGAGTACAGAAGAGGAACTTCACTGTAGTTTCTCTTATATTAGTCTCATCTTCTCATAACTTTGTCTCCTTACTGTAGAACATTTCCAAAAAACACTCTATTATTACAAAAGCAAATAAGGCAATTATTACAATGCTCAATAACTTTTTTTTTTGTTTTTAACCCATAGACTCAGATCAGGGAACCAGGAAGTTAACCATTTAAATGTTTCCTCAAATCCATAAAATGTGTCATCCTTTTGTATCTCATGGAGCATTTTAGTCTGTTTCCAGATTTCTTCTAGGTCTGTAGAAATTCTGCCACTCTGATCTACATCTACACAGCAACTAGTATTTAAAACTGTGCTTAACATCATATCGAGAGCCATTCTGTTTTGCAAGGTGATTTCAGCCAATTCAGATACCCCTTTTTGCATTGCTTTGATAGCATCAAAAATTTCATTTCCAATTTTTTTTACAACTGCCCCCAGGGCCCTGACCAGTTGGGGGCAGGGGCAAGGCTTTTCTAGTTTTAGTTCCACATATCCGATATCAACTTTTTCTTTTAGGAACAAACCAGTTAGCATTCTTAACTTCAGGAAGCACCGCAATTAAGTAAGTCGAAATGCAAATTCTTTCCTTTGGATTTCCTGGTTCCCCATAAAATAAGTTAGGGTCCCCTAATTTTATGCAAAAGCAACAGAGGAGTATCAACCCTTTTAGTTCCTGTATATCTGCACAAATACACTAACAAAGGTATAAGAACAATTATTAGAATACAGTACAAGGATACTAAGCTTTGTGTACAATCTAGCTCAATACATGACTTTTCAGAGTCCCAACTCCAATTCATTGAGATTGAGTGAGTTTCAGCTTCAGTGGTCTTGTTTCTTCAGAGATCCACTCCTTCTGTGGAGCTTTCTTCACATGGGTGAAGTGTATCCACGAATCTATACCTTTCACCTTTACAGCTGTATAAGTAATTAGTAGTACCAGGTAAGGTCCTTCCCACTTTTCTTTCAGAGGCTCGTCCTTCCAGATCCCGGATAAGCCCCCACTCCAGGTTGAAATTGATGCACCGGCGAGTCTAAAGGCAAAGGAGCTCGCTGGTTAAAATACCTGTGCAAGGAAGATAAAGGCCACGATATTAAGTTTTTAACATTTCTTCCCCTTTAATGTGCGTCTCCTCCATGTCATAACAAATGGTGAGTAGAGCCTTGCATTGACTGTTTTGGATGCGTTCCAGCAGCCAACACAGGCCACCACGCTGCAGCAGTCTCCTCAACAATGCAAGATTAATTCTGATGAGGGTAGGTAATAAATCTTGACTCAATGTGTAATCAGATTGTAACAATTAATAAGATGTAACAGGAGCTGAATAATTAAAGTCACATCCCATAATTTCAGTAAAGTTACAAACAAAATATTTAAGTGATTGCTTATATCTACAGTGATATTATCTACAAATATAAAATCACAAAGGGTTCTCATACAAGCACATCCTTTCCCGATATATACAAGTACAGTTTCAGGGGTTTAATCTTTTCTACTTTCCCACTAGACTGTGGTCTCCAGGGAGTACATATAAATCCCATTACTTTCTAATAATGTAAGAGTAACAATACAAGAGGTAACAGAATAAGTATTCCCAAGCTTTCACTTAGACAAGTTCTGTCTCACAGATACAGTTCATCGAGAGTCTCTGGTTATTCATAGTTTAAGCTCTTGAATCAGTGTAGAGGTCCATTTGTCCTGATCTCACTCTGGTGCCTTCTTTACTCTGATGTAATGGATCCAAGAGTCGACAGAATTTCAAAGGGACTAACACCTTCCCTGACTCTGGGTGTTAATTCGTACCCTCATTAATGTTATGGGTAGAACATCTACCCATTTCATTTGGGTTTCCTGACATACCTTGGAAATCTGTCTTTTTAGGGTTTGGTTCATTCTTTCTACTTTGCCGCTAGACTGTGGCCTCCAAGGAGTATATAAATAGCATTTAATGTCTAGAAATCTGGAAACTCCCTGTACTATTTCTGCAATAAATTGTGGTCCATGGTCCAAACCTAGGGATGATTTCTTTCAATAAGATTCTAATTACTTCCCTTGCTTTGTTGGTAAGACAGGGGAAAGCCTCTGGCCAACCAGAAAAGGTATCTACCATTACCAATAAATATTTATATAGGTTACACCTTGGCAATTCTGTAAAATCTATTTGCCAGTATTCCTCGGGAGTTACCCCTTGTTTTATGACTCCTCCCATGATCTTCTTTGCAATTTTGGGGTTATTGGCGCAACAGATAGTGCACTTTTTGACTATTATATCTGCTAAGCTTTGCATTCTTGGCCCAATGATGTATCTTTTGGCAGTTAACACCAATGCATTGGCTCCCCAAGTGTGTTTCTTGGTGCAGTCTCTTGAGTAGAACTTCCATCATCTTTTCAGAGATTAATAGTTGTTTCAATGGTGTTACCCACCAACCCTGATCATTTTTGGAACACTGTAATTGTTCTGCCAATTGATTTTCCTTCTCGGTGTATTGCGGGGGTAATAATTCTAAATGAGGTCCTGGGATTAGAGCTCCTTCAAATTTTGATTCCTTTAGTGCTGCTGCTGTTGCTAACTGGTCTGCTTTTTGGTTTCCCTTTGTGATTTCGCTGTTCTCTGTCCTGGTTTGTGCTAAAACCACGACATTCTCTTTCTGATGAGCTTTACAATGCATTATCGCAACCTCCCTTGGTTGAAGGACTGCCTGGAAGAGCTTCATTATTTCTGTTCCATATTTAATCGGAGTCCCTTGTGAACTTAATAGTCCTCTTCCTTTCCAAATTGCCCCGTGTGTATGCACTACTCCGAATGCATATTTAGAATCTGTGTAAATATTAACTCTTTTTCCCTGGCTGAGCTCTAAAGCTTGTGTTAGTGCAATCAATTCTGCCTTCTGAGCAGATGTATTGGTGGGCAAAGATTTAGCCACTAAGGTCCGAGTAGGCGTTACCACTGCATATCCAGCTTTTCGTCGCCCTTCCAACATAAAGTTGCTCCTGTCGATGAATAGCTCCAGTTCTGCATTTGGCAGGGGTTCATCTCACAGATCAGGCCTGCTAGAATACACTTGTTCAGTAGTGGTTAGACAATCATGATCCAGTTCATCGGATTCAGGAATCGGGAGCAGGGTAGCAGGATTTATAGCAGAAGTCATTGGGATTATAACATCATCTTTTTCCAACAGCATGGCCTGATATTTAGCTAACCTGCTTGGGGAGATCCAATGATGCCCTTTATTTTCAAGGAGAGAAGACACAGTGTGAGGCACAAACACAGTAATAGGTTGACCTAAGGTCGATTTCTGGGATTTTTCGATCAGAATTACAGTAGCTGCTACTGCTCTTAAATAAGGAGGCCAACCTTTACTGACTTCATCTAATTGCTTGGAAAAGTATCCCACCAGTCTTTTCCAGCTTCCCAATGTTTGCGTCAGAACTCCTAATGCCACTTGTTGTCATTCATGTACATATAATTGAAAAGCTTTCCTCAAATTCAGGAGTCCCAAAGCAGGAGCTTTGACGAGCTTCCTTTTAATTTCATCAAAGCTTTTCCTGAACTCAGGTGTCCATTCAAGAACTCCCTCAGGTCCTTTTATTGCAGCATACAGTGGTTTGGCAATTAGTCCAAAATCAGGAATCCATAGACAGTACCATCCAGCCATCCTGAGAAACCCTCTTAATTGCTTCTTTGATATAAGTATAGCAATTCTACAAATTGCCTCTTTTCTCTCTGTACTTAATTCTCTCTATCCTTTAGTGATTTCAAACCTCATGTATTGGACCTTTTCCTTCCCAATCTGAGCTTTCTTCTTAGAAACTCGATATCCTGCCAGGCCCAGAAAGTTAAGCAAGCTGATGGTAGCTTCCAAACATGCCTCATAACCGTCAGAACCAATCAGTAAATCATCTACATATTGTAACAATGTTACAGCATCATGATCATTTTGCCATTGTTCTAGCTCTTTGGCTAGTACATTACTGAACAAGGTGAGGCTGTTCTTAAATCCTTGGGGAAGGACAGTCCAACAGAGTTGAGTCTTCCATCCAGTAGTTGGATTCTCCCATTCAAAGGCAAAGATGGTCTGTTCATCCACAGGTATGCAGACGAAGGCGTCCTTTAAATCCAATACTGTAAAATAAGTATTACTTTTAGGGATTGTAGCAAGGAGGGTGTATGGGTTTGGAACCACAAGATGGATGTCTACCGTCCTTGCATTAATTTCTCATAAGTCCTGTACCAGTCTACATTCTGAAGAATGGGGCTTCTTTACAGGTAAAATTGGAATATTAAATTCTGACTGACATTCCCGTAACAGTCCATGCTTTAAAGAGGAGCTTATTATTGGTTCTAATCCTTTCCAGGCCTCTAACTTAATGGGATACAGTTTTTTTCTTACCGTATGAGCTCCTGGTTTCAGTTCAGTTTTTACCAGAATCACATTCTTTGCTCATCCAGACATCTTCAATGCCCACACCAGAGGTATGACTGCATTCAATATTTCCTCTGGAGTATCCATTTCTTCATTAGGATCCTTTTCAGTTAACAGACATATCTGGGCTTTCCAGGCAGCTTCTGGAGGACTACGTAACTGAACAGAGTCTTCAGTAAAGGTTAGTTGTGCATTCAGTTTGCAAAGTAAATCCTGTCCAAGCAAGGGGAGGAGGCATTCTGGAATACAGAGGAATTCACAAACTAATTCAGTATCTCCAACTGAACATTCCATAGGCTGTAAAAATGGCCTTAGAGTCTTTTTCCCTGTTGCACCATGTCATGGTTTTGGCCAAATTGGCCAATGGCCGGCAACAGATGCTCTCCCCCCACCTCTCACATATGGAGAGGAGGAGGAGAGATAAAGACATTTACGAGTTTAGAAAGAACTAAACTACTCCAATGAAATATTAATAATGAAATTAAAAGGAAATAATGAAATAGATACAGTATATACAAAACCATATTAAGCTCCCAGGATGATGTCACCGGCAGGCACTGGGGAAGTCCCAGACTGGACACACCAACAGGTGGGAACTGGATTCCACAGATGGAGTCAGGAACACACGGATCGGGATCAAAGGCAGATGAACAGGCAGGGTCCTCCTCGGACGTCAGCCATTGAAGGAAGAGAGACTGACCCTTTGATCCCTCAGCTTTTATACTGAGCATGGGGCAGATGGGATGGAATAACCTGTTGGTCAGTTTTGGGTCACCTGTCCTGTCCACTTCTCCCTGCAGGCGGGACCCCTATACGCTTTTCTGCTTCTGACCCTCCAATGGGGCAAATAACAAAGTTAGCTGACCTTGGTTGTTATAGCAATAAGTATAAGCAGGAGCCTCTCTGCGTACCATTCCTTGGCACAAACTGTAAACATTGGTCTTATCACTCTGAGAACGAACTGTTTTTGGCAAAATATGCTGTTAATGTCAGAGAGTTATCCGTTGCTCTTCCCATTTTTTTTTCCCCCTTCTTAAATATGTTATCACAGAGGTTCTACCACCATTGCTGATTGGCTCAGCCTTGGCCAGCAGTGGGTCCGTCTTGGAGCTGTCTGGCATTGGCTCTGTTGTCCCAAAGCAGGGTCATTTACCCATGTCCTGGTTTGAGGTAAAATAGAACCAACTTTCTGTTCAGTAATTCTACTTCTTAGCTAGGCCTCTTCTAACTCAGAAATTAACAGCATATTGTGCCAAAAACAATATGCGTCATGCTCAGATAACTAATACTTTTATCTATCAAATCTATACACATATATAGATACTCATAGAATCATAGAATGTGATGGGTTGGAAGGGACCTTTAAAGGTCATCTAGTCCAACCCCCCTGCAGTAAGCAGGGACATCTTCAACTAGATCAGATTGCTCAGAGCCTCATCAAGCCTGGCCTTGAATGTCTCCAGGGATGGGGCCTCCACCACCTCTCTGGGCAACCTGTTCCAGTGTCTCACCACCCTCATTGTAAAGAACTTCTTCCTAACGTCTAATCTAAACCTACCCTGCTCTAGTTTATAACCATTACCCCTCGTCCTATCGCTACATGCCCTTGCAAACAGCCCCTCCCCAGCTTTTATGTAGGCCCCCTTCAAGTACTGAAAGGCCGCTATAAGGTCTCCCCGGAGCCTTCTCTTCTCCAGGCTGAACAACCCCAGCTCTCTCAGCCTGTCCTCATAGCATAGGTGCTCCAGCCCTCTGATCATCTTCGTGGTCCTCCTCTGGACCCATTCCAACAGGTCCATGTCCTTCTTGTGCTGAGGACTCCAGAGCGGGACACAGTATTCCAGGTGGGGTCTCACGAGAGCAGAGTAGAGGGAGAGAATTGCCTCTCTTGATCTGCTGGCCACGGTTCTTTTGATGCAGCCCAGGATGCGATTGGCCTTCTGGGCTGCAAGCACACATTGTTGGCTCATGTCCAGCTTTTCATCCACCAGTACCCCCAAGTCCTTTTCCGCAGGACTACTCTCTATCACATCATCCCCCAGCCTGTATTAATAACGAGGATTGTCCCGGCCCAAGTGCAGGACCTTGCACTTGGTCTGGTTGAACTTCATAAGGTTTGCTCAGGCCCACCTCTCTAGCTCGTCCAGGTCCCTCTGGATGACATCCCGTCCCTCTGGCACATCGACCGCACCACTCAGCTTGGTGTCGTCAGCAAACTTGCTGAGGGTGCACTTGATCCCACTGTCTATGTCATTGATGAAGATATTAAACAGCACCGGTCCCAGTACGGATCCCTGAGGGACACCACTTGTCACCCCTCTCCATCTGGACATCGAGCCATTGACCACTACCCTCTGGATGCAACCATCCAGCCAGTTCCTTATCCACCGAACAGTCCACCCATCAAATCCGGATCTCTCCAACTTAGAGAGAAGGATGTTGTGGGGGACTGTGTCAAAGGCCTTGCAGAAGTCCAGGTAGATGATATTCGTTGCTCCTCCCTTGTCCACTGATACAGTCACTCCATTGCAGAAAGCCACTAGGTTGGTCAGGCAGGACTTGCCCCTGGTGAAGCCATGCTGGCTGTCTCGAATCTCCTCCCTGTCCTCCATGTGCCTTAGCATAGCTTCCAGGAGGATCTGTTCCATGATCTTCCCAGGCACAGAGGTGAGGCTGACAGGGCAGTAGTTCCCAGGGTCCTCCTTTCTACCCTTTTTAAAAATGGGTGCGATGTGTCCCTTTTTCCAGTCCCCATGGACGTCACCTGACTGCCAAAATCCTAGGGGTCGACCTCCAGTCTCCCCCAGTGCTTTCTGCCAGAGGCTCCAGGTAGGGCCATTGTCTCTGGCTGCACTGTAGAGCACATTTTTAATGTCCCATCCTGTTCGGACTGGTCCAAGGGCTACTGCATGCACAATCTCTTGTTTAATTTGCTCAAAGGGCTGTCATTGCACAGGACCCCACGTAAAATCATTTTTCTTTCGAGTCACTTCATAGAGAGGTTTCACAATCTGACTATAACCTGGAATATGCAGTCTCCAGAAACCCACAACACCTAAAAAGGCTTGTGTTTCCTTTTTGTTAGTAGGTGGGGACATAGCTGTTATCCATTGGGATCTGGCAACACCCACCTTGCCACTTAATTCCCAAGAACTGGATGTCTCGTGCAGGACTTTTTACAGCAAAACCTGCTTTCAGAAGAACCTTGATTATTTTCTTACCTTACTTGAAAAAATTCTTGTGCTCTATTACCCCACACAATGATGTCATCAATGCATTGCAGGTGGAGGAGCAGGACACACCAACAACGCTTGTCTTAGTTTTGCTCAAGGGTCCCGTACAGGTAGTTACGACAGAGTATGTGGCTCTGCTATCAATTAAATAATCTATTATTTCATTCCCCAGCTTAACTGTAACCAGAGGATCGGCTGGGGAAGCTTTAATAAATTCCTCCATTCCCCTTCATTCCAATCCAATCTCTGCCGTGACCGCCATGAGTTCTCCTATCTTTCTTTCCTGACTATTTGAAAGGCGTGGACACTCTCTCTTCCAGTGTCCCTCTTGCCTACAATATGCACACTGATTCAGTCCTAGGGAAATGGCACAATGATTTCCATTACAATTCTCACAGCTCCTTCCTCGTCCCCAAGATCCACTCCGCATATTTCCTCTACCTCTCTGTGTTTCTTGTCCTCCGCTCAAGAAAGCCAGCAAAGAAGCCTGCAGCCTTGCTCACCCTCTCTTCTCCTTCATCCTGATTATTATACACCTTATATGCAATTGACAATAGCTGTGAGATTGTCATGCACCCGCACCCTCCACCTTCTGCGATTTCTTTCTTGTATCTGCTGACACTTGGCCAGTAAACAGCATGTTAAACAACTTTAAATTGCTAGCATCCTCCAGATCCAGATCTGTCCATTTCTGAGCCACTTCACACAATCTCTCATAAAAGGCTGCTGGCGTTTCCTTATCCCCTTGCCTTACCTCATACAGCTTAGACAAATTTTTGGATTTCTCAACTCCATGCTGAATCCTGTATAAAACTAACTTCTGATATTCCTTTACCCTTTGTAATTCTCCACTTGTATTTGGATCCCACCCTGGGTCCTCTTTCAGGAGACAGCTATTGATGTTAGCCCCCATCCCCCCATTCAGTTCAGTCAGTCCCTCTCTAGCCTTTTCCAAAACCATTCTCTTTTCCTCAGAGGTAAGCAAATATTCCAGAAGAACCTGTACATCTCCCCAGATAGGATTATGAGTCACCATTAGAGTTTTAACTGTACTATGCATTTTCTCTGGGTTACTTTAGTAAGGTCCGACCACCTGTTTCCAGTTCAATAAATCAGAAGTAGTAAAAGGTACATGCACGTATACCAGTGTTCCTTCAGGCCCTACAGCCTGTCTGAGGGGGGCTTGAATTATGGGTCTCTGTCCCCTTGTTCTTCCAGCTATGGGGCTCGTAATTTTGTCTCCCTCATCACTTAAACTGTCAGATTTTGGTTGGCTTGGGGGAGCTACCAACAGCTGAATATCCTCATCCGGATCCTCCAATTCAGCTTCTTTCGATTTACAACCGGTATAACAAGCATTTTCCCTTTTACTCTCTTTCTTATTTAATGCATATGTTCCGTTTTGATGTTTAGAATCCACCAGAACACATTTTTTCTGAGCATCCCAATAATTTCTTAAAGCAAAGAACATATCCACATAAGGTATTTCATCCCATTTTTCAGCAAGGAAAGGAATGTGAAAAGCAAAGCTGCTGCTCCGCGTGAACAGTCAGAGACGACCAGTTAGAAGACACTGAGAAGCACGTGGCAATCGACCTTCAACCTATCAGCAGGATGCTGCCTGTGCGTGGACAGCTCGTGAAGATAGCATGCAGCAAATCAGTAGGAGTTAGAGTGCATGAACAGATAGCATAATACTATAAATGTAACAGGCTGAATAAAGTTGGAATTGACTTGCATCATATTGGTGCGTTCGTCTTTCCCTGTGCCCGCATGACTGAGAGTCGGTTTGGACCCGGCAGGCCTTCCCTTTTTTTTTTTCTTTAAACTTTCTTTATCTCGACCCACAAGTTCCTGCCACTAAATTGGAGAGATATGGGTTTGATGGATGGACTGTTAAATGCATAAGGAACTGGCTGGATGGCCGTGTGCAAAGAGTGACAGTCAATGGCTCACCGTCCATGTGGAAACCAGTAATGAGTGGTGTCCCTCAAGGGTCCGTACTGGGACAAATACTATTTAATATCGTCATAAAAAAATGTCCTGGTTTGAGTGACACAGGACTAATTCCTCTTCTAATGCTTGGGAAAACTCCACTTTTTGAAGACTCTAGTGTCTGAATTTGTGAAAATATTTACTTTATAGCCAGCTATGGTATGTGGGATTCAAGGTTTCAGTGTTTTCAAGCTAGCCAGGGGTGGGGATGAGGAGGAGCGAGACGCGAGCACTTGACCCAAGCTGGCCAACAGAATTATTTCATAGAATCATAGAATCATAGGGTTGGAAGGGACCTCTGGAGATCATCTAGTCCAACCCCCCTGCCACAGCAGGGTCACCTACAGCAGATTACACAGGAACGCATCCAGGCGGGTTTTGAATGTCTCCAGAGAAGGAGACTCCACCACCTCTCTGGGCAGCCTGTTCCAGTGCTCTGCCACCCTCAAAGTAAAGAAGTTCCTCCTCACATTTAGGTGGAACTTCCTATGCTCAAGTTTGTGCCCATTACTTCTTGTCCTGTCACTGGGCACCACTGAAAAGAGCCTGGCCCCATCCTCCTGACACCCACCCTTTAAGTATTTATAAGCGTTGATAAGATCCCCCCTCAGTCATCTTTTTTCCAGACTGAAGAGACCCAAATCCCTCAGCCTTTCTTCATAAGAGAGGTGTTCCAGTACCCTCATCATCTTGGTAGCCCTTTGGTGTTCCCTCTCCAGCAGTTCCCTGTCCTTCTTGAACCGGGGAGCCCAGAACTGGACACAGTACTCCAGGTGCAGCCTCACCAGGGCAGAGTAGAGGGGGAGGATGACCTCCCTCGACCTGCTGGCCACACTCTTCTTGATGCGCCCCAGGATGCCATTAGCCTTCCTGGCCACAAGGGCACATTGCTGGCTCATGGTCATCCTGTTGTCCACCAGGACTCCCAGGTCTCTTTCCACAGAGCTGCTCTCCAGCAGGTCAGCCCCCAACCTGTACTGGTGCATGGGGTTATTCCTCCCCAGGTGCAGCACCCTACACTTGTCCTTACTGAATTTCATGAGGTTTCTCTCTGCCCAGCTCTCCAGCCTGTCCAGGTCTCTCTGTATGGTGGCACAGCCTTCCGGTGTGTCAGCCACCCCCCCCAGCTTTGTGTCATCAGCAAACTTGCTGAGGGTGCACTACCTCATTTCATACCATGAATGTCACATTCAATATAAATTAGAAAGTTTGCTGAGGAGTTTCTTCTCTTCTATGATGTCTGAGATCCTGAGAAATTCCTGTCCCGGCGTCGGACCCCTCAGGCCTTCCCTTCCTCTCAAAGCTGTAGCACTCGCAGTGTCTGACACTTGCTGTCCACTGCTGGGAGCGCACAGCTTCCTACTGATATAATTGGCTGAGTATAATCCTTGTATATTTTATATTAGTATTGGGATCAATACTGGTTCTTTAGTATTATTGTTAATTATTTAGTCTTATCCTATTAAATCTATTTATATTTCAACCCTTGTGTTTCCTTGTTTTCCCCGGTTCCCCTTCCTGGGTGGGGAGGGGTCATTGGATGATAGAATGGTTGTCTAAAGGACAATAAATTGTTATGGGTTTTTCAAACCATAACAACAACATAGACAGTGGGATCAAGTGCACCCTCAGCAAGTCTGTAGATGACACCAAGCTGAGTGGTGCAATTAATTTGCTTGACGGAAGGGATGACATCCAGAGGGACCTTGACAGGCTTGAGGAGTGGGCCCATGTGAACCAGTTGAAGTTGACATGGACCTCTTAGAGTAGTTCCACAGGAGGGCCACAAAAATGATCAGAGGGCTGGTACACCTCTCCTCTGAAGAAAGGCTAGGTTGTTCAGCCTGGAGAAGAGAAGGCTGCAGGGAGACCTTATTGTGGCCTTTCAATACATAAAGGGGGCTAATAAGAAAGACAGAGAGACTTTTTACCAGGGCCTGTAGTGACAGGACAAGGGGCAATGGTTTTAAACTGAAAGTTTTAGATTGGACGCAAGGAAGAAATTTTTTACAATGAGGGTGGTGAGAGACTCGAACAGGTTGTCCAGAGAAGTTGTGGATGCCCCATCATTGGAAGTGTTCAAGGTCAGGTTGGAATGGGCTTTGAGCAAACTTTGATCTAGTGAAAGATATCCCTGCCCATGGCAGGGGGGTTGGAACTAGATGATCTTTAATGTCCCTTCCAACTCAAAGCATTATACGATTCTATGATCTAATTTTCTCCCCCTGTCATGCTGAGGAGGGGGAGTGAAAGAGTGACTTGGTGGGCACCTGGCAGCCAGACAAAGTCAACCCACCACAATGGTGGGTGCCCAATGTGGGGCCTGAGACAACGGCAGTTTGGAATAGTGTGCTATAGCTATAGAAGTTATTATTTGGCAGGCTTCTGTGTGGGTCACAGAGTTTACTTGCTGCCCTGCTTATCTCTTTATTTTGCTGAGTTTGGGAAGAATTTCAAGACGTGGAAAGATTACAGCTGCCAGCCAGGTGAGAGGACTGCTGCCTGGCTGCTCCAATGCTGGGATAGTGGGGCCATCAGTCAGCAATTGGAAGGTAAGGAAGCCCAGCAAATGGGATCCCTCGCTAGGGACCAAGAAACTGATGGAGGAGTTGGAAAAGAAGCAACAATTTGGAGTCTCTCAAGGTGGCTCCTGTCAAGGGTCAAGGCAAGACATCTGTTCAAGACCTTGTGAACTACCAAGGGAAGTGGACTACCACTGAGGAAGGCATCCAGTACCTGAGAGAATTAGCGATGATGGAAGTCATCTACGGTAACCTAGATGACAACAAGGACTCCAAGGATCCAGATGTTGTCCTGTGTATATGGGCCATATGGAGGAAGATGGTCCAAAATGCACCAGCATCATATTCCAACAGCTTGGACACAATGTATTGCCCAGATAAGGATACAACAAATGTGGAGTGTCTTCCTGGCTCCAAAATTTTCAAGAAAATCTCTTTTCTTCCTCATTCCCACAGGCCAACGCCTCGGCTGCTGTGGCTGCCCCATGGAGCCAGTCCCCTCCTGCTCAGTCGGAGGGAAATGGAGCCCCAGGAGCATGTGTCCTGGTTTGAGGTAAAACAGAACCCATTTTCTGTTCAGTAATTTTACTTCTTAGCTAGGCCTCTTCTAACTAACTGAACTCTCTGAAATTAACAGCATATTGTGGAGACACTGTTTGTTCTCAGAGACATAAGACCTATGTTTACAGTTTATGCCAAGGAATGGTACGCAGAGAGGCTCTTGCTTATACTTATTGCTATAACAACCAAGGTCAGCTAACTTTGTTATATGCCCCGTTGGAGGGCTGGAAGCAGAAAAGTGTAGAGGGATCGCACCTGCAGGGAGGGGCGGACAGAACAGGTGACCCAAAACTGACCAACAGGGTATTCCATGCCATCTGCCTCATGCTCAGTATAAAAGCTGAGGGATCAAAGGGTCAGCATCTTTCTTCAATGGCCAGTGTCCGAGGAGGACTTTGTCTGTTCCTCTGCCTTTGATCCCCATCCGTGCATTCCTGAATCCAGATCTGGAATCCAGTTCCTGTCCGTCACTGAGTCCAGTCTGGGACTTTCCCAGTGCCTGCTGGGCACGTGATCATCATCCTGGGAGCTCGATACTGGTTTTGTATATATTTCATTTTCTTTTTTATTTTATTATTAATATTTCATTCAAGTAGTTTAGTTTCTTTTAAACTCATAAGTCTCTTTCTCTCTCTCCCTCCTCTCCTTGGAGAGAGAGGTGGGGGAGAGTATCTGTCATTCGTCTCAGTGGCTAGTCTGGCCCAAACCATGACAGATTTATTGGCGCCCAATGTGGGGCTCAACCAGGGCTCTGGTGCCATGTGGCACCCTCTGGTTCTTCCTGCGTGACCAGGGGGAGGACATGAGGAAGCAGGATGGTGAGCCCACCTTTAAGCTGGAAGCCAATGTACGCGAATTCAGGGGAAAGACAGCTCCTAACAAAGGGCCACCCAAGAAGGCTGACAGATTAGTTGCTGTAGAGCCACAAGGTGGCAATCAGCGATCCCCCAGGCACAGAAGGACTGAGATGACCTCCCTTGATGCTGGTGAGGGGACTTCTGGTCTGTCACTGAAAGGGTCAGACAGTAAATACTCTGACCAGGAACAGGAACAGAATCATAGAATGTGTTGGGTTGGAAGGGACCTTTAAAGGTCATCTAGTCCAACCCCCCTGCAGTAAGCAGGGACATGTTTAACTAGATCAGATTGCTCAGAGCCTCATCAAGCCTGGCCTTGAATGTCTCCAGGGATGGGGCCTCCACCACCTCTCTGTTTGACCACCACCTCTCCAGTGTTTGACCATCCTCTCGGTAAAGAAATGCTTCCTAATGTCCAGTCTGAACATCCCCTGATGCAGCTTTGAACCATTCCCCCACATCCTGTCACTATATCCCAGGGAGAAGGGATCAGCACCTCCCTCTCCACTTCCCCTCCTCAGGAAGCTGTAGGAAGCTGTAGAGAGCAATGAGGTCGCCCCTCAGCCTCCTTTTCTCCAGACTAGACAAACCCAGAGTCCTCAGCTGCTCCTCATAGGACATGCCTTCCAGCCCTTTCACCAGCTTTGTTGCCCTCATCTGGATGTGTTCAAGGACCTTAGCATCCTTCTTAAATTGTGAAAGCCAGAAGTGCACACAGTGTTGAAGGTGAGGCTGCACCAACGCTGAATACAGCGGGATAATCGCCTCTTTTGACCGGATGGTTATGCTGTGTTTAATGCACCCCAGGATGCGGTTTGCCATCTTGGCTGCCAGGGCACACTGCTGACTCACATTGAGCCTGCTGTCAACCAGCAGCACCCCCAGATCCCTTTCTGCAGGCTACTCTCCAGGCACTCCTCTCCCAATTTATGCTTATGCCTGGCTTTACTCCGTCCTAGGTGCAGAATCCAGCATTTGGACTTGTTAAATTTCATCCCATTAATCATAGCCCAATGCTCCAATCTATCTAAATCCCTCTGCAAGGCCTCTCGTCCCTCAAGAGAGTCAACAGCATTCAATGCAGCATGGGCAACAAGCAGGAGGAGCTGGAAGCCACCATGATGCTAGAAAGCTATGACCTAGTTGCCATTACTGAAACTTGGTTGGACAAATCCCATGACTGGAGTGAGGCTCTCAATGGCTACAGGCTGTTCAGAAGGGACAGGCAAGGAAGGAGGGGCAGAGGGGTTGCCCTCTACATCAAGAAATGGGTAGAATGTGAAGAGCTGTCTCTGAAGAATAGCCATGAGCAGGTTGAAAGCTTATGAGTAAGAATTATGGGTAAGAGTAAGAAGCTTATGGGTAGGAATTAGAGACCGAGGCAACAAGGGGAACCTTGTGGTTGGTGTCTATTACAGGCCACCCGATCAAGGGGAGCCTATGGACGAAGCCTCCCTACTCCAGCTACAGGAGGCATCACGCTCGAAGGCTCTCGTCCTGCTGGGCGACTTCAACCACCCCGACATCTGCTGGAAAAGTAGCACGGCGAGCTGTAGACAATCCAGGAGACTCCTGGAGTGCATTGAGGATAACTTCTTAAACCAGGTAATAGACAGCCCTACCAGACGGGATGTGATACTGGACCTGTTGGTCATCAACGCAAGTGAGCTAATCGGTGATGTCCAGATTGGAGGCAGCCTGGGTTGCAGTGATCATGCACTGGTGGAGTTCACAGTCCTGAGGGATATGAGTCAGGCAAAGAGTAAAGTCAGGACCCTAAATTTTAGGAAAGCAAACTTCCAGCTCTTCAAGGAGTTAGTCAATAGGACCCCCTGGGAAACTGCCCTCAAGGACAAGGGGGCAGAACAGAACTGGCAGATCTTTAAGGACGCTTTCCATAGAGTGCAAAGCTGTTGATCCCCAGGTATAAGAAATCAGGAAAGGAAGGCAAGAGACCAGCATGGCTGAGTCAAGACCTGCTGGTCAACCTAAAGGGCAAGAAGGAAATGCACAGGCAGTGGAAGCAGCATCAGGTGTCCTGGGAAGAGTATAGGGATGCTGCCCGGTTGTGTAGGGATGAGGTCAGGAAGGTCAAGGCACAGCTGGAGCTGGACTTGGCAAGAGACACAAAGAATAATAAGAAGGACTTCTGTAGCTATGTCAGACAGAAAAGGAAGGTCAAAGAAAGCATGCCCTCCCTGATGACTGAGAATGGCAAACTGGTAACAACAGACAAGGAGAAGGCTGAGGTACTCAACAACGTTTTTGCCTCCATCTTCACTGGCAACCTCTCGTCCCACACCTCTCGAGTGGATGGACTGCAAGACAGGGACTGGGGGAACAAAGTCCCTCTCACTGTAAGAGAAAATCAAGTTCGAGACCACCTGAGGAACCTGAACATACACAAGTCTATGGGACCTGATGAGATGCACCCCAGAGTCCTGAGGGAATTGGCTGATGTAGTTGCCAAGCCACTCTCCATGATATTTGAAAAGTCATGGCAGTCAGGTGACGTCCATGGGGACTGGAAAAAGGGACACATCGCACCCATTTTTAAAAAGGGTAGAAAGGAGGACCCTGGGAACTACTGCCCTGTTAGCCTCACCTCTGTGCCTGGGAAGATCATGGAACAGATCCTCCTGGAAGCTATGCTAAGGCACATGGAGGACAGGGAGGAGATTCGAGACAGCCAGCGTGGCTTCACCAAGGGCAAGTCCTGCCTGACCAACCTAGTGGCCTTCTATGATGGAGTGACTGTATCAGTGGACAAGGGAAGAGCTATGGATGTCATCTATCTGGACTTCTGCAAGGCCTTTGGCATGGACCCCCACAACATCCTTCTCTCTAAATGGGAGAGGTATGGATTTTAAGGATGGACTGTTTGGTGGATGAGGAATTGGTTGGATGGTCGCATCCAGAGGGTAGTGGTCAACGGCTCAATGTCCAGATGGAGAGGGGTGACAAGTGGTGTCCCTCAGGGGTCCATATTGGGACCAGTACTGTTTAATATCTTCATCAATGACATTGACAGTGGGATCGAGTGCACCCTCAGCAAGAGCGCAGATGACACCAAGCTGAGAGGTGTGGTTGACACGCCTGAAGAATGGGATGCCATTCAGAGGGACCTGGACAAGCTCAAGAAGTGAGCCTGTGTGAACCTCATAAGGTTCAACAAGGCCAAGTGCAAGGTCCTGCACCTGGGTCAGGGAAACCCCAGCTATCAATACAGGCTGGGGGATGAAGGGATTGAGTGCAGCCCTGCCGAAAAGGACTTGGGGGTACGGGTAGATGAAAAGCTGGACATGAGCTGGCAATGTGCACTCACAGCCCAGAAAGCCAATTGTATCCTGGGCTGCATCAAAAAAAGTGTGGCCAGCAGATCAAGAGAGGTCATTCTGCCCCTCTACTCTGCTCTGGTGAGACCCCACCTGGAGTACTGCGTCTAGCTCTGGAACCGTCAGCACAAGAAGGACATGGACCTGTTGGAGCGGGTCCAGAGGAGGGCCACAAAGATGATCAGAGGGATGGAACATCTCTCCTACGAGGACAGGCTGAGAGAGTTGGGGTTGTTCAGCCTGGAGAAGAGAAGGCTCCGGGGAGACCTTATTGTGGCCTTTCAGTACTTAAAGGGGGCTTACAGGAAAGATGGGGACAAACATTTTAGCGGGGCCTGTTGTCATAGGAAAAGGGTTAATGGTTTTAAACTAAAAGAGGGTAGATTTAGACTAGATATAAGGAAGAAATTTTTTACAATGAGGGTAGTGAACCACTGGAACAGGTTGCCCAGAGAGGTGGTCGATGCCCCATCCCTGGAAACATTCAAGGTTAGCCTGGGCAGGGCTCTGAGCAACCTGATCTAGTTGAAGATGTCCCTGCTCATTGCAGGGGGGGTTTGGACTAGATGACCTTTAAAGGTCCCTTCCAACCCAAACTATTCTATGATTCTATGATTCTTCTCCCATAGTGTTTATTCATCATGTACTGGATGTATACGTATAGTCTAGAAAAAGGTCTCTTGCAGATAAAAAAATCTCAGTTTGGAAGCACCTATTATGTAGTACAGTAGGTAAAACTATCATTAGCATTCTCAAAGCTGTGTTTTAATGCCTTATTTTTGTGTGCTCAGAATTAAGACCCTTTGACTAGAGACTGATTTTTCAGATACTACTGAGGCAACATTCTCTGGAAATAACTGGTTTCAGTGCAAAATAGGAGCATTCGGTATGGAATGAGATACCCATAAGAAATTCAGGTAGCTGATATGTGATCTGAATACATAAATGATAAAACATATGCTTAAAGCAGAAATTATTATTATATCCCACTTGTTTGGATTACTTGCATATTAGTAGATATCTGCTCATACTAAACTTTTTTCAAATTCCATTCAAAAAGTAAATTCTTTAAGCATAAAAAATTGAAGTAGCTGTGAAACAGAAATGCTGGTAAGATGAAAATTCAAGTTCTATTATAAGTTTAAAAAAGCATATGAAAGTAGAAAATTTAAGATTAACACAATGTCATTGAACTTCATGCACAGTATGAAATATGAATACATTTTAGAATGTCATATTACTAATACCAGTTTGTTGCAGAAAGTTTATCTAATCAAGTTACTCCTTACACTAACTGTTGTTTACTATCTGCCTTCATGATTTCATTCCAAAGGTCACAGATGTTAACTAAAATTAGTTAGTTTGTCCCTTTATATTTTCATTCTCATTTGCTATTTTACTCTCAATACTAGAGATTGTGGTGGAAACTGGATGTCATGGTGGACAGCAGGTTGAATGTGAGGCAGCAGTGCACTCTTGCAGCAAAGGTGGCTGGCTGCATCCTACACTACATTAGGAGGAGCGTAGCCAGCAGGGGCCAAGGGAAGTGATCCTTCCCCTCTATTTGTGAGACCACATCTGTGCTGTGCTGTGTCCAGTTCCAGGCTCCCTAGAACAAGACAGATGTGAACATGTTTTAACGAGTGCAGCAGAAGCTGATCAGGTAGTTGCACATGATGTGCAAGAGAGCTGGGTTTATTGAAACATAGGAAGGAAAATGGAGAATTTTATTGGGTGTGGCTGAGATGGAGTTAATTTTCCTCGTAGCAGCCCTCATAGTGCTGTGCTTTGTATTGGTAGCTAGAAAGGTGTTGATAACACACCAGTGTTTTGGCCACTGCTGAGCAGTGCTCCCACAGCATCAAGGCCGTCTCTCCAACCCCCCTCCTCCTGCCAAAGTCCAGTAGGCTGGGGGTAGGCAAGAGATTGGGAGGGGACAGAGCCAGGACAGCTGACTCACACTGACCAAAGGGATATTCCATACCATATGACATCTGCTCAGCAATAAAAGCTAAGAGAAAGCAGCAGGAGGGGGGAGTAGTCGTTATTACGACAACTGCTACGCGTACTGAAGCCCTGCTGCCCAGGAAGTGGCTGGACATCACCTGCTGATAGGAAGTAGAAATTAATCTTTTGTTTGCCTTTGCTTCCATATGTAGCCTTTGCTTTTGCTTTATTAAACTGCCTTTATCTTGACCCACAATTTTTTTTCCATCTTATTTTCTCCCTGCCCTTTTCCTGCTGAAGAGGGGAGTGATAGAACAGCTTGGTGGGCACCTGGCATCCAGCCAAGGTCAACCCACTACAAGGAGTGATCTTATTTCTTGCTTTCTCTACCTAAAAGCAGTCTGTAGAGGAGATGAAGCCAGACTTCTCTCAAAGGTACAGTGTCAGGACAAGAAGCAATGGACGTAAGTCTCCATAAGGGTCGTTAAGCACTGGAAGTGGTTGCCTGGAGAGACTGTGGACTCTCTGTCCTTGGAAAGACTCAAAACTCGATTGAATGGAGCCTGAGCAGCCTGATCTAACTGGACTCAGTTGGTGAATTGTGTTTTCATAGAAGCATAGAATCACAGAATCATTTAGGTTGGAAGGGACCTTTAAGATCATCGAGTCCAACCATTAACCTAACACTGCCAAAACCACCACTAAACCATGTCCCTCAGCACTACAGCTACACGTCTTTTAAATACCTCCAGGGATGGTGATTCCAACACTTCCCTGGGCAGTCTGGTCCAATGTCTGACAACCCTTTCAGTGAAGAAATTTTTCCTAATATCCGATCTAAACCCCCCCGGCACAACTTGAGGCCATTTCCTCTTGTCCTGTCACTTGATACTTGGGAGAAGAGACCAACCCCCACCTCGCTACAACCTCCTTTCAGGTAGTTTTAGAGAGTGATAAGGTCTCCCCTCAGCCTCTTTTTCTCCAGGCTAAACCACCCCAGTTCCCTCAGCCGCTCCTCATGAGACTTGTGCTCTAGACCCCTCACCAGCTTCGTTGACCTTCTCTGGACACGCTCCAGAGCCTCACCAGTGCCGAGAATGGGGGATGATCACTTCCCTAGTCCTGCTCGCCACACTATTTCTGATACAGGCCAGGATGCTGTTGGTTGCCTTGGCCACCTGGGCACACTGCTGGCTCATATTCAGACAGCTGTCAACCAGCACTCCCAGGTCCTTTTCCACCAAGCAGCTTTCCAGCCACTCTTCCCCAAGACTGTAGCGTTGCATGGGGTTGTTGTGACCCAAGCGAAGGACCCGGCACTTGGCCTTGTTGAATGTCATACCATTGGCTTTGGCCCATCCATCCAGCCTGTCCAGATCCCTCTAAAGAGCCTTCCTGCACTTAAGCAGATCAATACTCCCGCCCAACTTGGTGTCATCTGCAAACTTACTGAGGGTGCACTTGATCCCCTTGTCCAGATCATTGATATCAATCAAGACATTAAACAGAACTGGCCCCAATACTCAGCCCTGGGGAACACCACTTGTGGCTGGCCGCCAACTGGATTTAACTCCATCCACCACTCTTTGAGCCCGGCCATCCAGCCAGTTTCTGACCCAGCGAAGAGTATGCCTATCCAAGCCATGGGCAGACAGTTTCTCCAGGAGAATGCTGTGTCTAATCTAAGCCTACCCTGATCTAGTTTAAAACCATTGCCCCTTGTCCTATCACTACATGCCCTTGCAAACAGCCCCTCCCCGTTTCCTGTAGGCCCCCTTCAAGTACTGAAAGGCCGCTATAAGGTCTCCCCGGAGCCTTCTCTTCTCCAGGCTGAACAACCCCAGCTCTCTCAGCCTGTCCTCATAGCATAGGTGCTCCAGCCCTCTGATCATCTTTGTGGCCCTCCTCTGGACCCATTCCAACAGGTGCATGTCCTTCTTGTGCTGAGGACTCCAGAGGTGGATACAGTACTCCAGGTGGGGTCTCACGAGAGCAGAGTAGAGGGAGAGAACTTCCTCTCTTGATCTGCTGGCAACGGTTCTTTTGATGCAGCCCAGGATGCGATTGGCCTTCTGGGCTGCAAGCACACATTGTTGGCTCATGTCCAGCTTTTCATCCACCAGTACCCCCAAGTCCTTTTCCGCAGGACTACTCTCTATCACATCATCCCCCAGCCTGTATTAATAACGAGGATTGTCCCGGCCCAAGTGCAGGACCTTGCACTTGGTCTGGTTGAACTTCATAAGGTTTGCTCAGGCCCACCTCTCTAGCTCGTCCAGGTCCCTCTGGATGACATCCCGTCCCTCTGGCACATCGACCGCACCACTCAGCTTAGTGTACTCGGAACACTTACTGTGGGTGCACTTGATCCCACTGTCGAAATCATTGATTAGATATTGAACAGCACCAGTCCCAGTAAGGATCCCTGAGGGATACTGCTTGTCACCCCTCTCCATCTGGACATCGAGCCATTGACCATCCAGCCAGTTCCTTATCCACCGAACAGTCCACCCATCAAATCTGTACCTCTCCAATTTAGA
Source organism: Fratercula arctica (assembly GCA_947846985.1). Taxonomy (NCBI): domain Eukaryota; kingdom Metazoa; phylum Chordata; class Aves; order Charadriiformes; family Alcidae; genus Fratercula; species Fratercula arctica. Next base: position 10,402,924 of record CANTUZ010000025.1, read on the forward strand.
GAGAAGGATGTTGTGGGGGACCATGTCAAAGGCCTTGCAGAAGTCCAGATAGATGACATCCATAGCTCTTCCCTTGTCCACTGATGCAGTCACTCCATTGTAGAAAGCCACTAGGTTGGTCAGGCAGGACTTGCCCCTGGTGAAGCCATGCTGGCTGTCTCGAATCTCCTCCCTGTCCTCCATGTGCCTTAGCATAGCTTCCAGGAGGATCTGTTCCATGATCTTCCCAGGCACAGAGGTGAGGCTGACAGGGCAGTAGTTCCCAGGGTCCTCCTTTCTACCCTTTTTAAAAATGGGTGCAATGTTTCCCTTTTTCCAGTCCCCATGGACGTCACCTGACTGCCATGACTTTTCAAATATCATGGAGAGTGGCTTGGCAACTACATCAGCCAATTCCCTCAGGACTCTGGGGTGCATCTCATCAGGTCCCATAGACTTGTGTATGTTCAGGTTCCTCAGGTGGTCACGAACCTTGTCTTCACTTACAGTGGGGAGGACTTTTTGTCCCCCAGGTCCCCGTCTTGCGTTCCTTCAACTCAGGAGGTGGGAGGAGAGAGGCTGGCAGGGAAGACAGAGGCAAAAAAGTTGTTGAGAACCTCAGCCTTCTCCTCGTCTGTTGTTACCAGTTTGCCATTCTCAGTCATCAGGGAGGGCATGCTTTCTTTGACCTTCCTTTTCTGTCTGACATAGCTACAGAAGTCCTTCTTATTATTCTTAGCATCCCTTGCCAAGTTCAGCTCCAGCCGCGCCTTGGCCTTCCTGACCTCATCCCTACACAACCGGGCAGCGTCCCTATACTCTTCCCAGGACACCTGATGCTGCTTGAACTGCCTGTGCAGTTCCTTCTTGCAATTTAGTTTGACCAATTGGTCCCAGCTCAGCCATGCTGGTCTCTTGCCTTCCTTTCCTGATTTCTTACCCCTGGAGATCGAGAGCTCTTGTGCTCTATGGAAAGCGTCCTTGAAGATCTGCCAGCTCTGTTCTGCCCCCTTGTCCCTGAGGGCAGTTTCCCAGGGGGTCCTATTGACGAACTCCTTGAAGAGCCGGAGGTTTGCTTTCCTAAAATTCAGGGTCCTCATTAGGCTCCTCATCTGGCACATATCCCTCAGGACCGTGAACTCCACCAGCGCGTGGTCACTGCAGCCCAGGCTGCCTCCAATCTTGACATCCTCAATGAGCTCACTGGCATCGGTGACTATTCGTCCCACCAGGTTTCAGTAATGGCCACTATGTCATAGCTTTCCAGCAGCACAGTAGCTTCCAACTCCTCCTGTTTGTTGACCATGCTGCATGCATTTGTGTAGAGGAACTTCAGCTGGGCTGTTGGCTGTGACACCTTCTTAGAGGAGCACCCCTTGGGGTGTTTTACGGGTGTTTCCCTGTTGACTCCGATTACCTCAGGAGCCCCTGGCTCGTCTCTGTAAGACTTTGACTGTGATGCAGCATCCCCAGCATGCCTCGGGGCAACAGGTCAAAAGCCCTTACTAGCGCCCCATCCCTCTATCCCTGATGTGTTATCCCACAGCTTGTCACAGACAAGGCTGATATTATCCCCCTCCCCCTTCACATCTAGTTTAAAGCCCTGTTGATCAGCCCCGCAATCCCTTAGGCAAAGACCCTCTTCCCCCTTTGAGAAAGGTGTTTCCCATCAGATGCCAATAAGCCCGGTGCCGTGTAGGCCATCCCATTGACAAAAAACCCCAAATTGTGGCGGTGACACCAGCCACGGAGCCATTAATTAATTAATACAATAGACTGGATTTGTCTGTTCCTTCCAATGTCACTGCCTGCAACTGGAAGGAGTGAGGAGAAAAACTGTGCCCCAGACTCCCTCACCAACCTTCCCAAGGCCCTGAAGTCCCCTTTGATTGCTACGAGTCGCAGCTTCGTCTCCACCTACGTGGAAGATCAATAATGGGTAATAGTCTGAGGACTGTATCAAGCTAGGAAGTTTCCTGGTGATGTCCTTAGGCCAGTCTTACTTGTTGACCGAGGCAAAGAAGGCTTTTAGTACCTCAGTCTTTTCAATGTCCTGTGTATCCAGGTCTCCTGCGTCATTCAACAGAGAGCTCACATGTTCCATAGTCTTCCTTTTGTCACCAATGTACTTATAGAAGTCCTTCTTGCTGCTTTTTACATCCCTTCTCAGATTCAACTTCTTGTGGGCTTTGGCTTTCTTAACTGCTTCTCGGCAGGCTTGGGCAGTGTCTCTGTATTCCTCCCAGGTTATCTGTCCCTGCTTCCACCCTTTGTATGCTTCCTTTTTGTGTTTGAGTTTTGCCAGGAGCTCCCTGTTCATCCATGCAGGCCTCCTGGCATTTCCTGACTTTCTGCTCATTGGGATTGACAGCTATGACAGTCTAAAGGAACGGCCTCACTTGCAGCTTTTATGTAGTCCCACACCCATGAATATGGGAACACTGTGCACCTTTCCCAAACATGACAATAAATTATCTTGTAATCTTCCAGAGTCAGCATCCACATAGCTAACATGAATTTCAAAGGAGTTAGATATATTTATGTCCATCCAGCAAACAATCCACAGATTTGTTTTTGCAGAACACTGACATCATAAGTGCCGACTGTGTAATCATTGTAACACTGACAAAACAGGCTATGCTAGAAAAAAAGAATTAATATTCCAGCAAACGTTCAAAGGCTATATTTCGGTCCACATATTAATCAAGCATTTAAACACAGCTGTTTCAGGGCTCAAGAGAATACCACAGACTCCAAACTATAGGAGCCAGTACACCCAAAGTCATGTCCCCTCTCCATTCAATATTCAGATACAAAGACAAGACCAGGTCTATCAGTTGGAAAGTTGCCAAAAGTAGCACAGAGGAAACTAGTAGTACCAACCACTTTTTAATTAATGAAAAAAACCTTAAGTTTGTGTTTGCAAAATCCACAAATTGGGCAGAAAAATCCAAGATTTATACACCCTATCACATATTTCTAAAGAAGTTTTTGACAGAAAACCAAACGCAGGCAATAGATGTGCTTGAGGTGAAATCATTCCCAAATTGGAAAGGGAAAAGCAAATATTCAGAGCATGTACTTAGAGCCCATCCCCCCCCCAAAGGCTCTTCAGAAAAGGGCATATTCCAATGGAATGTATTAAGAGCATATTCAGATAGGATATTACTCTGATCAATAATCTGATTTGATTGGGGAAGATATACTATGGGTTGCTGAAATACAGAGGGGAGAATTCAACTTGCAATCACATTTCCTTTAATGTTTTCAATCAGACATTATTTGGGTGGGAATATGATAATTACTAATTAATTCATATAACAGAGCCTGTAAACAAGCAATTAAGCTTCATCATCTACTCTGCTTCTGTTTTTCTGATGTGTATAAACTATTGATTGTTTTCCACATTGACCAGAAACATAACGCTGTTTGTGGCCAATGTTACTGGGTTTTTCATCAAGCAGCTATCTTCCAGATAACCTGTCAACTACAGACCACAGTCACCAATGCACCTGTTGTAGCTCTTTGTATACAGAATAGATGTCTAGTTATATCCCAACTTTCTACTATAATCAAGAGAAATGCCAGAACTACCCTAACTATACAGAACAAGCATTTTAGAATAATATCGGAGACTGAATACCTGCCTCTCTGGTTGTATGAGGTTTAATATATGATTAAAATATATGCTTCTTTAAAAAGGAAGCATCAATCCCTTGTTATAATGTAATAAAAATTCAAGACAATGTGTGTATTTAAAACCCAGAAAAGGGATAATCCCCTCTAAAGTAACAGAGAAATGGTTACAATTACATGGAACAAGTTCAAAATTCACTGTGACAATCAGGCCCCAATATTTTCACAATCTCTATACATGCCCCTACATTAAGTCACATCCTTGATAATATATTATTAAACAGCATATTCAAGTTGTGATGATCCAATCATAATAAGCTGTACAATATTAAAGTTCAGTTTTTCACAGCTTTTCTATTGCTAAATATGCAATATGTGGTAGTTTTGTGAACATCTATTCTTATGGTCACATAGTATTTTCAAAAATAATCTTTTTGTAGTTTGGGCATTTGTAGAACAAGAATTTTGTTTTTAAATGGAATAAGTCATGGTGAAAATGCTCTCAAATTTAAGAAGTGGGTGTTCAGTGCTGTATTTATTTGGTGCTTGAGCTTCTTACATTTATTGGAGAATGCCTCAATGGCCTTTTAACTTACCATTTAATCTCTCTCAAACCAGAAGCTGTAGCCACTAGCCTGAATTCTGAAACAAAGGTGACCAGAACACTACAACAAGATTTTGGCAGTATTGCCAGGCTCCCCTTTCTACTACCCCTCCCTACAAGAAGTAGGCAATAGATGCATCTACAAAACCTATTTGCATTTTTCTCTCACCCACATCAAATCAGTAGCTCAGTTACTGAGCAATCAATTATTATATATTTTTCTTCTCTTCTGTGATTTCCAACTGAGGAGGTCCCAGATGGTGATAAGTAAGGATTATCTTCTAATCATTCAAGTAAGACTGAAATGGAATGACGTTTATTAGTGTATATTTCAATTTCTCTATTACATCAACACTATATAATAATTCTGCTAAATATTGACAATGCCTTCAGTATAAAACACCACCAACCAGCTTTGATATGAAACCATTAATCTAATCCTAAAATACAGTATTTCTATTTAAACTACCAGGGCAGATAGATTAAGTATGGCCATTTGGAAAGCATGCTGGAAAACTGTACTGGGTCTGGCTGAGATGGAGTTAACTTTCTTCATAGCAGCTTGTATGGTGCCGTGTTTTAGACTTGGGATTAAAACAGTGTTGATAACACACCAGTGTTTTAGCTATAGCTGAACAGTGCTCATGCAATGTCAAGGCCTTATTGGTTAAGAGGTGACAAAACCAGGACAGCTGACCCAAACTGACCAAAAGGATAGTCCATGGTATATGACATCACACTCAGCAATAAAACTGGAGGTTAATCTTTCCAAGGTAGCTGTTGCTTGGAGACTGGCTGGGAATCAATCTGCCCGTGGGAGGTGGTGATTGCCTTTGCATCGCTTGCATTCCCCCTCCCCTCACTTATTAAACTTTTATCTTGATCCATGAGGTTTTTTCCCCCCCCCTCACTTTTGCTCTTCCAATTCTCTCCCCCATCCTGCTGGGGGAGGGGAGGGAGCAAGCAGCTCACACTGGTTGGTGCTTAGCTGCTGGCCAGGGTCAACCTACCACAAAAATAAAGATGGCCACAGATGTCTTACCTTGTTCCAAGAGCCACCCAAGCACCATCAGTGTCAGCATACAGGTTCTTCTCTGTTGGCTTCCCAGAACTTGCGCCATATCCAGAATAATCATATGAGAACACGTTGCAATTAATCCATGAACCCAGTCCTATATAAAAGATGCTCATCTGACCTAGGTCAACAGCATTTCCATGGGAGAAGAGCAAAGTATACTTGGCATCAAGCGAGCAATGCACAAACATACAGGCAATCCTGTTACCTTTATTTGTTTTAGTCATGAAACACTCGATAGCATCTTTTTCTCTAGAAGAATATTGCCAGTCTGCTCGCTCTGAGAGATATAAAGTCCAGCAACTACCACTCTCATCACAAATCAGTGTGTACGTAGGATCAGGAGGTAAAAATGCCAGTTTGGAAGCAATTTTCCCTGGGCACAGTGGACAACAGAACATGCAACACAGTTTACTAAAGGAAAGATTATTCATCTTCTAGTCTGAAATAGGAAGAGAGAACAGTATCAGTTTCTAGTTACAATCCCATATTAAAAAAAGCCTCATGAAAAATACAAACTTCGTCTCTCCAGTAAATAAGCAATTCCCATGGAAACATTTAACAAAACATATTTAAATATATAAGCAAATTTCTATATAAGTTTTTTTTATATTATTAACTGCTTGAAAATCAGCATGCTATAAAAAAAACAGTGATAACTACAGCTCTGCCAGATATTAAAGTTAAAAAACAAACCACAAACAACAAAAAAAACCCACCAAAACACAAACAAACAACTTTTTTACCCAGAATAACAACAAGCATGAGTTCTGGAGTTTCTTTTGAGGAAATAAAGTCCCTCCCCTTAAGGCAGTAACAAAAGCAAGAACAATTAGAATACATTACAGCGTTTGCAGGGTAATAAGTTAATGAAGAGCTCTGCAGCAAAAAAAAAAAAAATAGAAAAAAATAATAATAAAAAAAAAAATCACTCCACTTCCCAACTATAGAGAAAGTATGGCAAGTATAAGTTATGGGCCCCTGCAAGCACTATCAGCAGTAGGAAAGGTGCACAAAGGTCAAGACTTAAGAAGCAAAATGAGATGCTTCACTGGCCTACAGAGTACTACAAACCTTGAGTGCACTGAAATCCAGACATAATCTCTTGCCACACTGTCTGAAATCAATGTTTTCAAGCCCTCCAGAAATTAGCCAAGGTTTCCTATCTTGCAAATAGGAATTGGGATTATGTTGATATTATCCATTTTAATGATAAGACTATTTTAAGAAAGGGTACACCTGTCTCAAAGGGGGAAAAGGTTCTTGGTGCAACAGTTGGCAGGGCTCATCAAAAGGGCTTTAAACTAGATTTGAAGGGGGAAGGGGATGAAACCAGGCTCTTCTGAGGTAAGCCTGAGGGTGGCATGCTAACGTCTGTAGGACGGGATGCTAGTGAGGTCCCTTGGTCTGCAGACTCAGTGAAGGTAGAGGATGGAGAGTCATGCAGAAGCACAGACGCGATGATCATTGATGGGTTAGAAACTACAGCTGTGCCTGGAACTGGTCAGGTCCTTTATTAGACGATGGCAGAAACATAGTGACCAAGGATGAGGAAAAGGCTGAGATACTAATGCCTTCATTGCCTCAGTCTTTAATAGTAGAGTCAGTTGTTCCCCGAGTACCCAGACCCCTGAGCTAGTAGGTAGGGGTGGGGAGCAGAATGAAGATTAGTGACCTGCTACAGCACGTAGACATGAACAAGTCTATGGGGCCAGATGGGATCCACCCAAGGGTACTAAGGGAGCTGGCGGAAGTGCTCACCAAGCCACTTCCTATCATTTACCAGCAGTCCTGGGCAAACTAGAGAGATCCCAGTTGACTGGAGATTAGCAAACATGACACCCATCCACAAGAAGGGCTGGAAGGAGGATCTGGGGAACGACAGGCCTGTCAGTCTGACCTTAGTGCCAGGGAAGGTTATGGAATAGATCATCTTGAGGGCCATCACATGGCACATACAGGACAACCAGGTGATCAGGCCCAGTCAGCATGGGTTTATGAAAGGCAGGTCCTACTTGACTAACCTCATCTCCTTCTATGACAAGGTGACCCGCTTAGTGGACAAGGGAAAGGCTGTGGATGTTTGTAGAGATAGGGAGTAGCACAGGGGATCTGTTTGACCCTAGTGAGACAAAGCTGTATCCTTGAGAGAAAAGATAAGCAAGCATCAGGAGATATCAGCAAGAACAGGAATGTGAAAGCAAAGCTGCTACTCCGTGTGAACAGACAGAGACGACCAATTGGAAGACACCGAGAAGCGCGTGGCAATTGACCTTCAACCTATCAGCAGGATGCTGCCTGCGCGTGGAGAGTGCTTGTACCTATAAAGCTCGGAAAATAGTTATAATAAAGGTCTTTGGTCCATACCCTGCCAGAGTCCGTGAATCAATGCTCCACAGATGTTGTTTGTCTGGACTTTAGTAAAGCCTTTGACACCATTTCCCACAGCATTCTCATGGAGAAACTGGCCGCTCATGGCTTGGATGGGAGTACGCTTCACTGGGTCAAAAAAAAAAAAAAAAAAAAATGGCTAGAGGGCCAGGCCCAAAGAGTGGTGGTGAATGGAGTTAAATACAGTTGACAGCCACCTCAAGTGGTGTTTCCCAGGGCTCATTATTGGGGCCAGTTCTCTTTAATATCTTTATCAGTGACCTGGACAAGGGGATCAAGTGCACCCTCAGTAAGTTTGCAGATGACACCAAGTTGGGCGGGAGTGTCAACCTGTTTCAGGGTAGAAACACTCTTCAGAGGGATCTGGACAGGCTTGATCGATGGGCCGAGGCCAGTGGTATGAGGTTCAACAAGGCCAAGTGCCGGGTCCTTCGCTTGGGTCACAACAACCCCATGCAATGCTACGGGCTTGGGGAAGAATGGCTGGAAAGCTGCATGGTGGAAAAGGACCTGAGGTTGCTGGTCAACAGCCAGCTGAACATGAGCCAGCAGTATGCCCAGGTGGCCGAGAAGGCTAACAGCATCCTGGCTTGTATCAGAAATAGTGTGGCCAGCAGGACTAGGAAAGTGACTGTCCCTTTGTACTCAGCACTGGTGGGGCCACATCTCCAATACTGTGTCCAGTTTTGGGCCCCTCACTACAAGAAAGACATTGAGGTGCTGGAGAGTGGCCAAAGAAGGTCAACGAAGCTGGTGAAGGGTCTGGAGAACAAGTCTCAATATGAGCCAGCAGTGTGCCCAGGTGGCCAAGGCAACCAACAGCATCCTGGCCTGTATCAGAAATAGTGTGGCGAGCAGGACTAGGGAAGTGATCATCCCCCATTCTCGGCACTGGTGAGGCTCTGGAGCGTGTCCAGAGAAGGTCAACGAAGCTGGTGAGGGGTCTAGAGCACAAGTCTCATGAGGAGCAGCTGAGGGAGCTGGGGTGGTTTAGCCTGGAGAAAAGGAGGCTGAGGGGAGACCTTATCACTCTCTAAAACTACCTGAAAGGAGGTTGTAGCGAGGTGGGGGTTGGTCTCTTCTCCCAAGTAAGAAGTGACAGGACAAGAGGAAACGGCCTCAAGTTGTGCCAGGGGAGGTTTAGATCGGATATTAGGAAAAAATTCTTCACCGAAAGGTTTGTCAAACATTGGAACAGGCTGCCCAGGGAAGTGGTGGAATCACCATCCCTGGAGGCATTTAAAAGACAGGTAGACATGGTGCTTAGGGACATGGTTTAGTGGTGGTTTTGGCAGTGTTAGGTTGATGGTTGAGCTCAGTGATCTTTAGGTCCCTTCCAACCTAGACAATTCTATGATTTTTATACTATGCTTAACAAAAATATCCCAAACCCAAATGTTCCAATGCAGATATTCTGCAAATCAATAAGTGACACTACCTATTCAAACTTAATAGACTGAGGAAGAAAAAACGAAGAAATAATTGCACATACACCTTAAGCAAGCTAGGTAAAGATACATCTACCTTTACAAACAGGTACTTTGTCCTCCTAAATTACAGGAGGGGTGATGCAGGGGGATATCCTTTGTCAACATTTTTTCCCCCCCCCTCTCAGAGAGGAGGGATGATGAAATTTGCGAAGAGTCATGCTGGCCACACCAGTGCAGATAAAACAAGCATTTACTCTACTTTCATGATGCTAAGGTGTGTCAACTGAAACAGCTTTTCCATACCAACTCTATCCACAGGTCTCAAGTTCAGTTCTTATCAGGTCATGGAAATAGAAACACTCATAGTTTCATGCACCACCTTCAATGCTAGATTCAAGTTTACAGTCAGGAACAAAACAAGCTAACTTCTGATGTCCACAGTCCCATGCTGTTTTAGAAATACCCATGTAATCCAACAACAAAAATCTTACTTCTAACTATGTGTGGTGGGTTAACCTGGAGCACCTCCTTCCCTGATCTTGGTATCTGCAGGATTGGTTTTTCTCACGTTCCCCACCACTCTCTCACAACTGCTACACAGCATTTTTTTTACCCTTTCTTAAATACATTACCACAGAGGCACCACTGGCTTTGCTCATTAGCTTTAGACAGCAGTGAATCTGTTTTGGAGCTGTCTGGAACCAGCTCTGTCCAACCTGGGGACAGCCCCTTACCTCTTCTTAGAGAGGCCACCCCCTGCAGCCTCCCCCACTATCAAAACTTTGCCACATGAACCCAATACACTATAACACTTGACAATATTGAGAACTGATCTCAAAGTCAGTCCTCTAACTTGTATAGAAGCATAATTTTCATGCCTGCCTGCATTTTACTTCCCTCCCCCCCCCCCCCCCCCAAAAAGCTCCATTGGGCACCGCTGCAGGAACTGTTGAATACAGATCACAGTATCAACAGTTAACCTTATTTGGGATGTATGAGTAGTCTCTTTCCTACGGTAGGGTATAGACATATACTGCATGAAATGTCTCATTAATAAAGTATACTTGTAGAGCAGTAAACACAAGCAACACAGAACAGCCTGATAAACATGAGGATTTTTAGAATATTGCTGCTCTTTTTGTAGTTCACAGAGTATTTTTGCTGAGACTGCTACAGCCAAGTGTTTTCATCCAAGATCTCTAGCTTTCTTCAAAACAGAGGGAAGCCACAGATTCTTAGATATTGGTAGCCAACACTACCAATTTAGAGGAGATGGCAGAAAAAGGGTACTAGTCACCTCCCATAAAAGAGTAAATTATCTTGAGTGACAGATCCTGAATTAAAATGACTATATTTCTGCTAGTTAGAGAAACAACAGCCTCCACACAAGTAGTCACTCAAATTTGTAATGGCTCATCTTTTCCCTGTCAGGTGAGATTATCTGACATTAAACTTGAACTTAATTTGCAGTGGAAGAGGTCTACTGAAGAGGACCAGCAATTTGTAAAAGGCTTAGACTGTCTTACGCACAAGAAAAGCTACACCTCAAGAAGTGAGGTACAAATAGCCTGTTATGCCCAGGAACAGCAGGATGCCTTCCATGCCAGCAACAGAACAATAGCTACAGAATTTCTTATTTCTTTCTGACAAGTGAATTGAAAAGCAAATAAAACAGTTTTTACTGTAACTATCAACAACACTGCAAATCTGATTTCACCCCCTCCAAAAAAAAAAAAATTTAAATCATTGTCATAGTAGTTTCAGAAGACTGGAATCTGGCCTATGGAATTCACATACAGGGCAGTACTGCAGTGAACATTTCAAGCAACACTACATATTAACTAAAATCAGGTACACTGCCCCAAGACAGCTTAAGTGTGCTAAAAATGTGTTTTTGCCACATATGCCAGATAGCTTGCTATGCTGATGAATATAGCTAAGGTATTATTTCTCTCCTGTACTAGACTGTAATGCAGATTTAACGTAACATCCATTTAATCCAATAGAAACTATCTCTATTGAATCTAAAGATTCTGATCCCAGGGGTATTTTCCATCTAAATTACAGCTAGCAACAGTTCCTTTCTTTAAAGCAAATATTTCTTATCTTCTTCACTTGATTGACCTAAAGCAAGAAAACAAACAGTACATCCCTAGCATCACTAACTGAACAAATCTGGCAAAACACCTACTGAACTCCCTCAGAAGGATACCTTCAAGTAAACGCAAACATTGTTTGCATTATACTGGAACTGGTTTGCATTCACATGGGTTCTTAACCTCCAGATCTGCAATGAAACTAGGATGCAAGAGTCCCCAGAATGTATAGAGTAATTATGATATCAGTGTTTAAACGTTCACCTGAATCATCATTTCAGTCTAGTATCTCTCTACAAGTTATCATAATTTAGCTTCAATTAAACCAGACCTTATTGTAAATATAAGCTATACAGGTCAGATTCTTCAGTGAAGGGATTAAAAAGAAATATGTTAAAACAAACAAGGTATTTCTTAACATTAGGAAAACATGATTTTCCAATGATTTATCTACCCAAGAATTATTAATATACAAGGCAGAAACACCCCAGTTACAAGTACAACTTCATTTAGCATTGCCCAGTCTTGGCAAAAGCAGTTCAAAACTTCTCATTGAGATCAGTCTTAAAAAAGACTAATAATTTCATTAAGGCTAAAATATAATTTATGAAACATGAACAAAGTATCATAAATGAACTGGTGTTAAAAATCACTCTAATAACAGGCTTGATGAATGCTTTACCTGAACTCTTACTAAAACTGGGAGGAAAAGAACACCCACCACAAATTACCTCAAGGAGACAGTTCTACAGGTACAGATGAATAGTTTTAACTCATCTATTCAAAACCTATGTTAGAGAAAGACTTCCATTATCATCTAAAACCTTTTCAGCATTTACAATGCAAGTCACTGCCCTCATTACAGTAACATCTTCAGATATAGAGATCAACACATCCCAAAACTATAATTATTTCACTACTTCTGTTCCTTAATTCAGTACTAATCAAGAAGACAGTTCTGTTCTGCAAATACAATTCCGAAGTTGGTAAAGTTACTGACAGCAAAAGAAGTATACTAAGAAATGTATATAACCTTTAAAAATGATACAAAACTTTGCACACATATATTTTACATATATATAAAAATAAATACAATTCTGTTGAAGAAACTTAAATGTATAAAATTTACTATTGTACCAAGACAGGCAAAGAAACAAAACAGATGCAAGTGGCATTATCCAGCCTTTGTGAGCTTTGTGGTATAACCCCAGTCAGCAGCTAAGCACCACACAGCAACTCACTTATTTCCCCCGCAATAGGATTGGGGATAGAATTGGAAGAGTAAAAAGTGAGAAAACTCATGGGTTGAAATAAAGACAGCTTAATAGGGAAAGCAAAAGCTATGTGCATAAGCAATGCAAAATAAGGAATTCATTCACTATTTCCCATCAGCAAGCAGGTGTTTAGACATCTTCAGGAAAAAGCAGGGCTTCATCAAGTGTAACAGCTGCTCAGGAAGACAAATGCCATAACTCCGAATGTGCTCCCTTCTTCCCTGGAGCATTTATTGCTGAGCATGACATCATATAGTATGAAATAATCCTCTGGTCAGTTGAGGTCGGCTGTCCCAGCTGTGTCCTCTCCCAACTTCTTGTGCACCCCCAGCCTACACTCTGGTAAGGCAGCATGAAAAGCAGAAAAGGCCTTGACACTGTGTAAGTACTGCTCAGCAATAACTGACACACCCCTGTGTTATCAATATTGTTTTCATCAAAAATAAAAAAAATAGCACCATACTAGCTACTATGAAGAAAATTAACTCTATCCCAGCCAAAAGCAGTACAGCAGGATAAGCTTTTAAAAGGAGACCAATCACTTCATCAAACTGTAGTGGTTTGGCCTCAGATAGCAACAAAGAACCACGTGTCGCTCGCTCAGCTCTTCCCAGTACGGGAAGGATCAGAAGGAAAAGACAACACTCTTGGGTTGAGACAAAGGCAGTTTAACAGAACAGCAGAAGAAACACGAAAACAACAACAATAACACCGACAGAGGAATATACAAACGCGATTATGGAACCACCGCTCCCTGACCAAACCCACAATGCACCAGCCCACTCCAAAAGCCTAACTTCCTGCCCCCTCCCCTCCTTTTAATCTCAGGGTGGGCGTGGCTCACATGGCATGGAATACTTAACCCTGTCCCTGCCAGAACCAGGACATTATCCACCCCTTATTCCATACCATTTTTGCCATGCCCAGATCTTACAGTTTTCGGAACATGTGACTGGTGTACCTGGCGTAGCTCATGCACACAGTCCATGGGTCGAAGATGTAGATCTTGAGGAAGTTGCTGGGTGTCAGCTCTGATCCCATCACCACTTTGCTTTACTCAATTCTTCATCAAAGTCCATCTGTCCTTAATTTGGGTGATTCTTACTGCAGTACAGCCGATAGCAATTATAGTAACGAGGACATACAGTGATAATGTTGCACACCATTTGATTCATTGGCTATTCTCACCCAAAATCAGATCCCCATGAGGTACACATCGGACTTCCCCATCCTGCCACATTACCCACCAAGTGCACCCAGGTCCTTGGGCAAAAGCAATCCCACGGATGGGTTTGCCTTTGCCTGAGGCAGGACTAACCCAGACTGTCTTCCCTAACATATTCATGTGCACTACGGGGACTTTATCCCCTTCTACGGTACGTGGAAGTTTTGACTGGGCAGGGCCAGCCCGATTGGTAGATCCCCTGGTGTTAACTAGCCAGGTAGCCTTTGCTAAATGTGCATCCCAATGTTTTAAGGTCCCACCACCCATTGCTCTCAGTGTAGTTTTTAACAGTCCATTGTACCGTTCTATCTTCCCAGAGGCTGGTGCGTGATAGGGGATGTGATATACCCACTCAATACCATGCTCTTTGGCCCAGGTGTCTATGAGGCTGTTTCGGAAATGAGTCCCATTGTCCGACTCAATTCTCTCTGGGGTACCATGTCACCACAGGACTTGCTTTTCAAGGACCAAGATATTATTCCGGGCAGTGGCATGGGGCACAGGGTATGTTTCCAGCCATCCAGTGGTTGCTTCCACCATTGTGAGCACATGGCGCTTGCCTTGACGGGTTCGTGGCAGTGTGATATAATCAATCTGCCAGGCCTCCCCATGTTGATATTTCAACCATCGTCCTCCATACCAAAGAGGCTTCAAACGCTTGGCTTGCTTGATTGCAGCGCATGTCTCACATTCATGGATGACCTGTGCAATAGTGTCCATGGTCAAGTCCACCCCTCGGTCACGAGCCCATCTATATGTCGCATCTCTTCCTTGATGGCCTGAGGTCTCATGGGCCCACCGAGCTATGAATAGTTCACCCTTATGTTGCCAATCCAGATCCACTTGAGCCACTTCAATCCTGGCAGCCCGATCCACCTGCTGGTTGTTCTGATGTTCCTCCGTGGCATGATTCTTCGGTACGTGGGCATCTACGTGGCGTACTTTCACAACCAGATGCTCTATCTGGGCAGCAATATCTTGCCATAGTTCAGCAGCCCAGATGGGTTTGCCTCTGCGCTGCCAGTTGCCCTGCTTCCACTGCTGTAACCACCCCCACAGAGCATTTGCCACCATCCATGAATCAGTGTAGAGATAAAGTACTGGCCATCTTTCTCACTCGGCGATGTCCAACGCCAGCTGAATGGCTTTCACCTCTGCAAACTGGCTTGATTCACCTTGTCCTTCACTGGCTTCTGCAACTCTTCGTGTAGGACTCCACACAGCAGCCTTCCACTTTCGATGCTTTCCCACAATCCGGCAGGACCCATCAGTGAACAGGGCATATTGCTTCTCATTTTCTGGCAGTTTATTATATGGTGGGGCCTCTTCCGCACGCGTCACCTCCTCCTCTGGTGACATTCCAAAATCCTTGCCTTCTGGCCAGTCCATGATCACTTCCAGAATTCCTGGGTGACTGGGGTTTCCCATTCGAGTTCGCTGTGTGATCAGTGCAATCCACTTACTCCATGTAGCATCAGTTGCATGATGTGTGGTGGGGACCCTTTCTTTGAACATCCAACCCAGCACCGGCAGTCGAGGTGCTAAGAGGAGCTGCGCTTCTGTACCAACCACCTCCGAAGCAGCTCCAACCCCTTCATATGCTGCCAAGATCTCCTTTTCTGTTGGAGTGTAGCGCGCTTTGGATCCTCTGTATGCCCGACTCCAAAACCCTAGGGGTCGACCTCGGGTCTCCCCTGATGCTTTCTGCCAGAGGCTCCAGGTAGGGCCATTCTCCCCGGCTGCAGTGTAGAGCACGTTTTTAACATCTTGTCCTGCCCGGACTGGCCCCAGGGCCACTGCATGGACTATTTCCTGTTTGATTTGTTCAAAAGTTTGTCGTTGCTCAGGACCCCATTTAAAATCGTTCTTCTTCCGGGTTACTTGATACAGAGGGCTTACAATCAGACTGTAATCTGGGATATGCATCCTCCAAAAACCCACAGTGCCTAAGAAAGCTTGTGTTTCCTTTTTGCTAGTTGGTGGAGACATAGCTGCTATTTTGTTGATCACATCCATAGGGATTTGGCGGCATCCATCTTGCCATTTTATTCCTAAGAACTGGATCTCCTGTGCAGGTCCCTTGACCTTACTTCGCTTTATGGCAAAACCAGCTTTCAGAAGGATTCGGACTATTTTATCCCCTTTCTCAAAAACTTCTTCGGCTGTGTTTCCCCATACAATGATGTCAGCAATGTACTGCAGATGTTCTGGGGCTTCACCCTGTTCCAGTGCAGTCTGCATCAGTCCATGGCAAATGGTGGGGCTGTGTTTCCACCCCTGGGGCAGTCGATTCCAGGTGTACTGGATGCCCCTCCAAGTGAAAGCAAACTGTGGCCTGCACTCTGCTGCCAAAGGGATTGAGAAGAATGCATTCGCTATATCAATCGTGGCATACCACTTGGCTGCCTTGGACTCCAGTTCATACTGGAGTTCTAGCATGTCCGGCACAGCAGCACTCAGCGGTGGCGTGACTTCATTCAGGCCATGATAATCTATAGTTAGCCTCCATTCTGCATTAAATTTTCGCACCGGGCATATGGGACTGTTAAAGGGTGAGTGAGTCTTGCTGATCACTCCTTGAACCTCTAGTTGACGAATCAGCTTATGGATGGGAATCAGAGAGTCTCGGTTAGCGTGATATTGCTGCCGATGCACCGTTGTGGTAGCAATTGGCACCTGTTGTTCTTCAACCCTCAACAACCCCACAACAGAAGGGTCCTCCGAGAGACCAGGCAAGGGAGACAACTGTTTAACTTCCTCCGTCTCCAAGGCAGCTATGCCAAAGGCCCACCGGTACCCCTTTGGGTCCTTAAAATACCCTCTCTCCTGAGGTAATCTATACCAAGGATGCATGGAGCATCTGGGCCAGTCACAATGGGATGCCTTTGCCACTCCTTCCCAGTTAGGCTCACTTCAGCCTCCAGTACAGTCATCTCTTGGGATCCCCCTGTGACCCCAGAAATACAAATGGGTTCTGCCCCTCTATAGCTTGATGGTATTAGAGTGCACTGTGTTCCTGTGTCCACTAGAGCCTTATACTCCTGTGGGTCTGATGTGCCAGGCCATCGAATCCACACTGTCCAATAAACCCGGTTGTCCCTTTCCTCCACCTGGCTGGAGGCAGGGCCCCTCTAATCCTGGTCATGGTATCCGGTACTCACTTCTTGCAGAAATGACTTGGAGGTTCCTTCAAGAGGATCAGAAGCAAGATCAGGCCTTATGCTCTGTCTGGGGAACTGCCCGCTGGAAAATGGGGCAGCACTTTTCCTGGAGGGATCCCCTTGCAACTCCTGTACCCGTGTCCACAGGATCCAAGTAGGTTGTCCATCCCACTTCCTCATGTCCTCTCCATGGTCTTGCAGGTAGAACCACAGGGTGCCTCGTGGTGTGTACCCTTTGTACTCTCTCTCTTGAGTGGGGAAATGCCTGCCCCTAATAGCTGAGATGCTGGCCCATACAGGTGGGGAGTAGGACATATTCTCTTCAAGTTGCTGAACCTTCCGGGACAGTTTCTCCACAGCTGAGACAAGGGGGGAAGAGAGGCTTTCTTCATATCGCCGGAGCCGGCCAGCCAGCCACCTCATCCACTGTTGGTCCTTCTTCACCTTTCCATGCCATTACTGCCAATGAGTTGGCATATGACGATGGTGCGCTCCGTACAAACTTCCGCCACATGGGCCTTGTGCAGTGCACCTCATCAGGGTCTGTGGGCAAGTCTGTATTGTCCAAGTCATAATAAATCATCTCCCGCACAGCTAATTCTCTCAGGTACTGGATACCTCTTTCCATGGTTGGCCGCTTGCTTGGTTGACATACAACATCTTCACTGAAGGGGTACCTCTCCCTCACGCCTGACAGGAGTCGTTTCCAGAGGCTGAGGGCTTGGGTCTTCTTTCCAATTGCCTTGGCAATGCCGCCTTCCCTAGACAGGGATCCCAGCTACCTGGCTTCCCTACCCTCTAATTCCAGGCTACTGGCCCCATTATCCCAACACCAAAGCAGCCAGGTGACAATGTGCTCGCCTGAAAGTCGGCTAAAATCTTTTCGCATATCCCGCAGCTCACTCAGTGATAGGGATCGGGTAATTATCTCTGGTTCTGCCTCTTCCTCCTGTCCTTGTGATGGCCCTGGTTCATCGTCATCTCTTACTAAGCGAACTGATTTCTTTGTGTACTTCTTCTTTTGTATGGGGGCAACGGATACTGGCACGGGTTGGTTCCCTGGTTCAGCAGCAGTGGCTGCCACAGGGGTTGGAGTAGCCGCAGTGTCTGTCGCAGGGGTTGGAGTAGCCACAGTGTCTGTCGCAGGGGCTGCAGAAGCCGCAGGGCCTGTGGCAGCAGCGCCTGCCGCAGGGGCCACAGCAGCCGCAGCACCTGCTGGTCTGGTCTCTGTCTCTTTCTCCTGAGGGTGCTGCATAACACTGAGCAGTGCCTGGTAGACACTAGCCAGGGCCCAGCACAGTGCGGTGAGTTGTGCCTCTCTAGAATAGCCACAGCATTTTCCCTTCAGATATTCTACTACTCTATCAGGGTCCTGTAATTGTTCAGGGGTGAAGTCCCAGACCATTGGAGGTGAGAAGTTCTCTAAGTACCTGCCCATGTTCTCCCACATGCCATGCCACCCCTGACTGTCCAGCCTTGGAGCAGATCTCTGGGTGGTAGTCTTAAATAGTCGTTTAACCCTAAACGAGACCTGGAACATATTCAGCAGGCATAACACTAGGAACGTGCTGGTTTGAGCATCCCAAGGATACTCAAAATTCTCAAAAGCTGTCATACCTGACCCGAAGGAGAAAAGGGAGGCAAAAGAGCTGGGGAAAGTGTCCCCCCCCGTTTCCCCCATAGACTGGGTGTAATTATTAATGAATTCTGAGAGGTGGTGCCCAATGTACGGACAGGACAGCAATACCACATAAACGCCCCAAAATAACCGTCTAAGAAGTGATGTTATCATATCATAAGCCGATATTGCACAGGACAGTAAAATGATAATCCTCATCCCCCTCCCAGAAGTAACAAATATCATCACAGGGAGTGCATAAGACACATAGGAGTTTACATAACACAGCCATGACAATAAACTAAGCAACATAGTGACCAGTGACTATTTACCTAACAAATTCGTTTTTTCAAGCTCTAGTTGGATTCTGTCGTTATCTCAACCCTTCGAGCCCCATGTTAGGCGCCAAAAAGGACTGTCGTGGTTTGGCCTCAGACGGCAACAAAGAACCACGTGTTGCTCGCTCGGCTCTTCCCAGTACGGGAAGGATCAGAAGAAAAAGGCAAAACTCTTGGGTTGAGACAAAGGCAGTTTAACAGAACAGCAAAGGGAACAAGAAAACAACAACAATAACATGGACAGAGGAATATACAAACGCAATTACAAAACGGCCGCTCACCGACTAGATCTGGGACACGCCAGCCCGCTCCAAAAACCCAACTTCCTGCCCCCTCCCTCCTTTTAATCTCAGGATGGGCGTGGCTCACATGGCATGGAATACTTAACCCTGTCCCCGCCGGAACCAGGACACAAACTTATGTCTAACTCTCATATGAATAAAAAAGTAACATACAGAATGACAAAATTAAAAGTGCCTACACGCAGTAGTTTTAGTCCACTCTTTAGCAATTATCCTTTTCGTTAAAGCTGATAGAAGAGGGAGAAAAAAAAATAAATCTGTCTAATCAGAAACACCTCAAATATTTATCTTGGGATTCCTATGATAACATAAATGTAGTTCTTTCATATGAGAAATCATTCCTGTCCTCTTTCCTCTGCAAGCCATAACAAGAGTGGCTCCTATTATTTATGTCCTTGCAAAGTGCTTCACTCCATATGAGTAGCTTAGCCTCAAAAGCTTAACCCTTGCAAACACTTACCTAGAACAATGTTAAACATGTAAATACAGCTGCTGATTTGTAAGTCTTTGGTGTTGCTCTAACTGTGCAACAGGCAAGATATTCACATTGTTGAGGTTTCTTTTGAATAATCACTTTTCGTTACATACTGCTGAAGTAAGAAACTGTAACAGTTTCCCCTCACCCTTTCATTGAGCACAATTCAATGAAGGCTTGAGTTCACTACTGAAACACTAGTACTCATTTCAACATCTGCATTATATTATCATGGAACAGAAAGGTATGAACATTTTCCAACTAGTTTAACAGTTAAATATACAAAATGTGTAGAACAAACAAAAATTTTAAAAAGTGTCCAGCCAGATATTATATAAAAGGATTCAACTAAGAATGTAAAAAGAACACACAGTAGATCTGGAAAAGAACACAGATGAAGTCTATTTAATAACAAAAAACCACACCCAGAAATACTGTGAAGTAACCCTAACCTTTCAAGTACATCTCAAAGAGCAAAACAACCCACAAAGACTGAGTAGCCCAATGTGACCAAAATTTCGTTTTGGAATCATCAGTTTTTAAAAGAAAAAACTACATATATATAGTTTTACTAGTCTCAAATTCTAACAATATTAGAAAGCCTAACTTGTTTTTACAGTAATACACAAACATTCTTAATTGTACCATCAATTCTTTTGCCGGTTACTTTGTATATTTAAAGGCAGACCTAATGGCACACTTGAAAGTAGAAGGGGAACACAGAAAATAGATTGCAAAAGTCTAGCTCTTCCTTCTCACCAAAAAAAAACAACCAAAAAAGAAAACCCACAGAAAACCAACCAAAAACAACTCCAAAGCAACCACCAAAACCCCCCAATCCCCCAAAACCAAAGAAAAAAACCTCATAAGATCCCAGATAGACAAGTGTGGGATTACTTTAGATTACATAATGTTTTGTATGTTACAGGAAAAACACTGCACTACAGCGCTGCCCTGCTAAAACAGTCTGCACGTTGACAAACACTGAAGTCCCTCCTTGTATTTCACAGGCATCAGCCTGTTGCTTCACCACACCAGTCAGTGTATCAATAATGAAAAGCT
Source organism: Fratercula arctica (assembly GCA_947846985.1). Lineage (NCBI taxonomy): Eukaryota > Metazoa > Chordata > Aves > Charadriiformes > Alcidae > Fratercula > Fratercula arctica. The sequence continues at coordinate 10,423,590 of CANTUZ010000025.1, forward strand.
ATGCTTTTAAAACTAGCCTATGTTCAAGCAGTTCTATTTTAGCTTCTGCAGTCATGTTTCTATAATCACCTTTTGGCCAAATATTTTTAAACTATGCATTCTAATGCAATTTTAAGGTACACATCACTCCCATCATCAATAGCCAAAACTGAAGAAATAAATTAAGTCAGGCTGGACAAACTGAAAGGAGCTCTTCAAGTGTCTGTATTTAATAAGGACCTCATGGAAGTCAATGACACTCACACAGAACCCCTATTTAAATCTGGTAAAAGACAGAATTTAACAAGCATTTAAGTCAACGTACCAGTTTCCTAAACAAAGATGTCCATAGTCAGACCACGGAAATGGAAGCCCCAGGACAGACTGCACACAGCACACCAGGCCCTCTAAAGCACCTCGGCAGACGACACCCCAACTCCTTGGGTGAAGAGAGCCCCTCATTCCTTTCCATGGCGCGAGAAGTGGAGAGCTGCAGAGCACAAGCCCTGAGGGTCCGCAGCCAGGACGTCGGCGGAGATCACCACAACCCACCTACCCTGTCCGCACACTCAAGGATCAGAGCTGAACCGCCGCCTCCCTCATCGAGGCTCAGAGCCTAGCCTAGCTTTTCCCCCAGAGCTGCTCAACAGTTATTAGGGGTGGGTATCTCCCCTCACCTGCCTTGTGATGGAGAAGGTGCGGGGAGGGGGCACATAAAAAGGTGAGGAAATAAATAAACAGTTAGAGCTGCCAAGAAGCTAACTCGCCTCCACAACTTGAAAGCAGATCCACGAACTGCAACCGTCAGCTTTGTCTCTCCCACAACCTCCGCTGTGCTAAGGTCCCGCTGAAAGAGCCTCGCTCTGAGCAACCACCTCCAACAGATGGCGGGGGGGGGAGGGGAAAGGGGGACTCACCGGCGCGCACACACCACGAGAGTGGTAGGTTAGAAGAACCCGTACCTACACCTGATGCTCTTTCGATAACGCACGGCCGAATCCGTCTCCCTCGCTGGGCAGCAGGCAGCGCGCGCACAGCCCCACACTTTCCCCAACAGCTGCTGCTTGAACACCAGACCGATGGAGGAATCGGTTGTGCTAAGTAATGGCACAACAACAACCAACACCTGCAGTTCCCCAGAGCTACACTAGCCTCACCATAAGAATACATCTAATCACATAACTGCCTCAGCAGCTAAAAGAATGATGATGGAGAAAGAGACCTGCAGGAACTAGCAACCGGCTACAGCATGCCAATAAGAACACAGCCCGCAGCTCAGCGCTGGCCACTGAAGCTCTGTCTGAGCGGGGATAGGCGGGGGCAGCCAGGTGGCAGCAAAACAGTTTGCACGGAGGGATTATACAGACGCTGGCTCTAGCCAATGGGTGGGTTGGTCTGGGTTCTTCTGGCAGTCAAGGGAGAGGCGGTGGAGTTAGAGTAGACTTGAGGGTGGAACAGTAAAAAAAAAAAAAAACAAACAGCTAAGACCAGTACAGCAAGCTGCACCTGCTAGGAGCCCTGTCTGTGTTCATGTCCCTGGTGTGGGAGTTATCTGTCCTGCCTGGCCATTGCCCTCCCGCTGGCCTTCCTCCACCCTGGCTGCAGAGCTGCTGTGCCCAGCTGCTTGAGGACCCACGCAGGAAGGCTTCTCTCCACGGGGTGAGCATCATCCTGGGGGCTGCTGGGTAGGCCTGCCACAGGAAGGCTGTGCACCCCACCCAAGGCCAACGGCAGCAGTTCAGAGGGGCACCCACTGGAAGCATGGTGCTGCCATGTTATTTGCTGCTGGGGAGCAGCTCTATTTGCCTCCTAGAGTTTTCCTTCAGCCCACAAGAGGGAAACCCAGGAGAGGGAGATGACACACAGGAGTCACCACTGCTCTTCACTCCTCCTCCTCCTCCTGCTGCTGCATGCTCTCAAAGTGGGCACTGCTTCAGCATCTGCCAGCCGCTGCTGAGCCTCACACCAGCCCAATGCTGCCCCTCTGTGGTAGTGGAAGTGGGAGGAGTGAGGTAGGCTTAACCTGCATAGCCCTGCAAAGCGGCTTTGACAGTGGACAGAACCTTGATCAACCATTTTCTCCTGGGGCCTGTGCTCCTGCCTCCCTGTCACTCCACCCCTCACAGCCGTGGCCACTGCCTCAACACAGACCCACCTCACACAGGCCTGCCTCCCACCCTGGAGAGGCCTGAGCCGCCACTCATGCCTCCTTGCGAAGGTCCCCTCTGCTTGCCTGGGTGACTTGAAATGTGTCAACCTAATGCTGGGCCCTGCAGCAGCAGCTGCCATACAGCCACCCTGATATTGCACAGATGGAATTACCTGTATTGCAGCCGTGGCTGTGTTCTACTCTGTGATTTTCCGTAATTTCTTTATCCTACTTATTTCCTTCTCACCCCCTATACTTTCTGAAATCATGTAATCGATAAATTCTTATATTTTTTTTTAACACAGGAAATTTTTAACCACTGATTGTGGGAAAACAAGAAAATATGACTTGATTGTTCCCTAACAGTTTAGAAAACATTTTAATGGCCCTATGTTTATTAATTAAAAAAAAAAAACTAAAACCCTATATTATTTTCTGTCCTTTGGGGGAGGAAGGGGGAAGCTAGAAGCAAACCAGAACTTAGGCCTTAATCCTAGGCCTGAAGCTACTCTTCTTGCTATTCTGTGAAACTAAAAAAAAAAAGCTTTTCATAACTAAAACTGATGTAGTTACACTGACAATCCTGCAGCATGAATGAGCCCATAATTCAGTTTAACACTGAGTGCTTGGAGTTTAATACTAGCCCTAATCTTAGGCACAGAGTTATAAGATTTTCAGTGACCATTTACTCAACAAGGTATTATTACAGCTCAAAAATGATACTCCTTAAAATAAGACATTACTGTAGCTCATCCTAGAAAAGAATTATGTTATCAGATTATTATATCAGGAAAGGATTTCTTTTTTCCTTCCTTCCTTTTCTTCTTTCCTCCCTTCCTCCTTCCCTCCCCCTGCTTCCATCCCTCCCTTCTTCCCTCGTTCCTTCAATACTTCCCTCTCTCCCTCCTTCCCTCTCTCCCACCTTCCTTCCTAAAATCCTTCCCTCCTTCCTTTCTTTCTTAGAATCATAGAATCATAGAATGTGTTGGGTTGGAAGGGACCTTTAAAGGTCATCTAGTCCAACCCCCCTGCAGTAAGCAGGGACATCTTCAACTAGATCAGATTGCTCAGAGCCCCATCAAGCCTGGCCTTGAATGCCTCCAGGGATGGGGCCTCCACCACCTCTCTGGGCAACCTGTTCCAGTTGCCAGTTTGCCAGAGGTTCAGTTTCTTCTCTCCCTCTTTCCAGCCTTTCATCCTTCCTAACCCTCCCTCATTCCCTCCCACTTTCTTTCTTTCCTTTGCTTTGTCCCTTCTTAATTTCTTCCCTTGTTCCCTCTATCCTTACTTCCCTTCCTCCTTACTTCCTTCCCTGATGCCTGCCTTCCCTCCATCTCTCTTCCCCTTTTCTCCTTCCTCCCTCCTCCTTTCTTTTCCTTCCTTCCTTGCTCCTTCCTTCTTTTCTTTCACCTTCCTTCCTTAATTCTTTCCTTCTTTCTTCCTGCCTTTTTTCCTTCTTTCCTTTATTTCTGTATTGGGCAAGGTTTATGTGGCAAGGTTCTGGTAGCAGGGGGGTTGCAGGGGTAGCTTCTGTGAGAAGACACCAGAAGCTGCCCCCCGTGTCGGATGGAGCCAGTTCCAGCCGGCTGCAAGGTGGACCCACCACTGGCCAAGGCTGAGCCAATCCAGCAAAGGTGGTAGTGCCTCAGTGATAACATATTTATGAAAGGGTTAAAAACACTGTGCAACAACAGCTGGGAGAGAGGAGTGAGAATATGTGAGAGAAACAACTCTGCAGACACCAAGGTCAGTGAAGAAGGAGGGGGAGGAGGTGCTTCAGCCACCAGAGCAGAGATTCCCACAGAGGTTCCCCTGCAGCCTGTGGCGAAGATCATGGTGAAGCAGGTTGTCCCCCTGCAGTCCATGGAGGTCCACGATAGAGCAGATATACACCCTGCAGTCTGTAGAGGACTCCACACCAGAGAAGCTGTATGTGCCCTGAAGGAAGCTGCAGCCTGTGGAGAACCTGTGCTGGAGCAGGCTCCTGGCAGGACCTGTGGAGAGAGGAGCCCACGCTGGAGCAGGTTTCCTGGCAGGACCTGTGGAGAGAGGAGCCCATGCTGGAGCAGGTTTTCTGGCAGGACCTGTGATGCTGTGGGGTACCCACGCTGGAGCAGTCTGTTCCTGAAGGACTGCACCCTGTGAAAGGACCCATGCTGGAGCAGTTTGTAAAGAACTGCAGTCCATGAGAAGGATCCACCTCGGAGAAGTTCATGAAGGACTGTATCCCATGCGTGGGACCCCACGGTGGAGCAGGGGAAGAGCATGAGGAGGAAGGAGCAGCAGAGACAAAATGTTATGAACTGACTGCAACCCCCATTCCCTGTCCCCCTGTGCCGCTTGGGGGGAGGAGTTAGAAGTTTTGGCAGTGAAGTTGAGCCCAGGAAGAAGGGAGGGGTGGGGGGAAGTTGGTTTAGATTTGTTCTTATTTCTCATTATCCTACTCTGTTTAGTTGGCAATAAATTAAACAGACAGGTACAGAACTCAGATGAGCATTACTAGGATTTTCATTTTACTTGCACTAAATGAGAATAGGCCTCAAAATCAAAAGGTGGATTCAACATTCATATTTGAAAGGTCTAATGTGTACTTCCTCTTCCTTTCAGTATGATTAGCAGAAAAAGATGCCCAAAAAAAGAAACAAAGAAAGAAAAAAATCTTCCATTTCTGCAGTGTCATCTGCAGGTGGTTTAATTGTCAGTTAATTGGCAGACATTCCCCTGCATCCTGTGGTGAAGACCATGGTGATGCAGGTTGTCCCCCTGAAGCCCATGGAGGTCCACAGTGGAGCAGATGTCCACCTGCACCCCGTGGAAAGGACCCATGCTGGAGCAGTTCGTGAAGAATGGAACAGAATGGAACGGAACGGAACGAAATAGAACAGAATGGAATGGAACGGAACGAAATAGAACAGAATAGAACAGAACAGAACAGAACAGAACAGAATAATTTCACTTAAAAAGGACCTACAATGATCATCTAGTCCAACTGTGATCAATTCAGGGCTGATCAAAAGCTAAAGCATGTTATTAAGGGCTTTGTCCAAATGCCTCTTAAATACTGACAGGCATGGAGCATCGACCACCTCTCTAGGAAGTCTGTTCCAGTTTTGACCACCCTCTCAGTAAAGAAATGCTTCCTAATGTCCAGTCTGAACCTCCTCTGATGCAGCTTTGAACCATTCCCATGTGTCCTGTCACTGGATCCCAGGGAGAAGGGCTCAGCACCTCCCTCTCCACTTCCCCTCCTCAGGAAGCTGTAGAGAGCAATGCGGTCACCCCTCAGCCTCCTTTTCTCCAGACTAGACAAACCCAGAGTCCTCAGCTGCTCTTCATAGGACATGCCTTCCAGCCCTTCCACCAGCATTGTTGCCTTCCTCTGGATGCATTCAAGGACCTTAACATCTGTTTTAAATTGTGGGGCCCAGAACTGCACCAATACTCAAGGTGAGGCTGCACCAATGCTAAATGCAGCAGGATAATCACCTCTTTTGACCGGCTGGTTATACTGAGTTTGATGCACCCCAGGATGTAGTTTGCCCTCTTGACTGCCAGGGCACACTGCTGACTCATATTGAGCCTGCTAAGAACTGCAGCCCTTGGGTGGGACCCCACGCTGGAGCAGGGGAAGTGCATGAGGAAGATTGCTTTTGTTCAAGGATGGGGAAATTTGATGTGTACCTCAAGGAGATTTATTCCTGGGTGAAAATAATCCATGATTTGAGTTGTATGATGCCATTGCTGTATGATACCAGTGTTCTATGATGCTGTATGTTGCCATTGCTATGTCTGATATATGTCAGCAGTATTACAGCAGGAGTCACCTGAACCAATGAAGAATGAATTTCATACGGAACCAAGCAAGTGCAGCAGTGATGCAACCTGAGCTGGCTTTGGTGTGCAACAGTCGAACACAACACACCACCTCTCCTATCCTGAATGTGCATTACAACAGATGGAGCCCAAAGTCATAGACTAAATGAACTCAAAGGACATTTTATGGACATTTTAGAGGGGTGACCATAGACAAAGGAATATGTATATATCAAAGGATGGGGGGGGGGTGATAGTTAATGAGATTGTATTGGATGGAGTGGGACTTCAGCATGACGTAAATAGTATGGAATAAGGGGTGGAGACTGTACTGGTTTTGGCTGGGATAGAGTTAATTTTCTTCATAGTAGCTTATATGTGCTATGTTTTGGATTTGTGAACAAAACAGTGTTGCTAACATGCCAATGTTTTAGCTATTGCTGAAGAGTTCTTACACAGCATCAAGGCCTTTTCTGTTTCTCATGCTGCCCCACAAGTGAGGAGGCTGGGGGTGCACAAGAAGCTGGGAGGGGACACAGCCAGGACATCTGTGTCCTGTGTGAGCCACTTGCTAACTCCCCTCCTGCAGTGGGATGGAGGAGAGAATAGGAAGAGCAAAAGAAAGAAGACGTGTATCGAGATAAAGATAGTTTAATAAGTGAAGGAAAGGGGAAGAAGAAATGATAAAAACACAAAACAAAGCAAGTGATGCAAAAGCAATCACTCACTATCTCCCACAAGTAGACCAATGCCCAGACAGTCTCCGAGAAATGACTACCTACCAAATCCTGTTATCCACTCTATTTTTATTGCTGAGCATAATGTTATATGACATGGAATATCCTTTAGGTTGGTTTGAATCAGCTGTCCAGGTTGTGTCCCCTCTCAGCCTGTTGTCCACCCCCAGCCTACTCAGTGGTGGTGGGAGCAGAGTGAGAAACAGAAAAGGCCCTGATGCTGTGCAAGCACTGTTCAACGATAGCTGAGAGCAGCTGTTTGTTGTTTGGTCAGTTGACATTTTATCTTTTCTTTCACTTGTTACTACAAATAAATACATTAACAACAAAAGGAGGGCTAAGGAGAATCTTAGGCCTTCTGTGCCTCAGTCTTTAATAGTAATACCAGTTATTCTTGGAGTACCCAGCCCCCTGAGCTGGAAGACAGGGATGGGGAGCAGAATGAAGACCCCATAATCCAAGGGGACCTGCTACACCACTTAGACACACACAAGTATATGGGGCCAGATGGGATCCACCCAAGGGTACTGAGGGAGCCAGCGGAAGTGCTCACCAAGCCACTTCCTATCATTTACCAGCAGTCCTGGCTAAACCGGGGAGGTCCCAGTTGACTGAAGGTTAGCAAATGTGACGCCCATCTACAAGAAAGGCCACAAGGAGGATCCGGGGAATGACAGGCCTGTCAATCTGACCTTGGTGCCGGGGAAAGTTATGGAGCAGATCATTGTGAGTGGCATCACATGGCACATACAGGACAACCGGGTGATCAGGCCCAGTCAGCATGGGTTTATGAAAGGCAGGTCCTGCTTGACTAACCTCATCTCCTTCTATGATGAGGTGACCCGCTTAGTGGACAAGGGAAAGGATGTGGATGTTGTTTACCTGGACTTTAGTAAAGCCTTTGGCATTGTTTCCCACAGCATCCTCCTGGAGAAACTAGATGCCCATGGCTAGGATGGGAGTACGCTTCACTGGGTCAGAAACTGGCTGGATGGCCGGGCTCAAAGAGCGGTGGTGAATGGAGTTAAATACAGTTGACAGCCACCTCAAGTGGTGTTCCCCAGGGCTCAGTATTGGGGCCAGTTCTCTTTAATATCTTTATCAGTGACCTGGACAAGGGGATCAAGTGCACCCTCAGTAAGTTTGCAGATGACACCAAGTTGGGTGGGAGATTTGATCTGCTTGAGAGTAGAAAGGCTCTTCAGAGGGATCTGGACAGGCTTGATCGATGGGCCGAGGCCAGTGGTATGAGGTTCAACAAGGCCAAGTGCCGGGTCCTTCGCTTGGGTCACAACAACCCCATGCAATGCTACGGGCTTGGGGAAGAATGGCTGGAAAGCTGCATGGTGGAAAAGGACCTGAGGTTGCTGGTCAACAGCCAGCTGAACATGAGCCAGCAGTGTGCCCAGGTGGCCGAGAAGGCCAACAGCATCCTGGCTTGTATCAGAAATAGTGTGGCCAGCAGGACTAGGAAAGTGATTGTCCCTTTGTACTCAGCACTGGTGGGGCCACATCTCCAATACTGTGTCCAGTTTTGGGCCCCTCACTACAAGAAAGACATTGAGGTGCTGGAGAGTGGCCAAAGAAGGTCAACGAAGCTGGTGAAGGGTCTGGAGAACAAGTCTCATGAGGAGCGGCTGGGGGAACTGGGGTGGTTTAGCCTGGAGAAAAGGAGGCTGAGGGGAGACCTTATCACTCTCTACAACTACCTGAAAGGAGGTTGTAGCAAGGTGGCTGTCGGTCTCTTCTCCCAAGTATCAAGTGACAGGACAAGAGGAAACGGCCTCAAGTTGTGCCAGAGGAGGTTTAGATTGGATATTAGGAAAAAATTCTTCATCAAAAGGGTTGTCAGACCTTGGAACATGGAAGTGGTTGAGCCACCATCCCTGGAGGTATTTAAAAGATGGGTAGATGTGGTGCTTAAGGACATGGTTTAGTGGTGGTTTTGGCAGTGCTAGGTTAATGGTTGGACTTGATGATCTTAAAAGTCTTTTCCAACCTAAATGATTCTATGATCCTATAATAAATAAATATTTCAATATCAGTACTTTTTGAAGATCATTTAGTACTAAGAGATGGCATAATGTTTCTGCATTTTCAGTACTGGCATGAATTCTGCAAAAACGTAAAAGTTGGTAATTTTCTGTGCTTGAAGATTTGACAAATATCTATGTTAACAAAGGACCAGGATTACATTTCATGCCCCTGTAATAATTTTTTGGTTTGTGCCTATTTTTTTTATTATTCTGATTTTTGTAAAACCTGGATTACAATGATCTGAGTACAATTCTAATGGAAAATAACAACTCTTTACCACAACTGTGGCTACCAAAGAGGGGCAGTCAAGGAGTGATTTGGAACTCCTCCTTCAGCTTTCCCCTGCTGTGAGGCAAGATGCCATTTCAGCTGAGAGCTCACGTGCCTATTAAGATTCACAAGGTCATGATTTTTTCTTGCCTCTACAGCTCTCTAACAGCAGCAGTGACTGTTATTTCTCTAAAAATGGCAATAGCTTTATGGAACTTTCATCTATGTTATATGTACTTCTCTTTTCATTCTGAGTTCTGCTCTACATTATGATGGTGGTATATATGCATAATAAAAATCAAGTATGCTCTCCCCTTTTCCCCCTTCCCCCCTACCCCCGGCACCTGCTCAAGCCATAACCATCAGTGGGAGTTGTGATGAGTTGCACCTGGACTTTGGGGGATGGCTGGCAACACAGTCAAAACACTGTCTGGAGTGGGAACCTAGGTATTTTGTTCCCATGCGAATATGACTATAGGTCAATTATCTTACTCTATAAATAGTGGACAACCCAAGAGCCCCTTGAGCTCTCCTGCGTGGCAGTGGGCTGCACAACAGGATCTCTCCTTGAGTGGGGATGCTCTCTTAAGGTTCTACTCATCAAGGTTGAGAGATTCCTTGTGGCAACAGATTCTTGGTAAGTGACTAATAGCATGCTAAACTTTGAAATCTTAGCTAAGTGATATAAGGATTGACTGCACATATATAATCCTTTACACGTAAACTGTTGACCAAGTCTGGGACTAAGACTGGATCCAGCTGCACCTAGACTCCTCTCTGAGAAGGAGTTTAGAAAGCAAGGGGGTCCTTTCTGAACCTCGTGACTCAACGGGAGGGTCTCCCTGACAGCTTGTCTGACCCTGGCCTCTATGCAGTAAATAATCAAGTGTACCTTGCCATCGAATCTCGTAAAACACTGTTGCATTCACTACTAACTTTGTTAAATCACTGTTTTATATTAATAAATATTTTACTACTTCTTTCTTACGAGGGAAGTTAATCACTCCGCGTGTGACAAGGTGTCGTGGTTTTGGCCAAATTGGCCAATGGCTGGCAACAGATGCTCCCACCCAACCTCTCGTACACGGAGAGGAGGAGGAGAGATAAAGAGATTTACAAGTTTAGAAGAAACTAAACTACTTTAATGAAATATTAATAATAAAATAAAAAGGAAAATAATGAAATAGATACAGTATATACAAAACCGTATTAAGCTCCCAGGATGACGTCACCGGCAGGCACTGGGGAAGTCCCAGACTGGACACACCAACAGGTGGGAACTGGATTCCACAGATGGAGTCAGGAACACACAGATAGGGATCAAAGGCAGATGAACAGACAGGGTCCTCCTTGGACATCAGCCATTGAAGGAAGACAGTTGACCCTTTGATCCCTCAGCTTTTATACTGAGCATGGGGCAGATGGGATGGAATACCCCTGTTGGTCAATTTTGGGTCACCGGTCCTGTCTGTTCCTCCCTGCAGGTGGAGCCCCTCTATGCTTTTCTGTTTCTGACCCTCCAACAGGGCAAATAATGAAATTAGCTGACCTTGGTTGTTATAGCAATAAGTATAAGCAGGAGCCTCTCTGCATACCATTCCTTGGCACAAACTGTAAACATTGGTCTTATCACTCTGAGAATGAACCGTTTTTGACACAACATGCTGTTAATTTCAGAGAGTTAGAAGAGGCCTAGCTAAGAAGTAAAATTACTGAACAGAAAGTTGGTTCTGTTTTACCTCAAACCAGGACACCACCTGAGGAACCTGAACATACACAAGTCCATGGGACCTGATGAGATGCACCCCAGATTCCTGAGGGAATTGGCTGATGTAGTTGCCAAGCCACTCTCCATGATATTTGAAAAGTCATGGCAGTCAGGTGAAGTCCCCGGTGACTGGAAAAAAGGAAACATTTGTACTCATTTGTAAAAAGGGTAGAAAGGAGGACCCTGGGAACTACTGCCCTGTCAGCCTCACCTCTGTGCCTGGGAAGATCATGGAACAGATCCTCCTGGAAGCTATGCTAAGGCACATGGAGGACAGGGAGGTGATTCGAGACAGCCAGCGTGGCTTCACCGGGGCGAGTCCTGCCTGACCAACCTAGTGGCTTTCTACAATGGAGTGACTGTATCAGTGGACAAGGGAAGAGCTATGGATGTCATCTATCTGGACTTCTGTAAGGCATTTGGCATGGACCCCCACAACATCCTTCTCTCTAAATTGGAGAGATATGGATGGACTGTGTGGTGGATGAGATATTGGTTGGATGGTTGCATCCAGAGGGTAGTGGTCAACGGCTCGATGTCCAGATGGAGATCGGTGACAAGTGGTGTCCCTCAGGGGTCCATATTGGGACCAGTACTGTTTAATATCTTCATCAATGACATAGACAGTGGGATCAAGTGCACCCTCATCAAGTTTGCACCTGACAATGTCCTGGGTTAAGCGACACAGGACTAATTTCTCTTCTCTTCTAATGCTGGGTAAAATTCCACTTTTGGAAGACTCTAGTGTCTGAATTTGTTAAAATATTTACTTTATAGATAGGCTATGTGGGATTCAAGGTCTCAGTGTCTTCAAGTCTTGCCAGATGCAGGGATGAGGAGGAGCGAGGCCTGGGCATTTGACCCAGGCTGGCCGACAGGATTATTTCATACCATGAACGTCACATTCAATATAAATTAGAAAGTTTGCTGCGTAGTTTCTCTCTCCCTTGATGACGGCGGTCCAGAGAACTCCTTGCCCCAGTGCCAGACCCCCGAGTCCTTCCCTTCCTCCCGAAGCCGTTGTGCTCGCAGTGTTCAACATTTACTGTCCACTGCTGGGAGTACACAGCTTCCTACTGATATAATTGGCTGAGTATAATTCTTGTATATTTTATATTAGTATCGTGATCAGTATTGGTTCTTTAGCATTATTGTTAATTATTTAGTCTTATCCTATTAAATCTATTTATATTTCAACCCTTGTGTTTCCTTGCTTTCCCCGATTCCCCTTTCTGGGTGGGGAGGTGTCATCAGGTGATAGAATAGTTGTCTAAATGACAAGAAATTGTTATGGATTTTCTCAAACCATAACAGACACCAAGCTGAGTGATGCAGTTGACATGCCTGAAGGATGGGATGCCATCCAGAGGGACCTGAACAAGCTCGAGAAGTGGGCCCGGGTGAACCTCATGAGGTTCAACAAGGCCAAGTGCAGGGTCATGCACCTGGGTCGGGACAACCCCTGGTATCAATACACGCTGGGGGATGAAGGGATTGAGAGCAGCCCTGAGGAGAAGAACTTAAGGATATTGGTGGATGAGAAGCTCAACATATCCCATCAGTGTACACTTGCAGCCTGGAAAGTCAACCGCATCCTGGGCTGCATCAAAAGAAGCGTGGCCAGCAGGTCAAGGGAGGTGATTCTGCCCCTCTACTCTGCTCTGGTGAGACCCCACCTGGAGTACTGCATCCAGCTTTAGAGTCCTCAGCATAAGAAGGACATGGACCTCTTTGAGTGAGTCCAGAGGAGGGCCACAGAAATGATCAGAGGGCTGGAGCACCTCTCCTGTGAAGACAAACTGAGAGAGTTGGGGCTGTTCAGCCTGGAGAAGAGAAGGCTTCGGGAAGACCTTATAGCAGCCTTCCAATACCTAAAGGGGGCCTACAGGAAAGATGGGGAGGGACTCTTTATCAGGGAGTGTAGTGATAGGATAAGGTATAACGGTTTTAAACCTAAAGAGGGTAGATTCAGCAGATATTAGGAAGAAATTCTTTACTGTGAGGGTGGTGAGGCACTGGAACAGGTTGCCCAGGGAAGTTGTGGACGCCCCATCCCTGGAAGTGTTCAAGGCCAGGTTGGATGGGGCTTTGAGTAACCTGGTCTAGTGGGAGGTGTCCCTGCCCATGGCAGGGGGGGTGTGACTAAATGACCTTTAATGGTCCCTTCCAACCTAAACTATTGTATGATTCTATGATTCCTAAGCTGTCAAAAGCAGATTCCCAGGGGACACTGATAACTAGTTTTCTGAGTAGCTTAAAGTTTGCTCTCTTGAAATCCAAGGTAGCAACTCTGCTGACCTTTTTTCTCATTACATTGAAAATTTTAAACTCAACCATTCCATGATCACCGTGACCAAGACAGCCATCTCCCATGAGTTCACAAATAGCAAGTCTAGGAGGGCGTCTTTTCTAGTTGGCTGAGTACTTGTGACAAGAAATTATCTTCCACAAACTTCAGAAATTTCCCAGACTTGCTTGTCACAGCAGTATGGTATTCCCATTTGATGTCTGGGAAGTTGAAATCTCCCATAAGGACAAGTGCTACCGATCCAGAGATTTCTCCTAATTGCCTATAGAATTACTCATCAGCGCTTACATCCTGGCTGTGCGATCAGTAGTAGACACCCACTACGACATCTGCTTTGTAGCAGAATGATTCATAGTGGTGACTGTGGAAGAGTGCTTGGGGAATGATGATATTCAAAGATTAAAGGACTCAGATGTGAGACAGTCTGGGCAGAATCCCTATGCTAGTAATATTCTTTTGGTCTCTTTTAATATGAACAACTGTATGGTAATTTCTTTGGTAAGTATTGTATCTGTTTCATCAGTACCTTTCAGAGTTAAGATTTATATATGGTATGAGTAAGATGGTTTCAGTTTCATTAAGCATATGATGAGAAATATTTTTTTAAGGGTAAAGTTTCTCACGTAGACAAGAAAAATTAAAGAACTCGTAATTATTATAATTCGCTGAAAGTATGGATTTTATTACTAACCAGGTACATAGAATTAAATCTTTATAGGTAATGGGGTTTTTTTCAGACAATAAGACTTTTTAGGACTTCAGTTTCCCATTGTATCTCAGGAGGAAACCTAAAGCTTCTGGTGAGAGCAATTCCCTGAGCGTGAGAGAAGCCCAGTCTTGGGTCACTCTGCTGGCAGATATTAAGCAGGGCCTCTGGACCTGACTCTGTACTTACCTACAGTATTGCTTGTGTCTGTGTATCTCTAACTTGTCCAGAAATCCCACCTTGGTTCACTAGATTTTCAGCGTAAGTTTTGATGTTCCAGTGAAAAGTTTTGCTGTGACAAATTGGCATTTTCTACCGAAGGAAATTCAATTAATAATTCCTGCCAGTTATACCTACTCTTTTTAGGCAGATTTTGACTCAGGGTACGTTAAGCAAGGGAAAAGAATGTTATTTTTCTGATCAAGAGGCATACTCACATTAAGAGCTTGAAAGAGGGAAATGTAGAGTAGTTTCAAGTGGAAAGGAAAGGTGAAGAGCTTGCAAGTGCCAGAAGCTTAATTTCCCTTGCATCTCAGCTCCCCCACATGTCCCAGGGACACCACTCAACCTCATTTGGGCTGAAAAATGAGGAGGAAGGGATCATTTTATCAGTGATAGACAGGAATATGAAACAATGTAGAGGATAGCTCTGGTGTGAGTTGACTTTTTTTTTTTAACTGATGTGGAAAAGCTACAAAACATAGCCTATTAATTTGGTATTGAAGAAGTCAAAGTATATTTTCAGTGCTAAATATATGAAAATCCACCGTAATAAAAATAAATACAACATTTTCCCTGCTCTTCTGCTATTGTTTTTCCTTATTGTTGTGATAACTACAGCTTTATTTTACCCAAAATCTAATAATATTTTAGAATATGTTCTAAGCTATTTTTCCACTGAGGATTTTCTTGAATTTAGATTTGTTTGATAAAAGATCTGTGGAAAAATAATAAAGCTATTTCTTTTCTATTACTTTCATTTTCTTGTCTGAAGTGGGCCCTAGGCCATGATTCCCATGGTGATTGGCCATCTGGGTTGGAAATCTGACTCCAGAATTGAGGGTTACCTCATTGTCATGAGGAAAGAGGAAGTAAGTTAAAGAAACATCTATTTTTTACTTTGGACAAGTTTGTTAACTTGGATGCAGTGTTTTGTAGCTGTTTTGCTGTCTACAAAGTTTGGAATGTTTTGCTTTCTCTTTTTTTTTTACCTGAGGAGTAGTAACACATAGTTACAAAATTGAAACACAGATTTATTTTCATGATTTCTAAAAAGAAGATGTAAGAGGAATATGTAGATTGAAAAATATAACAGTTCAGCATGGGGCATTATTCTTATTATTTGTTAGAGAATTTTAAATACATTTATTACAACTGTGTTTCTATATTATAACAGGCACTCATCTAAAATATTCATAGAGAAATTTTAAAGATTATATAGTTTTGTGTCCTCTGCTTTGAAACAGCTCTGATCCTTCTACAGCATATGGAAAACTTATAGTTACAGAATTGCATGAGAGACACATGCATAAGAGGGGATATTCAAATAATGTAAATATGTTCATACATATACATTTTCTAGATTAAATGTGAATGTATGTGAATTTTAAATGGATAAATGTGACAAATGTGATAAATGAATAAATGGATAAATATTTCTATATTTAGAATTCCACATGGGGCAGGAAAGTACATTTATCTTCTGGCATCAGTATTGCATCCATTAGAATGAGTACGAATGCTTCTGATTGCAAAACTGTGGTGCACATCTCTCTATACATTCACATGTGCTGGAACTGTGTAGTGTGCTGTCTTTGTTCCTACATTCCTCATATAGAGGGGACCCTTGTGTTCATCTTCTCTGGCATCTTGTGTAATGGTCAAAAAGTCTTGTTCAGTAATTGTGGTTTATCTGTTCACATGAATTTTGTTGTAAATCCAGAACAAGAACATTATCGATTTTGTAGAGGTGTAATATATCAGCTTGCACCAATACTATTATATAATAAGATCCTGCTATGCACCAATGAGTAAACAAGGAAAGCAGAGCTTTAACCTCAGCAGGGCTGGAGGAAACCATGGGGTGGGACACATTAGTGTCTATTTGAGGCAGCCAACACTGAGACACTGGCCTTCTACTGGGGAATGGCAGCAAAATCTGTCCACTTTCAAATGCAACATCATCACGCATCTACTGGGTGCCCCACGTACTAATATGATATATTTCTCTAATTGCTAAAATACATGGATTAAGTGAACTCATCCAGACTGATTTTTGAACATAGTTTTTTTCCCAAGAAACCATATATCTCTTGTTGTGTTGTATATGCATGACAAATTTAGTCTAATACATAAAGGGCTTGCCAGTATAAACATCACCTTTTCCATACATCCACTGAATTATATTTCAAAGCTGTCAAAATGTCACGCTCATTCTTTTATTTGTGTGGAGGAGTTATTGTATCTGTGTAAATATGTTTTTGATGCTATCTTCTAGTATTACTTAAACTTAAAAAGTGTTGGTAAGTAATTTTAAAGCTGTACCAGATTGTTGGCTCTCTAGACAGTGCATCCATTAGCTGATTGTAAGATGTAAGACAGGCAGAAATAAGCATTTTTTTGCTTTAAAGGAAAAAACTAATTCCTTGATGTGCATTTAGTTCAGGACTACAGCTGAGCTGAGTTGTACTGGATCAGTGACACAGCAGTTTTTTAGTCTTCCATTTCACTGTTCGGAATGCCATTTTTCATTTTGAAATGCATTTTTTCTCTTTCCTGGCTGTAGTAAAATCTCAGCAAAGGTGAATTTAGGTGACTGAGTCCAGAACAGTCTACTTAGAGAGTCTCTGACAAAGCAACCATAAGGGTGGTACTAATTTGGAAAGTCACTGACAATTATCTAAATTGTCAGTTTAGATAATTGTCAGTTTAACTAGCTCATTGGTGTTAAAAGCACATTGCCAAGAAGAGGAAAGATCACAGATCTCCAGAGTGTTCTGTGGGCAGTGATTTTGTTTAGTATTATGGGAGAATGTTATCACTGATTTCTTCCAGGCTTCGGGAAGGAAGGTGAACCTGGAAGCATATGTGAGCTACATGGAAGGCAAACTAACCCTTCAGAGCTCAGATAACCATTCAGTCTCCAAACTGGTTAAACAGGATCCCATTTTTCTGCTGAACTGCTCTGGCTGGTGCCAGTTGACTGAAGTGTGGAATCGGGCACCTTCTCTAGTTCCTGAAGCATTCAGGTTGCTCAGACTCGACATGACACTTAACTTTATGTTTTGAGTCGTTTCATTAAAAAAGTGTTGTTCCAAACTAAAGTTTAGGTTTTAGCAGATTTACACTACTCTATGGGTCACTGACCCTAGGCACATTGTGAGAAATGCTCCTTATCCAATAATCACGGCTCAGGCAGTGATCGCTACGAAGCACATTTTATTTAAACATTCTTGCAAGAACGGGTGACCTAGCAGGTAGGCACACCTGAGTTCCCAAAATAACTTCTTTTTATTTCCTATCCCTGGCCGAAATTTCCCTCCCGTTTCCCTATTGGCTAGGTACTCCAGGGTTTACAGCCTATCCGATTCGCCTAAAACTACTTCCGTTCGCTCCGCCTCTGTTTACTTCTCCCCATCACCCCTCCTAAACCCCTTACTTCACCTGTTTATTTCTTCCCTTTTTGGGTATTATTGCCCACGGTAGCTGGTCTCAGTTAAACATTCATCCTCCCGTTAAACTACCGATCCGGCATAGACTGGTTTCTCCTTTGTCTAAGGGATGAGCATTCTTGCATGTCTGTCGATCAGCCTTTGTGTTGTTAATCATTCTCTAGCTACATCATTGCAGACTGCCCAAGTTGTTCCTCTGCAAAAACAATACCCAGATTTTTCCTGCTATGAACTGCTTCAAGATATAGCTAAACTTCACCGAGTAACAGACAAGGCTGGGAGATCATCAGAGTAGGCAAAATAGTATTTCAAACAATTCCCACATTTCTGGCAATGTTCATATATATCCTGGAAATGACAGAGGTTTTACTTGGAGGTTGTCCAAGTACTATCAGTTTCTTCTCATCAAGCATAACTGAATTTTCAGTTTAATTCTGTATGTCCAAAATTCCATTTATTCTTGGCAAGTTAGTGATAGTCTATGTGGCCTTCTAAATAACTAATTCTCAGAGTGAAATCTTTTTCTTGTTCCTTGTTCTCTCTTAGAGATCAACTTGTTTCTAAGCAGATGATCATATTAGAACTGCTGATAGCATACTGCATTCAGGAAATTCTGGACTTTTCACTTAATTTCAAATGGAGTTCTTTGCATTCTGGTATCACTCTGGTTGCATTGTAATCACTAGCATGATAAAATTAATTTTTGGAAAATACTGCTTTGAAAAATATTTTTATTTGGAACAAGTGATCTTTAATTATGCTGCTCAAAATCAAATATGTTAGACAACTTGTGTCAAATTTGCCCTGCCATATTTGGGGGAAAAAAAGTGTGTAGATAATACTTTGTTTATGCTTATCTTTATGCACTATAAATAGCCCTATGGACTCCTTAAATGTGGATGTCCTTTCAGTATCAGGGCCTGAGATTTTACAAGGCTGTTTCTGTGCTGTTTAAGAGCTACATAGAACTCCAGACATCTCTGTTACTCTGTAAAAAGGATAGCATAACTCCATGTGTGCGTACATGCATGTAGTTATCTTGCTGTCTTTTCCTTTTTGGTGTTCTAATGATTTAGTTTTGCAAGAACAGCATTCCTTAAATATATATATATGTAGATATATAATTTTTAATATTTCCAGGGTGTATCTACAAACAATTGTTTTGCTAAACAAAAATGCAAAAACTATCAAGAATCATTTCTCTGAAAAGTTCTCCAAATCAAATAGATCACCTTTCTGTAAAATGAATACTAAATGAATAGTTTTGTCAAGGAGGATAGTGCTTTGATAAGTGGTGTGGTCCGATAGTGAAGTCCTCATTGAGCAGAGTTTGGAAGGTTCTGCTGAATTGGATTCTGAAAGCTGACTTGGATTCTGAAAGCTGAGATGAACTCAAAGTGTATTTTGCTCAATTGAAACACTAATTTCTTTTTTAGAAAGAAGACTTTTATTTTTTATGTCCAGGGTTTACTAGCAGTTGTTCTGTAGTGAAAAAATATGCAGTATCAGCAGAATTATCTATAATCTGAGCTCTGTTCAAAACCTGTGAAAATAATGCTATGGCTATAAGTGAGTTAATTAACTATGCATAAACAATAGAGCAGCTACAGAGATAAATGCTGTTTTCACAATAATATTAATTTAATATCTGTGATAACTATACACTGAATGGCAAAAGAACTCACATACAATGACTACTGCAATAAATTACTACACAAAAATTAAATATTATATAATATTGCATTGTACTTTGCACTCTAAATTAGAACAAAAAAGCAAACAAATAACACAACCTGAATGTGTAATTTAAGTATATTTGCATTTAATTTTATATCTATTTTTACTGAAACATAAAATGATATAAACCAATTTCATTAAAAGTGTTTTTTATTAATCATAGTGTTTGCTCTTATTTGCAAGCAGGTTGTATATTTAAATCAATGTTCTGAAATAAATGTAGGAATATCTACACAACAGAAAAATTCTAGGATTTTTCAGGGGAAGAGGGAAAAACTAAATATTACCTTATTTGAAGGTCATTGGAGAACTTCTGTCTGTCATCTGAGATATCTGATAACAGAAGCAAACACAAGTAAAGTGCTACACCTCCCCCAGGTCATGTAAGATAAGAATTGTAATGGGGTTGACAATATGGTGTTGTATAAAATATATGGAGCTGCTGGCCCAATTAAAAACAAATTACCCACACTTTTTTCAGCATCTCTATGTAAGAAATCTAATCACCAGTGTCAAAGGGCACAAAATGGTCCATTTTTCTAAGTCCTGAATAAGTCCCATCCAGAGGGACCTTGACAGGCTTCAGAGGTGGGCCTGTGTGAACCTCACGAAATTCAATGAGGCCAAGTGCAAAGTCCTGCACATGGGTCAGGGCAATCCTAGGCACAAATACAGACTGGGCGGAGAATGGATTGAGAGCAGCCCTGAGGAGAAGGACTTGGGAGTGCTGGTGGATGAGAAGCTCAACATGAGCCAGCAATGTGCGCTCACAGCCCAGAAGGCCAACCGCATCCTGGGCTGCATCAAAAGAAACATGGTCAGCAGGTCGAGGGAGATGATTCTGCCCCTCTACTCTGCTCTCGTGAGACCCCACCTGGAGTATTGCGTCCAGCTCTGGGACCCCCAACATAAGAAGGACAAGGATCTGTTGGAGGGAGTCCAGAGGAGGGCCATGAAGATGACCAGACTGCTGGAGCACCTCTCCTATGAAGACAAACTGAGAGAGTTGGGGCTGTTCAGCCTGGAGAAGAGAAGACTCCGGGGAGACCTTATAGCAGCTTTCCAGTACCTAAAGGGGGCCTACAGGAGGGATGGGGAGGGACTCTTTATCAAGGAGTGTAGTGATAGGATGAGGGGTAACGGTTTCAAACTGAAAGAGGGGAGATTTAGATTAGATATTAGGAAGAAATTCTTTACTGTGAGGGTGGTGAGGCACTGGAACAGGTTGCCCAGGGAAGCTGTGGATGCCCCTTCCCTGGAAGTGTTCAAGGCCAGGCTGGATGTGGATGGGAGGTGTCCCTGCCCATGGCAGGGGGGTTGGAACTAGATGATCTTTAAGGTCCCTTCCAACCCAAACCATTCTATGATTCAGAAATCACCCATGATACAAGTTGGCAAAGGATGGACTAAGCCAGCTTCCCAATATATCAGCCATCAACTATAAAAGCCTTCTGTTTGGTAATAATGCATCAGTGGAAGCTTTCACACCTTGAAGCTTTATTAATTTTCTCTATTTTATATTTTATTATATTTAGCAAACAGGTATTTTTAGTTGCCTTTTAAATATTTTTCTATTCAATTTAGTTTGTAAGTTTCTTACATCTTTAGTCCAAAAAGTTTGACACTTGTCAGAAACAAAACCACTGTCAGGTGAGAGTAGAATCTGTTGCTATCCCTGACCCCAAATTATACCTGTCTTCTGTAATTGGAAGATGGGACTGCTAACAGAATTGGCCAGATGTCTGGAATTAACATGTTTTATTTCATGTTTTGGCTAAGATACAATGAGCACAATAGTTCAGATACAGGCCAAATAACAAATATCCTCTTTTATAACAATATGTTTCATATTTTTTTGCAGTGTTAGTTTCAACATGTTTAATTAGTAATATTCTAATGTTTCTTTCAGCAGGCTGATGAGCTGAAACAGGCTTACTTATTTGAGGGACCTGTAAAGCAGTGCCTAGAAAAAGCATGTTATATAAACTCCTCACAATAAATTATTATTTCCAGATTAGAACAGTGGAAAATACCCTATCTAAAACTTATGTTGCAAAGTGTGCTTTTCCAAGAATAAAATGAATATGAAGAGAATCATCTGTGTGTCCAAAAACACTTAAAAGTTTGATTGTCAAAATGTTCAAATCAAGATCCTCAAATGCAATTTCTTCCCATTTCAATACATTGTGGCCACTCATATCTACATATATAGTTCTGCTATAATTCATTGGAGTCTGCACGGGTTTAAATAAAGGCAGAATTAGATTAATAGGTCTTTTCTAACATGAAAACTTCTATAGCAATAATCTCTGATTGGCCTTTCAGAGATAAGGGCTACAAAAATGATTAGGGGACTGGAACACCTCTCTTATGAAGAAAGGCTGAGGGATTTGGGTCTCTTCAGTCTGGAAAAAAGATGACTGAGGGGGGATCTTATCAACCCTTATAAATACTTAAAAGGGTGGGTGTCAGGAGGATGGGGCCAGGCTCTTTTCAGTGGTGCCCAGTGACAGGACAAGAGGTAATAGGCAAAAATTTGAACATAGGAAGTTCCACCTAAACATGAGGAGGAACTTCTTTACTTTGAGGGTGGCAGAGCACTGGAACAGGCTGCCCAGAGAGGTGGTGGAGTCTCCTTCTCTGGAGACATTCAAAACCCGCCTGGACGCGTTCCTGTGCAACCTGCTCTAAAACGACCCTGCTCTGGCAGGGGGATTGGACTAGACGATCACCAGAGGTCCCTTTCAACCCTACGATTCTGTGATTCAGGGGCCAATCTAAAATCTGGTGTAATTTATCAAAACAATAGATAAATCTCACCAAGTTTAGCTTTGGATTAGATGTTCTGAACAAAATGGAGGTTTATACTTTGATAACAGAAATTACATAGTTTTTATTACAAAAACAAAACTAAAAATTTAGAAAATTTTGACATTTTATAGAATGTCATTTTACATCCTGCACATACTATACATTTCACATGTTGCGTTAATGCTTCTGCAATGTCATGTCTATTGGATTAGGTCCTCAGCTGATGTAAATGATAGTGAAGCCATTGGAGCTATTGAAGTGAATTGCAACAGGTGAAAACCTGTCTGTAACACTACAGAAAGAAGCTGTTTGAATTGGGTTGACATGAAATTTCAGTTAGCAACACAAGATATTTAAAGCATTTGTCCTTAAAAACAAACGAAAATACTTGCCATAAATGTTTCTTTCATGAGCTAGTAAAAAATTAAGAAAGATAGGAACAAAGAAACATGTTTTCTCATTTACTATATTTTTGCTTTGCTTATAGCCTAGTTGAATAACTTTAAAATATTCCTTGCAAAACCTATATGAGTAATAATTGGAAAATCTTAGTCAAAATTAACTCTGATCTTGCAATACATTAACTGTATTGACTCAGAAAAATATTAGTGTCTGTGAATACAGGGGAAAGGTGTGTCTGGTTAGATAGGACATGATGTAGTCTTGTCTTTAAGAACAATCAGGAGACTGTAATGCTGGTTCAGTCAACTCTCCCTAGTCCAGGATAACAAGCAGCTGAGGTGTCTTGGAAAATGACAAACCTTAAATGATAACCCTGCTTCCAGAGCAGAGCTCGTACCTGCAGAGCCAGGGCTTCTGCTCCTAAGGCAGGGTAGAGAGGGAGGACATTTAGTAGTTTATATGTAATGTCATGACTACAGAAAGAGAATTTGAGGGCCAGAAGCTGAATAACTACAGTCAAACAACACAGCTTGGAAGTCTTTTGTAACTGTGAAAGTGGTGAGGAAATGTAATAATAAGAAACCTGAGTGCATTTAGATTAGGTCTAATAAGGGCAACATGAAAATCAAGCTCATAAACCCTGCAGGACCTGAGCTGTCTTAGGAATCTTTTGGACCTGTCAGAGTGGTGCAAAGACATGACTTGTCACTACCAGTTCTTTGAGTACAGCAAGGTTTACTAAAATGTGATTGTAGTTAAATCACGGGAAAAGAAATGCTGTTCCTAGTTTCTGGTTTTGGCTTTACTGATTTCTTCATGTCCCTACCCCTGCTGTTCCTCACTTATCCCTACTGTACATCAGGGATGTAAACATACAGACTACTTGCTCAAGTCATGCCAGTATTGTATTTACCTCCATTGTGGAGGATACATATGGGAATAACAGTGACAACACTGATGGTTAAATTGAAAGTTAGGTTAATTTATATTACTTCTTATGTTTAATCTATACTGTGGAAACCCTTTAAGCGTATTCATTACTTTCTAGTATCTTTCCAGTAATATCCACAGTGGATTAAACTGGTGCAAAAAAATAAAAGATCCAGTCTTCCTCAAGAGATCAAATTCCAAAAAACTTCAACCAG
Organism: Fratercula arctica; assembly: GCA_947846985.1. Taxonomy (NCBI): domain Eukaryota; kingdom Metazoa; phylum Chordata; class Aves; order Charadriiformes; family Alcidae; genus Fratercula; species Fratercula arctica. The sequence goes on from CANTUZ010000025.1 coordinate 10,447,123, forward strand.
AGGCAAGATTAGGAATGCAGTAATAAGCAAGATATATTAACCCAAGAGAGCAATGCTTAACAATAATACTAACAAATATTTTATATTTTGTTTCTATATGAATATATGTGTTATTTCTAGTTTCTCTTTGCAATTAGGCTTTCCTATGATTATCACAGACCACATGTCTGTAGAGAAGATCAAAAGTGAACACAACAGCAGCATTACTAAAAGTATTGGGAGAAGTGTAGGGACATTTCTGTTTCTGCTATGCCTAGGAAAGACAGTGAGAAGGAAGAATGTGATGTGAGAAAAATGTGTCATTCATGTATTGAGTTTCACTGAAATCTCTATGACAGTCTGTTGCGAGTGGATATCAATACTGGTATTACATACACCTGAATATTTTGGGAATGAGACACTGATTGCCCAGTTTTGTTTCAGAGCAACAGAAAGCATTAAATCCATATTTTTTTTCCTCAGAGAATTAATGTTTACAAGTTAGTTACTTTAGATGCATATGTGTACATAAATTTCATTCTGAATTTCATTTGGTATGAAGCCAAATAAGAAATACTAGCTAATCTGAATAAAATGTGAACTAGTAAAAGAATTGTAGAAGTCGGTTTGAACAGATTATTCTGGCAAGGCAATTTCTTATTAGGTTGAAGGACGACACTGCTGCTGAAGCTCCCCAAGACTGACCACTTCCCATTAGTGACCTTGGTATAAAAAGTAAGTGTGTGCCAATGAAGTCTGGGACCACACAGAGCTGAGAGGCATTGCCCACACAGAATTAGAATATCTTATTGTGGAACTGAATGACTGTGAGGATTAGAGGAACAGAATGGGGAGAAAATTAGCAAAGTTTGCTCTTCAAGACTAAAAGCGAGAATTTCACTATAAATTGAGGCTCATCAGTTAGCCATGACAGAGGAGGTAAAAGATCTTAGTATACTGATGGATAACAGTATGGCTAGAAGATCATGGAGCAGATCCTCCTGGAAACTCTGCTAAGGCACATGGAAAGTAAGGAGGTGATTGGTGATAGTCAACATGGCTTCACCAAGGGCAAATCGTGCCTGACAAATTTGGTGGCCTTCTACGTCGGTGTTACAGCGTTGGTGGATAAGGGAAGAGCACCTGACATCATCTATCTGGACTTGTGCAAAGCATTTGACCCTGTCCTGCATGACATCCTTGTCTCTAAATTGAAGAAACATGGATTTGATGAATGGACAACTCAGTGGATAAGGAACTGGCTGGATGGCCACACTCAAAGAGCTGCAGTCAACGGCTCTGGGGAGACCTTATAGCAGCCTTCCAGTACTTAAACGGGGAGTACAGGAAAGATGGGGATAGGAGCGTTGTCAGAATATGTAGGGATGCAACGAAGAAGGCTAGGGCCCACTTAGAATTAAACCAGGCAAGAGCTGTCAAGGACAATAAGAAGGGCTTCTTCAAGTACATCAGTAGCAAAAGGAAGACTAGGGAAAATGTGGGTCCGCTGTTGAATGAGGTAGGTGCCCTGGTGACGGAGGCTGCAGAGAAGGCAGAGGTACTGAATGCCTTCTTTGCTTCAGTCTTTAATGCTAATGCCAGCCCTCAGGAATCCCAGACCCTGGAGGTAAGTGAGAGAGCCTGGAGGAAGGAAAACTCTCCCTAGTTCAAGGAGGATCGGGTTAGAGATCATTTAGGCAAATTAGACACCCACAAATCCATGGGCCCTCATGGGATGCACCCACAAGTGCTGAGGGAGCTAGCAGATGTTATTGCGAAGCCGCTCTCCATCATCTCTGAAAGGTCATGGACAACAGGAGAGATGCCTGAGGACTGGAGGAAAGCTAATGGCATGCCAGTCTTCAAAAAGGGCAAGAAGGAGGACCTGGGAAATTATAGGCCAGTCAGACTCACCTCCATCCCTGGAAAGGTGATGGAACAGCTTGTTCTGGGTGTCATCTCAAAGCATGTAGAGGAAAAGAAGGATATTGGGAGTGGTCAGCATGGATTCACCAAGGGGAAATCATGCTTGACCAATCTGATAGCCTTCTATGATGGCATGACTGGCTGGGTGGATGAGGGGAGAGCAGTGGACTGCTGGATGAGGGGAGAGCCTGGACTTCAGCAAGGCTTTTGACACCGTCTCCCATAATATCATAGGTAAGCTTAGGAAGTGTGGGTTAGATGAGTGGACAGTGGGGTGGATTGAAAACTGGATGAATGGCAGAGCTTCAGAGAGTTGTGATCAGCGGCGCAGTGTCTAGTTGGAGGCCTGTAACTAGTGGTGTTCCCCAGGGGTCAGTACTGGGCCCAGTCCTGTTCAATATATTCATCAACAACCTGGATGAGGGGAGAGAGTGCACCCTCAGCAAGTTTGCTGATGACACAAAATGGGGAGGAGTGGCTGACATACCAGAAGGTTGTGCCACCATACAGAGAGACCTGTACAGGCTGGAGAGTTGGGCAGAGAGAAACCTAATGAAATTCAACAAGGGCAAGTGTAGGGTGCTGCACCTGGGGAGGAATAACCCCATGCACCAGTACAGGTTGGGGGCTGACCTGCTGGAGAGCAGCTCTGTGGAAAGAGACCTGGGAGTCCTGGTGGACAACAAGTTGACCATGAGCCAGCAATGTGCCCTTGTGGCCAGGAAGGCTAATGGCATCCTGGGGTGCATTAAGAAGAGTGTGGCCAGCAGGTCGAGGGAGGTCATCCTCCCCCTCTACTCTGCCCTGGTGAGGCCGCACCTGGAGTACTGTGTCCAGTTCTGGGCTCCCCGGTTCAAGAAGGACAGGGAACTACTGGAAAGAGCCCAGTGGAGGGCTACAGAGATGATCAAGGGAATGGAGCACCTCTCTTATGAAGAAAGGCTGAGAGACCTGGGTCCATTTAGCCTGGAGAAGAGAAGACTGAGAGGGGATCTTATCAGTACTTATAAACATCTAAAGAGTGGGTGTGTCCTGGTTTGAGGTAAAACAGAACCAACTTTCTGTTCAGTAATTTTACTTCTTAGCTAGGCCTCTTCTAACTCTCTGAAATTAACAGCATGTTGTGTCAAAAACGGTTCATTCTCAGAGTGATAAGACCAATGTTTACAGCTTGTGCCAAGGAATGGTATGCAGAGAGGCTCTTGCTTATATTTATTGCTATAACAACCAAGGTCAGCTAATTTCATTATTTGCCCTGTTGGAGGGTCAGAAACGGAAAAGCGTAGAGGGGTCCGACCTGCAGGGAGGAGGGGACAGGACAGATTACCCAAAACTGGCCAACAGGGGTATTCCATCTCATCTACCTCATGCTCAGTATAAAAGCTGAGGGATCAAAGGACTAGCTCTCTTTCTTCAATGGCCGACATCCGAGGAGGACCCTGTCTGTTTGTCTGCCTTTGATCCCGATTCCTGCATTCCTGATTCCAGCTGTGGAATCCAGTTCCCACCCATTGCTGAGTCCAGTTTGGGACTTCCCCAGTGCCTGCCGGTGACGTCGTCCTGGGAGCTTAATATGGTTTTGTCTATATTGTGTCTATTTCATTATTTCCTTTTTTATTTTATTATTAATATTTCATTAAAGTAGTTTAGTTCCTTCTAAACTCATACATCTCTTTATCCCTCCTCTCCTTCGAGCCAGAGGTGGGGGGAGAGCATCTGTCTCGTTATTGGCTGATTCAGCCTAAACCACAACAGGTTTATTGACGCCTAACGTGTGGCCCGAACGGAGATCAGCCAGAGCTCTGATAGATTTCCTGAATAGTTTGAATTCCAGCTTGCTCAGGGAGAACAGATAGCTCACATCATTTCGTTCTTATGCAAAATGTTATACCGTGCCTTTAGAGAGCTTTGTTTCAAGTTAGTTGATGCAGTGGTGTTTCACTGGACGAATATATTGCATGTTTTATTTCTTCTTTGTGTTTGGATGCGGTGGTTTAAGCATGCTATTTTGGTGTGGAATGGCATTCAGATGTATAATACGATTACTTGGATAACAGTTCTACCTGAATATCTCGAGCATCACATGATGGATTCTTTTACTAATTACACTTTCGGTTTTACCTGGGGAATGTTTACTTCACCCTTTAATGATTATGCCAAAGTGACACCATCAGAGCTAGGGGATGGAAACCTTTTGGGCTGTTTAGAAGATGAATGTTACTTTCATAAGATTGTGATTTTGTTGTTGGTTTTCCTGAATGTGTTGCAGGGGTGGTTTATTGTTAGATATCAGTGCAGGACTATTATGTGACATGTAATACTGCTACTCAAACCCCACCGGCACTGGCCAGGCCCACAGCTCCTTCTGTACCGGCGGAAGCCAGGGCACAAGCCCCAGCCCTGGCCCCGACAGAAGCCACGCCCTGGCCCATCCTGGCACCAGTCACTCAGCAGCCTACGGCAACAGTTACCTTGCCACTTGCACCCCCCACACCTGTATTGCCAGCCCCTGACCTGCCCGTAGCAGTACCAGCTGCTCCAGCCACAAGGAACACAGTCACTGCACCAGCTGCTCCGACAACAAGAACTGAATCATCGAATCATAGAATGTGTTGGGTTGGAAGGGACCTTTAAAAGTCATCTAGTCCAACCCCCCTGCAGTAAGCAGGGACATCTTCAACTAGATCAGATTGCTCAGAGCCTCATCAAGCCTGGCCTTGAATGTCTCCAGGGATGGGGCCTCCACCACCTCTCTGGGCAACCTGTTCCAGTGTCTCACCACCCTCATTGTAAAGAACTTCTTCCTAACGTCTAATCTAAACCTACCCTGCTCTAGTTTATAACCATTACCCCTCGTCCTATCGCTACATGCCCTTGCAAACAGCCCCTCCCCAGCTTTCTTGTAGGCCCCCTTCAGGTACTGGAAGGCCGCTATAAGGTCTCCCCGGAGCCTTCTCTTCTCCAGGCTGAACAACCCCAGCTCTCTCAGCCTGTCTTGATAAGAGAGGTGCTCCAGCCCTTTGATCGTCTTCGTGGCTGTGTGAGCTGATGCAAGCAGGACGCAGGAACAACCACACACCATGGATGGAAAGAAAAGAACAAATTTAATCTCAATACCTCACAGACTGAGGAATCTCCGAAGCAACACCCGGGCAGAGGCACACAAGCAGGGACCACAGGCACCACAGCGCGAGAGAGAGTTCTTGTTAGCAAGAGTCCTTGGCAGCGAGACAGTCCTTGTTAGCAAGAGTGCGTGCGGACTCCCTGTTCTCACTGGTATTTAAAGGGTTCAAACAGGCATAGTTTTCCCACTGTGCTTTGATCTTCTTCCACAACAGGCCAGGATTCTCAAGCGGCTAGATAAGGTGTCCCTGAGCCCATCACAGACTTATGTTATCTAAGTGCAAGTGTTTTTCTTGCAAGCGCCCGAGACTGAATAACAATTAGTGTGATATATGTGTTTTCCAGTACCCCAGGTGCGAGTCACTTGAGCGTATTTACAATCCTCCTCGCTGATCTTCCGTTGCTTTCCCACAATGGCCCTCCTCTGGACCTGCTCCAACAGGTCCATGTCCTTCTTGTGCTGAGGGTACCAGAGCTGGACACAGTACTCCAGGTGGGGTCTCACCAGAGTGGACTAGAGGAGGAGAATCACTTCTCTCGATCTGCTGGCCACAGTCCTTTTCCACAGTACTGCTCTCTATCACTTCATCCCCCAGTCTGTATTGATAACGAGGATTGTCCCGGCCCAAGTGCAGGACCTTGCACTTGGCCTGGTTGAACTTCATAAGGTTTGCTCGGGCCCACCTCTCTAGCTCGTCCAGGTCCCTCTGGATGACATCCCGTCCCTCTGGCCTGTCAACCGCACCACTCAGCTTGGCGTCATCGGCAAACTTGCTGAGGGTGCACTTGATCCCACTGTCTAAATCATTGATGAAGATATTGAACAGCACCGGTCCCAGTACGGATCCCTGAGGGACACCACTTGTCACCCCTCTCCATCTGGACATCGAGCCATTGATCACTACCCTCTGGATGCGACCATCCACCCAGTTCCTTATCCACCAAACAGTCCACCCATCAAATCCGGATCTCTCCAACTTAGAGAGAAGGATGTTGTGGGGGACCATGTCAAAGGCCTTGCAGAAGTCCAGATGATATTCGTTGCTCCTCCCTTGTCCACTAATGCAGTCACTCCATTGTAGAAAGCCACTAGGTTGGTCAGGCAGGACTTGTCATGACAGTCATCATCATCAAGAATTCGTAATAAATGCAATTAGCTAGACTTGCATGAGGTCCATCTCTGCACGTGACTCCTGCTCCAATATGATGCCCATGAGGAAGAATGTATTTCACTCCTAAATATAAAAGGCTTTCTGTAGGTTTACTGCTATGTGTAAGGCTATCACCAGGCACAGCTCCATGCTCCTACTACTGTAGCTTCTCAACTGGAAAGTTAAAATAGTATATAGTTCTCATAATCAAAGATGAAAATAGCAGCTTAGGCCTGAAATGCTACCTGCTATGAAACTGTTCTTTGGGTTAGTGTCTGACCTAAAAAAATGGAGGATAAGGTTCCCAGGAGAGATACTCAAAATATCCCTATGGGGTAAAAAGTTAACATTTATCAAAGAGTCATCAAGGCTTCATTCTTTATACAAGAAAGATAGGACCATCATACACATACAGGTATGATCTCTATTAAGTTCTTTGGTAAGCAAAACAGGTCATGCCTCTTCCTTCTACTCAAGGGGAACATAATTTTCTTTAGAGCTATACTGCATACATGCAATATGATACTGAGTCAGTCATATTAAATTAAATTTACTGATGGTGGTAAAAAAAATCTTTTTGTGAAAAAGTATATGTATTCAGAGATTTGCATAAGGCGTTGTATTTGAGGAGTTAGTGATCTTGGGCAAGCCATGCCTGCTCTTTTGAACCTAGTACTTAGGGCATGAGAAGCCCATATGTTAGTATGAGTAGCTGCTGTAAGGAAATCTGTTGGAATGCCCCATGATGGCCTGTGCTGTGCACTGGTGGATGTTATCACAGAGATAACAGTCCAACCTGTCAGGAGAAGATATATGTCTTTGTTACACAAGATAAAAGGCATTACAGTATGGGAGGGAGGAGAAGCCTCTCCATGGACAGGATCTGTGCAACGTTCCATGGGAAAATATATCTGGGGTCCATCTGATGCCACACAAAAGCAGAGTTCCCAGCATCTGAAGGTACATAAGATTTAATCACTATCTATATTCCTCTTTTTATTCTATCTTATTAAAACAGCTATTTTAACACGTGATTTGTTTGCCTTTCTTACTGAGATCTGGAAAGAACCCTGCATGTACTCTCTCTCTCATCTTACCTCCTCTATACACACTGATGCAGAACAATCAGATACCTAGAGCTGAATATAATATCCATGATTTTCCTTAAGTCTAATTTAGTTTAAGCCAACTTTACCTAAAACTAGGTTGAATTCTTACTACTTTCACTGTCTTAGGTCACTCACATTGTCTTCACTTTAGTTATTTTTGCTAGGCTCACCTTTGTTAAGAGCATTCCTTTACTCTTAGGACTTTGGGAAAATTTTTTAGAATGACTCACATTTGCTGCCCCCAAATTACATTCATTTCAGATCAAGTGTCAGAGAAAATGATAACAAAAGTTAAGCTACAACACCCCTATGCTCAGTGGCAATGAACAAATAAAATACCTTGAGTTCTACGATTTGCATATCAGATTGCTTCATGGTTTTTCACACGCCCTGCTCAAAACAAGGTGGCCATATGGAAACCTTCATCAGTATGTATTATCTGTGTACTTATCTGCTCCCACAATCACATCATCCACCAATGAGTGCCAAAGTCAGGATGCAAGTAAAAATGCCTGTGTTAAATGCATGCCAATGAATCTTGGGTGACATATTTGCTCTTCAGTAAACAGAACATACTGCATATTTTTAAAATTGCAAATGTTCGAAAGAAGGAGCTAAGAGATTGTGGCGGGTTGAACCCGGTCAGCAGCTAAGTACCTCACAGTCGCTTGCTGTGACGGAGAGAAAAAGACTTCACTGAGAGGTTCAAATTAACAATTTATTTGGACTTCACTCACAGGTCCGATACGCCACTATTGCAAGTTCTTATGGATACAATGGAAGAATGCACTATTGCAGTTTAAGGGGAAAAGAACAAACACAATTCACAGAATACACTATTAACAAGTGATCCCAAAAAGTAACAACACAAACCACCAGCGCGCTAGATATGAATACCTTAAACGAGTGCACAAATCACGATCTTAGAGCATGCTAGACATCATACGTACGTTATTAAATCACTTACCCTCTCTCTCAGGTAAGGTCACTCAATCCCGGGAAGTTACCTTGCACAGCGTCCTGGACAAGGGGGGAAGAATCTCCTACAGGCCAGCTGTATCTTTGGAAGACTCCCCCGTTTTGCTCCCCAAAACTTTGGACTTAAATATCCTGTTTCAGGGCTGTGCTTGAATGGATTGCACTATCTGGGATGGTTATCTCCGGTGGTTTGATGGCCCCTCAGACAGCAATGTTTATTTTGTGATGTCTGGTCTCACACTCACTGAATAGTGGTGGGAGGTGACTCAGGGCATTTTGTTTGTTAAAGGCAACATTCGGGTTTCAGTTCTGGTTTCTGTTCTTACTGTAATGCAGTGTTGAGACCACCCGGGGCTGAGCCATTTCCACAGCTCCCCCCAAGTTATCTCTGCATAGATCCCTATCAATAAGCGTCTGCCAAGGCGAGATGGAGCCGAGTCGAATGACAACTCCCTGCATCTCACCTTTTGTGTTCTGAAACCGGTTTGGCCAGGTGCTCCCATTCGCTTGCTCACTCCCCCTGCAAATGGGACCAGGGAGAGTATAGGAAGAGCAAAAGAGAGAAAACGTGTGGGCTAAGATAAAGACAGTTTAACAAGGGAAGTAAGGAGGACACATACACAAAAAAAAGTGATGCAAAGGCAATTACTCACTACCTCCCATAAGTAGACCAAAGCTTAGACAGTCTCTGAGCAATGGCTATCTCCCCCCAAACCCCCTCTCCTCTACTTTTATTGCTGAACATGATGTTATATGGCAATATCCCTTTGGTCAATTTGGGTCAGCTGTCCAGGCCATGTCCCCTCCCAACTTCTTGCCTACCCACTGCAGGGACAGAGTGGGAAAAAGAGAAAGCCTTCATGCTATACAAGTACTGCTCAACAATAGCCAAAACATTGGTGTGTTTATCAACACTGTTTTAGTCACAAATACAAAACACAGAACCATATAGGCTGCTATGAAGAAAGTTAACTCCATCCCAGCCAGACCCAGTACAAAGATATACATAGTAATCCAGCCATTTCTGGACCTTCTCTCCTCTAGAGTCTCTTTTTTAGTTACCCAGTTAGGCACACATCCAGCTTCCATTGCTTTCAATGATTCAGGCACATAAATAACTAAGATTTCAGATACAATAATATTGGACTGAGGGAGACTTCCTGGTTCATTTGAATCCAATCCCCTGCTATCCATGCAACTATGCCATTATAATCACTTTCCTGAAATAATTGTGAAACATCTTCAGAACAGTTAACTTTCTACCTGTCATCACGCACAGAGCTACATTGTGTTTAGAAGTATGTTCAAGAATCACCCATGATTAGAAATGTCTTCTAATTCCCAGCTTAAATGCACTTATAGACAGTTTATACCCATTTATTATTTTGACGGCATTGTCCTTTAGTCTAAAGGGTGCTCTGGTACTTCTGGGTTATTCCTTTCCCTCCTTCCTTTCCCTCCCACTGTACTTATAGACAGCCAGCTAAGGTATCCCACCTCAGCCTTTGTCTTTCAGGACTAAAAGATCATGCCTCATTTCCAATTACAGGCTGAACATAGGAAATTCCACCTAAACATGAGGAGGAACTTCTTTACTTTGAGGGTGGCAGAGCACTGGAACAGGCTGCCCAGAGAGGTGGTGGAGTCTCCTTCTCTGGAGACATTCAAAACCTGCCTGGACACAATCCTGTGCAACCTGCTCTAAAACGACCCTGCTCTGGCAGGGGGGTTGGACTAGATGATCTCCAGAGGTCCCTTCCAACCCCTACCATTCTGTGATTCTGTGATATTCATTCTCTTATCCTCATAGTTGCTCTTCTCTTTCCCTTATGCAGTCTGACCCTAACTCACATCATGTCCCTTGTGCTCACATTCTCCTGTAGCTTAAATGTTTTTTCCTCTATGCTTAGTGTACATTCCTGTTGCATTAACAAAAATAAATCATATCTGCTCTTAGTCTTCATTTTGCAAGGTTAAATAAACCAAGGTTCTTTTTTTGCCTATATGAAGAAATTGGCAGCTTTCCTCTGCACCTATTCCCATCTGAATTCATCCTTCTTGACTGCAGGTCAAGGATCAGTTTCTTCATCAGTTTTTTTACTTCATGGGAAATACCTGCACTGATACTACCTGATATTTCCTGTCTGCATCATATTGCTGGGTCATAGACTTCTATGATCAAATACCTTCTCAAAACCCTGCTTCCCTCATTTACTTGTTCCCAAGTGCATGACACACAATTTTATCCTGCTGACTTCTATCATTGCATTGGGTATACATGGCAAGGTTTTGGTAGTGGATGAGGTGCAGGAGGGGCTGTGTGAGAAGAGGTCAAGGGCTGCCCTATGCTAGATGCAGCCAGCTTGGAAACGGCCTCACTGCAGGCCAAAATTGAGCCAATCAGCCAAGTTTGTGGCGCCTCTGTGAAAACGTATTTAGGAAAGGGCAAAAACCACTCAACGGTCAGAGGAGGAGGAAAAAAAAGAGTGAGAAACAACAGAGGAAACACTAAGGTCAGAGAAGGATGCGACGAGCGAGGGAAGACAAGCAGCCGACTCAATGTGAGTGATAAAGCAAGCTTCAGTTTATTGCCCGAATACGCTTCATTATATAGCTACTGGTTACATCACCGCTTGAATATTGGCTAATTATAAAAGTCATCTGCTCACTGCGATTGGCTCTCTGTCCACATGACAGGGTTCAGCCTTAGTTCCCTATTCTTATCAGCTCCTTATTCTTGCTTCTGCATTCTCATGGCTTGTTTACTTAGTACTTTCCCATCGCCGAGCTGTAACTTGCTTCTACACTATTCTCATCTCGCATAACTCCTCTATTGTCCCATGACCTTGCTCCTCAAGCCATTCTGCAACAATTCCCCCTTTTTTTTTCTTTTTTTTCTTTCTTTTTTCCCTTTTTTTTTTTTTTTTTTTTTTTTTTTTTTTTTTTTTTTTGAACAATCCAGGCTTGGTTTATTACTTTTAACATAGCTCTCTTAATACAAGAAAGGACTACACATAAGCACAAACTTATGATTACAAGAATTATTATAATATGCAAGCCTTCAACAAGCAATTCTAATACTTTCAAACAAGCTAGTTAGCCACTCATCAAAAAACCCATGTTCTTTTAACCACTGCAACTGTTTGTGAATTGATTCACTGTGATCGGACAAATTCATACAACACATACCCTCAAAATCTTCGCAACCATGTCCTTGAGCTAATAACAAAAAGTCAATTGCTGCTTTATTTTGCAAAATCGCATGGCGCAGGCTATTCTGATCTTCTAACAAACTTTCAATTATTTCTGTGGTGACATTGGCTATCGTTACATTCATAGTATTATGCTATCTGTTCACGCGCTCTAACTCTTACTGATTGGTTGCATGCTATTTTCACGAGCTGACCACGAGTGCGGGCAGCATCCTGCTGATAGATTGAGGGTCGGTTGCCACGCACCTCTCAGCGTCTTTTAACTGATCGTCTCTGACTGTTCACACAGAGCAGCAGCTTTGCTTTTCACATTCCTTTCCTTGCTGATATCTCCTGGCACTTGCTTCTCAAGGCGCCTCTCACAGATACAGTTTTGTCTCATCAAGGCCAAACAGATTCCCTACGCTGCTCTCTATCATCTCCACAATTTCCCCCTTTTTTTTTTTTTTTTTATTTTTTATGCAACAAAAAGCTTGATTAATCATTTTTTGCACTATTTTCTGTAAGCAACCTAAACTACAGGGCATGACAAGCATTGGATGACAAAGATGACATGTTTGATACCCCATGTCTGTAAAGAGACCTGTATTTTAGCGAACACATAAGCTGGTCTGTTAGTTTTTACAGTTTTCGGTACTCCCATGACTGCAAGGCATTGCAACTAATGTCGAATAACATCACGAGCGTTTTCTCCTATATGAGCACTAGCTACAACAAGGTGAGAAAACAAATCAACTAAAACATGTAGATAGCGCAAACGTCCCAATTCCATAATGTGTATAACATCGAATTGCCAAAGTTCATCAGGTGTAAGCATTCGCAGGGTAATTCCCACAAATGATGGCAGAGGAGCCGGCTGCTGATAGTGCAAACGACCCCGTGAAATCAATTGTGCTAACATTTCAATCATCGTAGTTACTGTTTTTTGAAAAGTTATGTGGAAAAAATACTCACTCTAATGCAGTCAGGCTCTTTGCGAGTGTATCATCCCACTGTCCTATCAGGGTGTAAGGTTGAAATTTTTGATGTATCATAAACAAATCTGCAATGTGCTGTAATGCTTTCTGAGCTGTTGGGGTTAATGAACGTGGAACCTACCAGGGAGGGGGGGTGGGCAGACACAGCACTTCAGGGCGTCCCCTGTATCTTCAAAGTGCGCTCATGTCTGACCCCCTCTCTCCGATCCGAGACAGCCCCCTTATATCCTGTACCGGATTGAATGGAAAAGTACAGGCTAGGGTCGCTGCATGCGTGGCCAGCACATGCAGCGAGCCTCACCAGACTCATGATCCAGCTTTGCTAACTGCGGATGGCTGATACCTGACTCCCTTGTACTCCCTCCTTGTTATCTTCTTCTTTGAAAGTTAGGGTCTCATGGATACACATATAGTTTTTCAGCAACAGTACTGAGTCCCTTTTTCCCAACATGCATACTGGGTTTCGTTCAACTAGTAATTCTCCGTCGTGTCTCACTCGAACCATCCTCTATTATCCCTTACACATACTACCCCGTGGCCCATAGTTGGGACACAACAGTATTCTCTAACTCGTACAAGGGTATGATGCAAAGCAACATCTGCAACTGATCGTATAATGCTTATTAAACATAGCAAACAGCATACTAAACATAACAGACAGATTCCTTCCACACAGGCAATGAGTACAATTTCCTTCAACCAACCCCACCCCCAAGTCCATCCAGCAAAGAGATTTCACACAGCGGTCTCCACAAGTTGCTGGCTCGGTTGGTGCAGTTCTTGCAACTGGGCATGGATGGATTTGGAGTGGTCACTTAGATTCATACAACACAGTCCTTTAAAATCTTGACAACTGTGTCCGTGAGCTAAAAGCAAAAAATCAATAGCAGCTCTGTTTTGCAGCATTGCATGTTGAATACTATCTACATCTAGCAATAACTCAGAAACAGCTGTACTAGTAGCATTACTAAATTTATCCCTGGCAGTGAGAGAGTCCTTGTTATCAAGAATCCTTGGCATCGAAAGAGTCCTTGTTAGCAAGAGCGCATGCGGACTCCCTGTTCTTGCTGTACTGTGCTTTGATCTTCTTCCACAACAGGCCAAGATTCTCAGGCAGCTAGATAAGGTGCCCCTGAGTCCATTACAGACTTATGTCATCTAAGTGTTTTTCTTGCAAGCACCCAAAACTGAATAACAATTAGTGATAGATGTGTTTTCCAGCACCCAGGTGCGAGTCCCTTGAGCGTATTTACAATCCTCCTTGCTGATCTTCCGTTGCTTTCCCATATTCCACCCCCCTGCTCAAGAGACTGCTTCTGCTGGGGTTCATTTAGTCTCACAGGGTATAACACAGAGTAATTTACAAAGGCGTGCAATAACATATATACATATAGGAAAAAAAACCCAAAACATATCTCTATAATACTGCTTGAATCAGGTGTCTTATTTCTCTTTTTCTGCTGCTGTCTTGTAGCATATATGGCATACTTTTGTGCTAAGATGGCACATTTCCCTTCTAGTTGTTCCCTTTTTTTTTTTTTCTCTTTTTTCTTTTTTCTCTTTTTTGTCTCTCTTTTTTTTTTTTTTTTTTTTCTCATCACTTACAGCTGACATAAAAGTCTGCCTTTGCAACAAGAGCTCACCCTTAAGTTTCTCATTTTCCTACAGAGCATCCTATAAATTTTAGCTTAACTCCTTTTCCCAATCAACCATGATCTTATAGGCAAACAACAAACAACTAGTCATACGCCCTGCATGGGTAAGCTGTTCCCGAGACTGTAAGCATGTCGGCTGGTGAAAACACCCCCAATACTTCAGGACTTCCATCGGTTCTACAGCCCATCATGGTCTATCTACCTGGGGTGCACTCGCCTTACATCTAAACATTGTGTATGTACAAACTTCTTCGCTTGACAGAGTGTCAGCCCTAGTCACGTACGAGAACAGTACCACACCGGGCAGAACACCTGCTCAAGCGGAGTCACCAAACGACACTGCACACAGCAACAAACAAACAGTAGCACAGATGCTGATCAGCAGATATAAATTGGCACACACACACACTTACACAGCAGACATACAAAAAACACCACTTCTGTCTCAGGGAAATGGCTGGGGAGGGTGGGGGGGGCGGCGGCTTTTTTCACTTGTATAAGCAGGTCCATTATCGGTCTTAATTTCTCGTGGTAGTCCCATCACTGCAAAGCAACTCGTAAGATGCCTAATTACATGTAAGGCCCTCTCGCCAGCCTGAGCTGTGGCCCAAAGAAAGTCACTATAAGTATCAATAGTAACATGTACATATTTCAGTCGTCCAAACTCGGGAACGTGTGTGACATCCATCTGCCAGAGCTCACAAGGACCCAATCCTCGCGGGTTAACGCCTAAACCGAGCCCAGGGCCGTGGTGACTACAGGTGGGACAAGCACGCACGATTCCTCTGGCTTCATCCATAGTGACATTGAACTGTTGATGCAATCCCTTAGCATTTTGATGGAACATGCCATGTGATTCCCTGGCTTTGATGAATTCACTCAGGGGGGCTGCCACTGTCACCAATCTGTCTGCTCGGGCGTTACCTTCTCCTAACCCTTGGTCCCACATGTGACTCCGAATGTGGATGACACAAAATGGAACAGTACGTTGCTTAATCGCTGCCTGTAGCGCTCTCAGCAGCTCAAAGAGCCACCGATTAGACAGCTCTTTTATTCTTGCGTCCGCTCTGGCTCTGTCCTTCTCCCCTGACATTCTGACAATACACTGCTATACCCTGATTCTGGCTGCGCACACATAAGCGGTTGAAAAGGAGGAACAAACGCGATACCTGGCGCAAATGGAGGAGGCTTAAGAATGGAGGAACGCGATAACGACTTTCGCCTCTGTTGCTGTAAAATCTCCTCCGCAGTTGTAGCAGAGGCAGCCATAGCTTTAATCAGGGTTAAAGGTGGACATAAATCAGGTTCAATCTCTGGATTTATTAGGCCAGGATCAAAGGGATCTTCTGGCTCTTTGCCTCCTGAATTCTGTTTTTGGTAATGTTTTTCAGAATTGGGAATTTGAGCATATTTAGGCTAAGGGTCTGCAACTGGGGGTGTCATTTCAAAAGACTGAGGTTCCTTTGG
Organism: Fratercula arctica; assembly: GCA_947846985.1. Classification (NCBI taxonomy): domain Eukaryota; kingdom Metazoa; phylum Chordata; class Aves; order Charadriiformes; family Alcidae; genus Fratercula; species Fratercula arctica. The sequence goes on from CANTUZ010000025.1 coordinate 10,462,700, forward strand.
GGGAGCTTGTGGTGCCCCTCCAGCAACCCCTTGCAGGGCCCTGGCAAGGACAAGTGCAGCGTCTCCCGCGTTTGCAATTCCTCCCCCACTTTTAGCCACTGAGCCAAATCGTAAGACCACCCTTCAGGGAACCATAAGCAATAATCATGTATCCATACAAGCAAAAAATTTCTGAGTCAAATACTCATTCGCATCCTATGAACCCATCTCTGCTGTTTTCCAGCATAGTACAAATCCATCTCCTCACTTTCTATTCTTTAACACTATCTCCCTTTTCTGATACATTACACTATTGCGTATCCCCAGACTCGTCCGCTGCTGCCCCAGACGGATCACCCGTTCCCGGACTCCCACACACCCTCTCCTCAACCGCCTGCAAACCCTCCTGATAACCTCATGAGCCTTTTTATAAGCAGCCCGTATCGCGCCCGCTTTCAAACCCTTATCAAGTCTCTGCATTTCCGCGAGCAGTTGCTGCATAGTGTTCTGTTGATCGCGGAGAGCGTCACGGAGCTCCGCAGTATCTTTAGGTGGATAGACGGTTTTCAGACGAACGTCCTCGGAGGATGATGATGTTTCCATAGGTTGAGGAGAGTCGGGGGGAACCTGCATGGATGACTCCGGTAGACCAGAGTACGGTGGAGCGGTCGGTTGCGGAGGCGAAAATGTCCATTCGTCAGACGCACCCCAGAACTCCTTTTCTGACTGCTTTATTACAGGAAATGCATTGGAGGACGAACTGTTTCCCTCTTCCCCAGCTGCATCTAACACCCTCTGGGCTGTGGCGGCAATAACAGCTGATCCATGCATGCCTGCAGTCAGTCCCTTCACCTGTCGATAAGTGCCTGCCAGGTTCCAGGCTTCCTTATTCTCTGACTGCACTGCTTCCCACATTTCCACTCCAATTCTAGTCCGTGTTGAAAGGTCAAAAAACTGAGTCGGATCTCTGAGCAATCCTCATTGTCGGCATCAAGATAATAGTTCCAGTAAGGCACTCTCACTAAGGTTTTCCCTGGCACTTTTTGCCAGCTGCAGCAAACTTTGTACCGCTGCCTTTTCGCCTTATACTTTTTCATACAGTTAATAACGTCTCGTCAGGATTTCATCAACTTTTTTGTAGTTTTATCGTCATCTATAACTTTATCCCATAGGCAATCTCCAAACGTTCACCACTCTTCTACTTCAAACATATCGTCTGGGTCCTTAAAGTATCCTGGAGCTTTGCCTAATGCAATTAACCCGGCCAGATCTTTTATAGGGCCTACTCCCCGCTTTTCTAAAAAGCATAAAAATTGTAAAGCTACCTCTCTATCCTTTTGCGACGCGTCGACTTCCTCTTTATGATCCCTTGATTAGTTTGATCCCTTGATTACTTTGTTTGCAGCCTTTTTCCTTTCCCTTTAGGTAGCTTTCCTCGGACGGCGATCCTCCTCTTAATTATCCGAAGATCAGGTACGGACAGACATATCATGTGCCAGCCATATCATGTACTGTCTTTTACCCCCTGGTCGCTGCTACCAGTGCTTTTCCGAGCTCGCTGTCCGGTGGGAACAAGGCTGGGGGTCCCTGTTCGGGCGCCACTTGCGACGAGCGAGGGAAGACAAGCAGCCGACTCAATGTGAGTGATAAAGCAAGCTTCAGTTTATTGCCCGAATACGCTTCATTATATAGCTACTGGTTACATCACCGCTTGAATATTGGCTAATTATAAAAGTCATCTGCTCACTGTGATTGGCTCTCTGTCCACACGACAGGGTTCAGCCTTAGTTCCCTATTCTTATCAGCTCCTTATTCTTGCTTCTGCATTCTCATGGCTTGTTTACTTAGTACTTTCCCATCGCCGAGCTGTAACTTGCTTCTACACTATTCTCATCTCACATAACTCCTCTATTGTCCCATGACCTTGCTCCTCAAGCCATTCTGCAACAGAAGGAGGAGGGGAAGAAGAGGTGCTCCATGGTGCTGGAGCAGATATTCCTTGTAGGTCATGGAAGGGCCCACACTGGAGCAGATATTCACACTGCAGCCCATGGAGGGACCCATGCTGGAGCAGATGGATATTCCTGAAGGAACTACGTCCCATGGAGAACCTCCACTGGAGCAGATTTTTCCTGACAAGACTGCAGCCTGTGGAAGAGTCTTTGCCAGAGCAGATTTCCACCCAAATCATGCTACACGTCACCTGCTGGGGGGGGGGTAGAGAAACCTGAGATGAAACCGCCCCTAGGAGTGGGTGAACATAAAAGGGGGAAGACTTTCCCCAAAGAGAGGATTTTTGCCTGGGAAGATTTTTCCCTGAAGAGATTTTACACAGAGGGGCACTTCTATGACCCGCGTTGGCTGGACTAATGCTGGAACCAGGACCGGTGATCTCTTTATCTTTCTCTCCCTCTCGTTCTGCCTCTCCTTCTCTATCTCTCTGTTTCTTTTCTCTTTTCTCTTATCTTTTAAAGAAGTAACACAAGGCATATCATACCGCTTGCCATAATTCATTGTATATCTGTTATTAAGTACCGCTTGCCATAATTTGTTGTATACCTGTTGCTAAGTAATGTAATGCATACCTTACCGCTTGCCATAATTTTTTATATACCTAACCAATTATCGTGGACCTAGTTAAGACCTAGTTACTAATCTAATAAATGCTTGTATATGGACCTTGAGATTTGTCTCACCTTAGTCCTTGCCGCTGGGGATTTGCAAATCTGAGTCACTTACCCCCCCTCTTTCCTGAGTGGGACATGACACTAGTTCTCCTGTCTTATTTACCGGAGGGGGAGAGTACATTTTCTTTTGTCTTCCTTCTCTGGTTAACATACCTGTAGAAGCCCTTATTATTATTATTATTTGCATCCCTTGCTAAACTGAGCTCCAGCTGTGCCTTAGCTCTCCCGATCCCATCCTTACATGTCCAGGCAGCATCCCTATATTCTTTCCAGGATATACATCTCTGGTTCTACTGCCTGTTCATTTCCTTCTTGCACTTTAGTTTGACCAGGAAGTCCTTACTCAGCCATGCTGGTCTCCTGCCTTCCTTGCCTGATTTCTTACACATAGGAACCAAGAACTTTTGTGCTCTAAGAAAAGTGTCATAGAATCATAGAATATCTCAAGTTGGAAGGGACTCATAAGGACAGAATCATAGAATTGCCTAGGTTGGAAGGGACCTTTCAGATCATCTAGTCCAACCATCAACCTAACACTGACAAAAACCATCACTAAACCATATCTCTAAGTACTACATCTACCCATCTTTTAAATACCTCCAGGGACAGTGAGTCAGCCGCTTCCTTGGGCAGCCTGTTCCGATGCTTAATAACCTTTTCAGTGTAAAAATTTTTCCTAATATCCATCCTAAACCTCCCCTGGCACAACTCGAGGCCGTTTCCTCTCATCCTATCGCCTGTTACTTGGGAGAAGAGACCAACCCCCACCTCTCTACAACCTCCTTTCAGGTAGTTGCAGAGAGTGATAAGGTCTCCCCTCAGCCTCCTTTACTCCAGGCTAAACAACCCCAGCTCCCTCAGCCACTCAAGAGGATAATTGAGTCCAACTACCTGCTCCTTGCAGGACTACCTAAAACTAAATCATATGACTAAGAGTATTGTCCAGATGCTCCTTGAACTCTGACAGGCTTGGTGCCGTGACCATTTCCCTGGGGAGCCTGTTTCAGTGACCGACCACCCTCTCAGTGAAGAACCTTTTCCTAATGTCCTATCTGAACTTCCCCTGACGCAACTTCATTCCATTTCCTCATGTCTTATCGCTGGTCACCAGAGAGAGGAGATCAGCACCTCCCCCTCGCTGCCCCCCAAGAGCTCCTCCTTCAAGAGCTGCCATCTGTGTTCAGCTCCTTTATCTCTGAGGGCAGTTTTCCAGGGGGTCACATCCACTAATTCCTTCATCAGATGAACATTCACTCTCCTAAAATTCAGGGTCCTGACTCTAATCTTCACCTGGCCCGTATCTCTCAAGATTGTAAATTCCACCAGGGCATGATCACTGCAGCCCAGTCTCCACCAATCTTGACATCCCTAATTAGTTCTGTTTTAGTATTTTAGTTAAGGGTCCAGTAACGCTTCTCCCCTGGTCGGGCTGTCTATCACCTTGATTAAGAAATTATCCTTGTCGCACTCCAAGAGTCTCTTGGACTGCTTACAGCTTGCTGTGCTGCTTTTCCAGAAGATGTGTGAGATGTGACCAGGTGGACGATCTGCTCAGCCTGGTGGCAGAGCTAAGAGGGGAAGTAGAAAGGCTAATGAGCATCAGGGATTACAAGAAAGAAAGACACTGGTGGAATCATGCTCTGACCTCTCTGAGAGAGAAACAGGGACAGACATCATAAAAAACCCAAGATCAAGGGGATTCTGTATCCTCCCTCTCCCAGGCTGAAGGTAGTGGCCAAATGGAGAGCTGTGAATGGAGGCAAGTCCGTGCTACGGGTGGCAAGCAAACCCCCTCCTTGCCCACCTCCCCTAACCAGGTGCCTCTGTGCAATAGGTATGAGGCTCTGGATGTGGTAGGCGAGCCAATGGATGATGTGGAAGACGGTCCATCTACACCAGAGGAGTTGCCTACGCCCTGTATAATGACCACCTCCACAAGGAAGAAGAGACAGGTTATAGTTATAGGTGACTCCTTTCTGAGGGGAACAGAGGGTCCAATATGCTGGGCAGACTCTCCTCTTAGGGAAGTCTGGTGCCCCCCTGGGGCCCGGGTTAAGGACATCACTAGGAAATTTCCTAGACAGGTATGGTCCTAGGACTACTACCCACTGCTGCTCTTCCATGTGGGTGGCGATGAAGTGGCAACACATAGCCCAAGGGTGATTAAAAGAGACTTCAGGGCCTTGGGACAGTTAGTAAGGGAATCTGGGGTGTAGGTTATCTTTTCTTCTCTCCTTCCAGTTACAGGCATTGACATTGGAAGAAACAGACGCACTCAGTCTGTTAATACATGGCTCCATGGCTGGTGTCACTGCCACAATTTTGGTTTTTTTGACAATAGGATGGCCTACATGGCACCAGGCTTGCTGGCGTCAGATGGGGTTCATCTTTCTCAAAGGGGGAAGAGGGTCTTTGCTCATGAGCTAGTGGGGCTCATCATTGACCAAGCTTTAAACTAGACTTGATGAGGGAGGGGGTTATTATCAGGCTTTCCTGTGACAAACCAAGGGACGACACACCAAGGTTTGAGGGATGTGTCACTAGCGAGGGCCTTCAGCCTGTTGCTCCGAGACATGCTGGGTACACTGCAGCACACTCAAAGTCTTATGGAGACAAGTCAGGGGTTCCTGAGGCAATAAGAGGCAGCAGGGATACATGGGTAAAACACCCCAAAGGAAGGCCACCTGGAGAGCAGCACAAAAGAATTGCAGCCACTCCAACCAGTAAGTCAGCTTCAACTTCAATGGGGACTCAGCTGAAGTGCCTCTATGCAAAAGCAGGTAGCAAGGGGAATAGACAAGAGGAGTTAGAGACATGCACAAGCCTCCAGGGCTATGATCTTATTGGCATCACAGAGACATGGTGGGATGGCTTCTATGACTGGAGTGTTGTAATTGAAGGATACAGGCTCTTTAGGAAGGACAGGCAGGAGAGATGAGGAGGGGGTGTCACCCTCTATGTCAATGAACAGCTGGAGTCCATAGAGCTCTGCCTGGGGATGGATGAAGAGCCAACGGAGAGCTTATGGGTCAGGATTAAAGGGCAGGCAGGGACAGGTGACATTACAGTGGGGGTCTGCTACAGGCCACCCGACCAGGATGATGGAGCGGATGAGGCCCTCTATAGACAGATAGAAGCGTCATCATGTTCACAGGCCCGGGTCCTCATGGGGGACTTCAACCACCCCAATATCTGTTGGAAGGACAACACAGCAAGGCATAAGCAATCCAGGAAGTTCCTGGAATGCGTCAATGACAACTTCCTTCTCCGAGTGGTAGAAGAGCCATTGAGGAGAGGAGCCATGCTGGACCTTGTCCTTACCAACAAGGAGGGGCTAGTGGGGAATGTCAAGCTCAAGGGTAGTAGCCTTGGCTGCAGTGATCATGAAATGGTAGAGTTAGGGCAGAGAGGAGGGTGCACAGCAAGCTCACTACCCCGGACTTCAGGAGAGCAGACTTTGGCCTCTTGAGGGATCTGCTTGGTAGGGTAACACGGGAAAAAGCACTGGAGGGAAGAGGGGCCCAAGAGAGCTGGTTAGTATTCAAGGATCACCTCCTCCAAGCTCAGGAACAATGTATCTCAAGAATGAGGAAGTCAGGCAAATAAGCCAGGAGGCCTGCATGGATGAACAAGGAGTTCCTGGACACACTCAAAAGCAAAAAGGAGGCCTACAGAGGGTGGAAGCAAGGGCAGGTAGCCTAGGAGGAATACAGAGAAATTGTCCAAGCAGCCAGGAGCAATGTTAGGCAAGCTAAAACCCAGATAGAATTAAATCTGGCCAGGGACATCAAGAGCAACAAGAAAAGCTTCTATAAATATGTCAGAGATAAAAGGAAGACTAGGGAAGATGTGGGCCCTCTCAGGAAAAAACAGGAGACCTGGTCCTCCAACAGAACCAGTACAAGTTACCCTGGTGATCAGGAAGCAGAAAACAACATCAACTTGTTCCCCTACCCCTTACAACAAAGATCAGCTCAAGCCAGACAGCATGGGAGAGAGTTCTTCTGATGAAGATCCAGGAGAGGGTCCTTCTAAAGCACATAAAGAAAAGGGTCCTTCTAAGGCAGATAAAGGAAAGTGTACTTCTAAAGACGGTCCAGGAGAGGGTCCTTCTTGGGCAGCGTCAATGCAGGAGGAGGACTCAGATGTAGAGATAATTGTTAAATCCTTCTCTATGAAGGATTTGCGAAATATGAGGAAGGACTTTAGTCATCAAGAAGGGGAGACACTTATCTCCTGGTTGCTCAGATGCTGGGACAATGGAGCTGATTCCATAGACTTAGAAGGTAGAGAAGCCAGGCAGTTGGGAAACCTGGCCAAAGATGGAGGTATTGATGAAGCAATTGGGAGAAAGACAAACGCTCTCAGTCTCTGGAGGTGACTGCTATCAGCTGTAAAGGGCAGGTATCCCTTTAAGGATGATATCGAATGCTGTCCAAGTAAGTGGACCAGCATGGAGAAAGGTATCAAGCACCTGAGAGAACTGGCTGTGTGAGAGGTGATTGATGGTGACTGGCAAGTGAGCATAGACCCTGATGAAATGCCATGCAAACAATCTTTGCTAAGGAAGTTTGTGCAGAGTATGCCATTGAGGTATTCCCATATGTTGTCAACAATGGTTTGGGGAGGATCCGATGCTGATGTACTACCTGTAAATGAAGTGGCTAACAGGGTACGACAGTATGAAGACAGTCTCTCTCATCCCCTCACTGTGGCAGTCGTGGAAAAAATGACTGAGAAAACTGAGAAAATGACCAAGACAATAGCTGAGCAAAATGAGGCAATAGCTAAGAAGAATGACAAACTGTTTGAAAAACTGTCCAGGATGGAAAAAGAAACCCACTCTTCCCCTCAATGGAACCATGTCTCAGTCATTAAGAAAAAACACCCTCCTACAAAACCAATTAAAGAGAAACAGGACCCGCTCCGGGATTTCCTGCAGCTTTGCCTCTGCAACTATGGAGAGGACATGAGTAAATGGGATAAAAGACCTACCTCAGCCCTACAAGCACGAGTGCTTCAACTGCAAGGTAAAGCAGATGGAAGAAAGACCTACCTCAGCCCTACAAGCACGAGTGCTTCAACTGCAAGGTAAAGCAGATGGAAGAAAGAATTTTTGCAGGAGGATGGCTGCTCCAGTCCATGGTAAACAGTTCTCTGGTCCAGATAGGAATTCATCTTCTAATTGCAGATGTTGTCCTCAACATTAGGGTTGCCCTGCCTCCAGCCAGGAGGAGGAGAGGGACAACCGAGTTTATTGGACTGTGTGGATTCGATGGCCTGGCATGTTAGAGATGCAAAAGTATAAAGCCCTGATGGACACTGGTGCACAGTGTACCCTATTGCCATTGAATCATAAAGGGGCAAAATCTGTCACTATTTCTGGTGTGACAGGTGGGTCTCAAGAACTGACTATTTTGGAGGCCAAAGTGAGCCTAACTGGGAATAACACAGCTGTCTACCTTACCTGGCCTTTCAGATGACCCTTCTGTGGTGGGACTGCTGAGGGTTAAAGAACAGCAGGTGCCAATTCCTACTGCCACGGTGCATCGGCGACAGTATCGCACTAACCGAGACTCCCTGATTCCCATCCAGAACCTGATTCGTCTGCTAGAGACCCAAGGAGTGATCAGCAAGACTCACTCACCCTTTAACAGCCCTATATGGCCAGTGCGAAAGTCTGACAGAGAGTGGCAGCTAACAGTAGACTCGTGGCCTGAGTGAAGTCACACCACAGCTCCTCCTGGTGCCCTGATTACCAGTCCTGGGCTGGATGTTCAAGGGTAAAGTTCCTTCTACTCATCATGCCACCGATGCTACCTGGAGTAAGCGGGTTGCCTTAATCACACAGCAAGCTCGACTAGGAAACCCAAATCATCCAGGGATCATAGAAGTCATCACAAACTGGACCAAAGGCAAAGACTCCGAAATGCCACCAGAGGAGGTGGTGACCCGCACTGAGGAAGCCCCACCATATAATGAACTCTCAGATAATGAGAAACAATATGTTCTGTTTACTGATGGATCTTGTCGTATTGTAGCGAAACACAGAAAGTGGAAAGCTGCTGTATGGAGTCCTACACGACAAGTCGCAGAAGCTACTGAAGGAGAAGGTGAATCGAGTCAATTTGCAGAGGTAAAAGCCATCCAGTTGGCCTTAGACATTGCTGAACGAGAAAAGTGGCCAATACTCTATACTGCCTCTTGGATGGTGGCAAATGCTCTGTGGGGGTGGTTAAAGCAGTGGAAGCAGAGCAACTGGCCATCTGGGCTGCTGAATTGTGACAAGATATTGCTGACTGGCTAGGGAAACTAGTTGTGAAGGTATGTCACGTAGATGCCCACGTACCCATGAGTCGGGCCACTGAGGAACATTGAAATGATCAGCAAGTGGATAAGGCTGCTAAGATTTTCCAGACAGATTTGGACTGGGAACATAAAGGTGAACTATTTTTAGCTCGGTGGGCCCATGACACCTCAGGTCAAGGAAGGGATGCAACATATAACCGGGCCCATGACCGAGGGGTGGATTTAACCATGGATGCTATTGCGCAGGTTATCCACGACTGTGAAACATGTGCCGAAATCAAGCAAGGTAAAAGGTTAAAACCTTTGTGGTATGGGGGACGATGGCTGAAGTATAAGTATGGGGAGGCCTGGCAAATTGACTATGTCACACTCCCTCAAACCCACCAGGGTAAGCATTACATGCTTACAATGGTGGAAGGAAGCACCGGATGGGTGGAAACCTATGCCATACCCCATGCCACTGCCAGGAATACCATCCTGGGCCTTGAAAGGCAAGTCTTGTGGCGACATGGTACTCCAGAAAGAATTGAGTCAGACAATGGGACTCATTTCAAAAACAGTCTTATAAGTGCTTGGGCAAAAGAACATGGCATTGAGTGGGTATATCATATCCCCTATCATGCACCAGCTTCTGGGAAAATTGAGCAATACAATGGATTGTTAAAAACTACCCTGAAAGCAATGGGTGGTGGATCCTTTAAAAATTGGGACAAGCATTTATCACAAGCTACCTGGCTAGTTAACACCAGGGGATCCATCAATTGAGCTGGTCCTGCTCAATGAGACCTTTTACGTACAGTAGAAGGGGATAAAGTCCCTGTGGTGCATGAAAGGAATATGCTAGGGAAACCTGTTTGGGTTTTTCCTGCCTCAGGCAAGGGCAAACCCATTCGTGGGACTGTTTCTGCTCAAGGACCTGGATGTGCTTGGTGGATAATGCTGGAAAATGGAGAAGTTCAATGTGTGCCTCAAGGAAATTTGACCCTCAGTGAGAATACTCTGTCCTGAGTCTGCTATGATAGGCTCTGCAATTATGAACTAAATGGACTTAATGAACTTTTGTGTATAGAGATGAATCATAAATGACTGATCTGGGTATATATCTGTACATGTATATGTATGTATTTGATGGATAAGAAGTATTAGTGATCTGAGCATAGTGCAAATAGCATGGAATAAGGGATGGAATGTCCTGGTTTGGGGTGAAGCAGAGCCAACTTTCTGTTCAGTGAGAGAGGCTCTCGCTTATACTTGATGCTGTGGAAACCAGGGTCAGCTGACTTGGTTGTTTACCCTGAAGAGGGGTTGCACCTGTGGGGAGGAGTGGACAGGTCAGGTGACTCCAAACTGACCAATAGGGTATTCCATCCCATCTGCCATGCTCAGTATAAAAGCTGAGGGAGGGAGGAAGGACTGGTTAGCTCTTGTCTGGTGGGTGTCTTTTTCATTGGTTCTTCCTTCCTTTCTTTGGTGGCTTGTTCTTCCTTCCTTCAGTGGTGTGCTCTTCTCTTCAGTGGCTGATATCTGAGGAGGATCCTGACAGCTTATCTGCCTTTTGATCCTCGTCAGTGTGTTCCAGTTCCCATTTGTCACTGAGTCCAGTCTGGAACTTTCCCAGTGCCTGCCAGTGATGTCTCCCTGGGAGCTTGATACAGTTTTGTACATATTTTTATATATTGTATTTATTATTTCTTTTTTTGTTTTATTATTAATATTTCATTAGTTTAGTTTTTCCTGAAGTCATAACTCTCTATCTCTCCTCTTGTATCAGGAGGTGGGGGATAGCATCTGTCATCTTGTCATTGTCCAACCTGGCCTAAACCATAACACAGTGGCATCATCACAAGCTAGTACAGAAAAAGATTTAGTGCTTGTCTTCACTCTTGAGGTTACATCAAGATGATGTACTTCATTTTAAGTGTACCATTTGAGTGGATACATAGTGGCTGCATTCCAGTGGCTTTCATTTTACAGCAAATTAGTGCTTTCATACAAGGAAGGTTTCCTCTGATGCCTGCGCTTGTTTATACCATTGCTGATCTGTTTGCTATGGCATTTTTCTAGCAGTGCATGGTAGGATGTGGCCCATGAAGTAGTCAAAAACTGCTGTGTACCACCTCGGGTTCACACATGAAAAATCCTTGTAACTTCTGTTGTCTCATAATCTGATTCTTTTGATTGGCTAGTGCTAGTGAATAGCTATGAACTGTCCTGATAGACCACTGTAGAGGTAATTTATGCTTCAGTCTGATAGTCAGGAAGACACATTGCACACACAATGTGTGTATAGTTGATGCCATGTTGATCAGTGCAAGGTGGCTGCAAGCCACAGTCACAGGTTCCCCTGTCTCATCCGCAGTTGCCAAAGATGGAGTACAATAATGAGGCCAAGGAAGAGAAGAAGCCTGGGTAGCTGCTTCAGTAGCTTCATTTAGTGCATTGTTGTTCTGGGAGTAATAAGGGGCATTGATGGTATTTATTAAGAGTTAATAAAGATTAAATTCTGTCACAAAATAGTTCTTGTGGAATTTGAGGGGTATGTTTAGAAAAGGAGGTCAAATGTAATTGCAGCCCTACAAACCCATTTGAAATTAATCATGACCCTGCACATAAATCAGCCATCACACTATTTGCACATACTGTCATAGTAACTATGCAGCCTACAGCAGCACTGCCCACAGATTTTTAACCAATATACATTCAACGCACATTGCTAGTGCCATTGGTAATATCCCCGGACTAGAGAAATCCCTGAAAATGTCCACTCCTTTTCTCCAGACTAAAATTTGGTGTTTCCCAATTTGTTTCTGCTCAGTGAATACCATATATACAGTGAGGGAAAAGTATACTGTATTTGACAACATATCATGAAGTATCTGTGCTGTTTCACTGTTAAGGAGTTTTCTAAGATGATGCTGAAAAGATTAAATGGTTAAAGCTCAGCAGAGGAGCTGATGATAGAGAAATGAAACAAAAGGGCCAGCAGCCGAGTCACTCTCCAGTGCCCCTTTGCAGATGACTCCGAGGCTCGCTATGTATTGGATCTGGGTTTATGAGCTAGCCATTTGTGCTAAGTATTTTATCTACATGGAGAATCATGAGATTATTCACATGGGAATTTATTCCAGCATAATTATAGCATTATAATTAGATCAATATAGTTCTACTAGTAAATTTCCTATCTACAAAGTGTTATCAAAATTACTAGAAGAAACAATCCAAATTCACCTTGATTTTTTTAGCCACATTTCTTCACCTGCATATTTGCATATAGAGAAAGAAAAAAAATATTCTCTATATAATGCAGAAGGTTTTTTATGTTATTTGGTATATAATTTTCTGTGTTAAAATTAATTGCTATAAAATTTCATACCAAGCATATGGTAGTACAATGTGACTCAGAACTCAGAGAATCAAAAGGCAATACAGTATGTTTTTTTTTTCTTTTAAACTCCCAAAAGACTCAATAAAACTCAATGAGCTAGGATTAAGGGGGAAAATGGCAAATTTCCAATTTGCACTAATTAAAACTAATCACAGCTGACAAGTAACTGTTCCTCTGTGGGGCTGATCAAATCTGAAAGCTCTAATTCCAGATTAAATCAAAGTACAAACAGTTCTGAAAGGCATCAGAGACAACATGCTCACCACTGGAATATTAAAATACAACATCAGCCATCTGACACAAATCAATTGATTTCTTAGCTGGCCTGTTCTTGTCGTGATGAAAAGCCCTGTTCATCTGAGTTCAATACCATTTTTCTTTGCCTGCACTCAGTAATTTGCTCCTTTCTCCACAGCCAGCAACCAACTGTGGAGGTGGAACAATGAACTCTTTCATGGCAAGAAAGAGAAGAAAATAACCCCCTTTTCACTGGAAATCTTTTGCTCTTGGTGTCTCTCTTTTCCTGAGACAATGACTGTCTATGCATTTTCAAAAAAGAAAAACTAAAGTGATTATTAAAGTTATAATCGTCAAAGAGGACACCCTTTTCATAGCAAATCTCTTATCTATATAATTTTGATGTTCAAAGAGCTAGATCCTTATCAATTATAAACTGGTATCAAGTGCTTGAGGATGTCTGCAGGCACTCACAGTTTGACATGATCTCCTTGTACACTATTAGGCCTCAGTGCTGCAAGGGACTGTATAGGAATGGGTCCTTATGCCCATGATCAGCAGCACTGATGTTGGTTGGGTTTCATTCAGACACAGGACTCTGTTGTGCTTGATTTTGAGTTTGAGTAAATGAAGTTAGTGTTATCCATGGCATAGCATTCAAGAGGCTGTTCCCTCTGGGTATGCAGTAGCCTTTGGGCTTTGATTTATGGTTCTGAGGCACTCCTTACTTCCATGCATACATGAAGAAAACTAAGGTAGCCCTGTTGCATGACATATTTTGCTTGGTGGATTAGCACAACGATCAAATGCGCTATCACGACACTGTGCAGGCATTGGGCTACCTCGCATCTGCTGTGCAGACACCTCAACACCTTGCATTTTCTTGGCTTGTCAGACCCACTCTAGCAATGTCATCATAATCATAAAACATCCCTAACCAATATAAGTATATGTTGGTAAAACTATAAAGCAGAGACCAAGCCAAATGCTGAGGTTACCAAAGCTGCTGGATCTCTCACTTTAGAATGCTACCCAAAAATCAGTGGAGCTCTTGGTGGGTAAAGGCGTTTTCCCACATGGAATAACTGGTGACACTGGGGCTTTCTTCTCTCTTTCAGTGGTACACCAAGAGGTCAAATAATGATTTCCATAAGGATTCCTGTTTTTTTTTTAAATGAAAGCCAACAGAATTTTATGGTTTTAATTATAAATTGTAGAGCTGAAATCTGTATTATTTATTTTTAAAATACGTTCTTATTGTTCCTCTGAGTCTTTTAAAATGCCTGCCTTTAATATCAGTGTTTTAGGCTGTCTCCAGGGCTTTGTTTAAATATTAATATATTTTCTCCTCCAATTTATTCTTTTCATTAGAAAAATGCTTTGTCATTTACTACATGGTCTAGTTATTCTGAGAAGTACAGCAGCTCCTGAAAAATGTGAGCATTTAGCTCCTTATACTCCTATAAGCTCCTATACTCCTATGCTCAAGACAGCATTTCTCAGGGAGCACTGAGAGGGAAGTGGGAAAAGGCTGAATGCAAATCCCATCAAACTAAAAAAACAGATGAATAGCTGTCATGAGAACAAAGGCCATATTAGCTCACAGAAAGAACTGAAACTAATCCAGTATTATGAGCCTGGAAACTTGATTCTTCTTGGAGCATCTTCACGTCTATATTCTCCCTCCCAAAGTGGAAAAGGGGAGGAAAGGAGAGAACATTATATGTCATATGGGAAGTAAGTTCTATAATCCGGTCTGCTTATATATCTTTGGTTTTGCTATTTATCACTTCAGGAAACATAAACCACTTGGGCTTCTATTGCTATCAGTTACTCTATTTAGCTCAATTAGATGAGAACACTGTCCTGATTCCTTATCTCTGTTTACAACATGTACAAAAGATGATCAGGAGAGCTGAACAAGATGACTTCTTCAGCTTAAAGGATGACTTCCATTAAGTTTTTGTACTGGATTTGCGTGGCAAGGTTTCGGTAGTGGGAAGGCTACTGGGGTGACTTCTGTGAGAAACTGCTAGAAGCTTCCCCTATGTCCAATAGAGCCAATGCCAGCTGGCTCCAAGACGGACTCACTGCTGGCCAAAGCTGAACCAGTCAGTACTGGTGGTAGCGCCTCTGTGATAACATATTTAAGAAGGGGAAATAAACTGCTGCACAACTGCAGCTGAAGAGAGGAGTGAGAATATGTGAGAGCAACAACTATGCAGACACAAAGGTCAGCGAAGAAGGAGGGGGAGGAGGTGCTCCAGGCACCGGAGCAGAGATTCCCCTACGGCCCGTGGTAAAGACCATGGTGAGGCAGGCTGTCCTCCTGCAGCCCATGGAGGTGAACGGTGGAGCAGATATCCACCTGCAGCCTGTGGAGGACCCCATTCCAGAGCAGGTGGATGCACCCCAAGGAAGCTGTGACCCCATGGGAAGCCTGTGCTGGAGGAGGCTCCTGGCAGGACCTGTGACCCCATGGAGAGAAGATCCCATGCTGGAGCAGGTTTGCTGGCAGGACTTGTGACCCCATGGAGAGAAGATCCCATGCTGGAGCAGGTTTGCTGGCAGGACTTGTGACCCCATGGGGGACCCATGCTGGAGCAGTCCATTCCTGAAGGAGTGTACCCCATGGAAAGGACCCATGCTGGAGCAGCTCTTGAAGAACTGTAGCCTCTGGAAAGGACCCATGCTGGAGCAGCTCTTGAAGAACTGTAGCCTCTGGAAAGGACCCATGCTGGAGCAGCTCTTGAAGAACTGTAGCCTCTGGAAAGGACCCATGTTGGAGAAGTTTGTGAAGGACTGCCTCCTGTGGGAGGGACCCCATGCTGGAGCAGGGGAAGAGAGTGAGGAGGAAGGAGGGGCAGAGATCATGTGTGATGAACTGACCACAACCCCCATTCCCCATCCCCCGAGCCACTCAAGGGGAGGAGGTAGAGAAATCATGAGTGAAGTTGAGCCTGGAAAGATGGGAGGGGTGGAGGGAGGATGTTTTAAGATTTGGTTTTATTTCTTGTTATCCTACTCTGATTTTGATTGGTAATAAATTAAATTAATTTCCCTGAGTTGAGTCTGTTTTGTCTGTGATGGTAATTGGTGAGTAATCACCCTGTCTATATCTTGACCCACAAGCCTTTCATCATCATTTTTCTCCCCCTGTCCAGCTGAGGAGAGGGAGTGATAGAGTGGCTTGGTGGGGACCTGGCGTCCCTCCAGGGTCAACCCACCAGATCAGAAAATTACATCCCCTCATTTTCTCCTTCCTCCACAACAAAAGAAAAGTCTGATGCTAGCAAAAAAGTTAATACTGCCAAGTCAAACATGGAAAGGTTCATAAACATCATCATCAGTGTAGCCTAGGCAAAATTTTGAGTAGAGAAAAATGTATGCAGCAATATAATTAAAGCCTGTAGTATAATGCATAACATCAAGGGGCCTGAAACAAGTCTGCCGCAGCAACTCTGAGTTTTGAGTACTAGATTTCACACCCTTAATATTTCTTTCTCAGAGGGTTTTAGCATGTGATATATATACACACACTATCAGCTTTGCTAGTACGATGTACACAAAGCATCATTTCTTTAAAAATCTGACTTCAAGACAAACCTGAAAACTTGGATTTTTATAATCATAGAATCATAGCATGGTTTGGGTTTTAAGGTACTTTTGAAGATGATGTAGTCCAAACCCCCTGCCATGAGCAGGGACATCTTTTACTAGATCAGGTTGCTCAAATCCCTGTCCAACCTGACCTTCAACACTTCCAGGGATGGGGCATCCTCAACTTCTCTGGGCAACCTGTTCCAGTGTCTCACCACCCTTCATCCCCCAGCCTGTATCCATGTTTGAGATTGCCCCGA
The DNA here is from genome assembly GCA_947846985.1 of Fratercula arctica. Lineage (NCBI taxonomy): Eukaryota > Metazoa > Chordata > Aves > Charadriiformes > Alcidae > Fratercula > Fratercula arctica. Next base: position 10,479,157 of record CANTUZ010000025.1, read on the forward strand.
CCCAGGTGCCGGACCTTGCACCTGACCTTGTTGAACTTCATGAGGTTCCCAAGGGCCCACTCCTCAAGCCTGTTGAGGTCCCTCGGGATGGCATCCCTTCCCTCCAGCGAATCAACTGCACTACTCAGCTTGGTGTCATCTGCAAACTTGCACTCAATGTCACTGTCTATGTAATTAATGAAGATATTAAATAGTATTGGTCCCATTATGGACCCTTGAGGGACACCAGTCATTACTGGTTTCCACTTGGACATTGAGCTGTTGACTATAACTCTTTGGATGCAGCTATCCAGCCAATTCCTTATCCATCTAACAGTCCATCCATCAAACCCATATCTCTCCAATTTAGCGGCCAGAATGTTGTTGGGGACGTTATTAAAGGCTTTACAGAAAACCAGGTAGGTGACATCCATAGCTCTTCCCTTGTCCACTCTAAATTATTTTTGCAATTAAAAAGGAAAGTAGAAACTTACATTTACTTGCAAAGCTTTGAATTCCGTGAAGTTTGCCTGTTCCTAAATTCAAGCAAAATATTGTGGTTATAGTTACCACAAAAAGGTATGCTGATTAGCATTTTTTTTTTTTTTTAATTCCATAAAAACAACCACAGAACCTTCATCCTAGAAAACATAGATCTTCACTCTGAATTCTTAAACTGAAAACCTAGTCTGGTTGCTTATCCTTGGGAGCTGGTGTTTCCAGTACTAAAACTTCTGCTGTAAGCTCTTTTTTTATTTAGCAAAATTCTACTGAGCTAATGAATGAAACAACTGTTGCTAAACACACCAGAAGCTCCTTGCAAATGTAGCAGTATCTTCTCTCCTTTCAGCAGAGGTGAGCATACACAAGGCTCAAAAACTCAGCAAAGGGAGTCTGCTAAACTAAACATGGGTGAATCTTTGTGACAAATACATTGAATAAAGAGTCACAGTCACATATACAGTTGCTTGGTTCCTACTACCACCAAATTTAGAGTGTAATATATTAAATAATATATTATATATTAAGTAATATAATATATATAATAATAATCCTTGTTTTCATCTGTGAGATTTTCCAGGCTAGTTATAGGTGAAACTCTTTCTACTATACAAAGATCCTACTAGTACATAATGATATAATATTTACCATTAAGTTATTCATACTGAATAGAGGAAAAAAAGAACCAGATGATGGCCTCGAGACTCATAAAAAGGAAACTGCAAAAATTGGTGAATCTTAAAAAAAAAAAGGTCATCCTTAAATATTTTGAAAGCTTCTAAAACAAGTGCAAGACCAAAGGTGAAAAGATCAGCATGCCTGAGTATTACTACAGCATTTTGTCACAAGTTTGGAAAAGCATATTGCAATGTCTGCTTGACTTCACACATACAACCTGACTTCTTCAAGAAAAGCTTTTAATCTCATGATCTTGATTTCTTACAGCATAACGTATCTTAAAAAAAACCACCAAAGCAGACTTTCAACAGATCAAATTGCAATCCTCTCTAATAAATCACAGAATCACAGAATCATTGAGGTTGGAAGAAATCTCTGGAGGTCATCTTGTTCAACCCCTCTGTAAGAGGAGGGTTGGACAAAAATCACTGAAAATCACTGTTCTTTGAGATTTAGCTTGGAAAGAAGTAGTCCAGTGAATCCAGAGAAGTTGATGTTTTTCAGTTGAAACTTTTCTGAATCTGTCCTCTACCCTGTCATAGTAAGAGAGGTGGAAATTACTGTCCAGGACTACTAGTAGATTAAATTTTAGTTTTACAATTAGACTTTGTGGTGGGTTAACCTTGTCTGTCTGCCAGGTGCCCACCAAGCTGCTCTCTCACTCCCCCTCCTCAGCAGGACAGGGGTAGAAAATAAGATGAAAAAGCTCATGGGTCGAGATAATGACAGAGATATCACTCAGCAATTACTGTCACGGGCAAAACAGACTCAACTTGGGGAAGATCCACAACAAAATCTTTGTCTCTAAAATGGAGAGACATGGATTTGACAGGTGGACCACTCGGCAGATAAGGAATTGGCTGGATGGTCGCACTCAAAGAGTTGCGGTCAACAGCTAGATGTCTGGGTGGAGATGAGTGGAGTACCTCAGGAGTCCGTATTGGGTCCAGTATTATTTAACATCTTTCCTGAGGACATTGACAGTGGGATTAAGTGCACCCTCAGCAAGTTTGCAGATGACACCAAGCTGAGTAGTTGTCGTGGTTTTGGCCAAATTAGCCAATGGCCGGCGACAGATGCTCCCCCCCAACCTCTTGTACATGGAGAGGAGGAGGAGAGATAAAGAGATTTATGAGTTTAGAAGAAACTGAACTACTTTAATGAAATATTAATAATAAAATAAAGACCCACCCATAGAGGTGGGACCCCTCTATGCTTTTCCATTTCCGACCCTCCAACAGGGCAAATAACAAAATTAGCTGACCTTGGTTGTTATAGCAATAAGTATAAGCAAGAGCCTCTCTGCATACCATTCCTTGGCACAAACTGTAAACATCGGTCTTATCACTCTGAGAACGAACAGTTTTCGGCACAATATGCTGTTAATTTCAGAGAGTTAGAAGAGGCCTAGCTAAGAAGTAAAATTACTGAACAGAAAGTATGTTCTGTTTTACCTCAAACCAGGACAAGATAGAGAAACAAAATCAAAACTAAAACCACCTTCCTCCCCCTCCCGCCTCCTTCCCGGCTCAACTTCACTCCCCACTCTTCTACTTCCTCCCCCCACTCCAAGTGGCACAGGGGGGATGGGGAATGGGGGTTGCGGTCAGTTCCTAATGCTTTGTCTTGGCCGCTCTTTCCTCATCTTCCCCTGTTCCAGTATCAGGTTCCTCCCATGGGATACAGTTCTTCATGAACTTCTCCAATGTGGGTCCTTCTCATGGGCTGCAGTCCTTCAAGAACATGGGTCCTCTCCATGGGGTACAGTCCTTCAGGAACAGACTGCTTCTGAGTGGATCCCCCATGGGGTCACAGGTCCTGTCAGAAAACCTGCTCCAGCGTGGGCCCCTCTCCACAGGCTGCAGCTTCCTTCAGGGAATATCCACCTGCTGCAGCTTCGAGTCTTCCATGGGCTGCAGGGTGGATATCTGCTCCACCGTGGCCCTCCATGGGCTGCAGGGTGGATATCTGCTCCACCGTGGTCCTCCATGGGCTGCAGGGGGACAACCTGCGTCACCATGGTATTCTCCACAGGCTGCAGGGGAATCTCTGCTCCAGTGCCTGGAGCACCTCCTCCCCCTCCTTCTTCGCTGACCTTGGTGTCTGCAGAGTTGCCTCTCCGACATTTTTCTCACTCTTCTCCCTCACAGCTGCTGCACCATGAGTTTTCCCCCTTCTTAAATATGTTATCACAGAGGCACTACCAACGTTGCTGATTGGCTCAGCTTTGGCCAGCAGCAGATCTGCTTTGGAGCCGGCTGAAACTGTCTCTGTCTGACATGGGGGCAGCCCCTGGTCTCTTCTCACAGAGGCCACTCCTGCAGCCCCAACTGCTACCAAAACCTTGCTACATAAACCTACTCAGTTTTGGTTTTGGTCACAAAATCTCTGCAAAGGGAAAATAATACACATTCAACTTTTTTTCTCAAACTGATAAAAGTTATCCAAATCTAAATGTTTTGAGAGCTCTGCTCTCAAGAGTTCTGTTCTATATCATATATCATGAAGCTCCATTTGAATATTTTATTGTAATAGTTGAAACCATTGTGTACCACCAAGTTTGAAGCTAGCCCAAACATTGGAGATGATATGGGGGTTATTCCAAACCCTTGTGTCCTGGTTTCAGCTGGGAAAGAGTTAATTTTCTTTCCGGTGTTTTAAGTTGTTGCTAAGTGATGTTTACGCTATTCAAGGACTTTTTTCAGCTTCCCATAGAAGCATAGACAGGACCATGGAATGGCCAATGAAACATTCCACATCATAGACATCATGCTCAGCATATAAATGGGAGTTAGCTGGGGGGCAGGAATCTGTGATCGCTGCTCGGGACAGTGCCAATTCACTGGGCGGTGAGAGTGACCCGTGTTGTTGTTGTTGTTGTTATTGTTGTTGCTGTTATTATTATTCTATTTTTTCCTTTTCTGTTATTGTTTCTATTAAACTGTCCTTATCTTAACCCATGAGGTTTTTTTCCTCCCTTTCCCCTCTTTTTCCCTCTTCACCCCACCCTTCCTGGTGGGGAGGGAAGCAGGGAGGAGGTGAGCGAGCAGCTGCGCAGTTATAGTTGTCAGCTGGGGTTAAACCATGACACCTTGTTACGGAGTGGTTGCTGTTCCATAGCACGTAGGACAGCAGCAGCCTTTTGCGGTAAGGGAAGTATCAGTAGCATAGGTTCAACTGATACGCAAGATAAGAAGTGAATGGTGCCTTGCCACCCTCCCAGCAGCCTTATGTGCCATTTGCCCTGGAAGTCCCTCGCTCTTCCAGTCATGTGGTCTGTTCTGATTAGCTGTCAGGACTAGCCACCCCCTACCAGTTTACCCAGAAGTACATCAGACCCAGAAAACCCTTCCCCTACGTACACAGCGCGCTGCCATTTTATAGAAGGGAGCTGCCATTTTGTTAAACGTCATAACCCACATGTTTTCATACTGCTCTGTGATTGGCTGACTGCCATTTCTTGACACTGTAATACCCACGTGTTCTCAGGAAGCCCTGTGATTGACTGGCAGGATCAGCCACCCCTTCCTGTTTACCCCAGAATGATGTCAGAGCAGAAAAAACCCTCTCACTAATTACGGAGGGCCGGCCAAGTTGTTTCAGCCAACATTTTGTGGCTGGTAGCCACCATTTTCGACAATTTCATGCTCCACATCTGTTTTCATACTGCCCTATAATTGGCTGACAGGACTAGCCTCCCCAACCAGTGTACCCAGAAGTACATCAGAATAGAAAGCCCCCTGTCATTACATACAGGGAGGCTCCCACTTTTGACAGTGTTATTTCCCACATGTTTTCATGCTGGATTGTGATTGGCTGACAGCTTTTTCTTGATACCGTCTTACCCATGTGTTCTCAGGCTGTCCTGTGATTGGCTGCCCGCTTCCTTTGGATCAGGAAGTGCTCAGATATAAAAATATACATATTTATATACAATATACTTGCACACAGAACTATATATATAAAGGGGTGTAAAAATATGTATAAATATATATTTTATTTATTTACAGATAGATACACTATTTTATATATATACTTCTATATGTATTTATATTTAAAAACATAGGTATAAAATGGATAAAACATTCTTTAATAAAAGCTAATGGAATGAATAATTAATGATGAAATGGGAATAGAAAGTAATTAAGCAAAAGTAAAAGGCAGGGTTGGGGTCCCCCACTTTACCAGGCTGCAGAACAAGCCCTAACATGTCTGGGGTGGGGGGGAACTTCAAGAAGGTGATGGGGCGCCAAAGGGGAGGGGGAAAGGCACAGACAAGTTGGAACATGCCGGATGGCTACAGACCCCTTCCAGGAGGCCCACCAAGGGGCCCCCTGCTCAAATGCTGTCACAGGCAAAGAAGAGACCAATCCTGTGAGCTGGACTGAGAGGTCCCTGCATCCAGGCGCAGCCCAACAGCATGGCCATGCAGGATTACTGGGGCAGACTTTGGGCTTTGCACGGTGCTGCAAGATACAAGCAGCACTGTCTGCAAAAATGGAAAACCAGAACCAGATGCCGACGTGTGTGTGGAAAATAAGAAAAAGACCATAAGGGGTTCCCAAAAAAGACCATGCAAACCAGAAAAAACGGCCAATGGGCCTGTGAAACTCAAGCTGGATTTTGAGGTAAGTGCGTGCCACATAGAGAGGGTGGGTGGTTGTGGGGAGCGCCCTTTGCCCATGGTTGTGGTGGATCTTGCAGCTGCCCGTAAGACCATTATGGGGTGCAGGCTGATGCTATATGTGTTTCCTGATCCTTAGGGCAATGATCAAAAGAAGAGGCAGGAGACTGAGCATGCAATCAAGAAAGTCCTGTTTGTTAGACAATGAATAGTGCAAAAGCAGCAAGATCCAGGCTTTGGGACACAGATCACAGCCCTATGCTCTTAGAGATCACAGCTACCACAGAAAGAGCAAGCAGATAAGTAGGAGCAATGGGGTGTTGCAGAGCTGAAAGACCATGATCATTTTCAGGCACAAAGAAGTAGCAGGCCAGATGGTGGTGATAAAAAGACTGGTGGGTCTGTTAGTTTTGAGGCCTTGGCTTACAGGCTAGCAAACCAGAAAAAGCTGTTAAAACAATGTCTGCTAATTAGGAAGGCTAAACAAATTTTGTATTGCTGCAAATGTCTTGTTGGCAAGGGGTTACGGGGACCACAAGGGCCCTTAAATGCAAACTGTTTTTCTGAACGTGGTGGGCCAGTGAATATGTCTCCCACTAGGATAGAAGATGACACCCTGGAAGGGGCTTCCTGGTTACTACATCCCCCTGCAGAGCAACAGGCTGTCAAACACAATGAGGATGTTTCCCAGGGGGACCACCTGCTGTATTCCCAATGCCTGAGAGGGCATTGGAAAGACCAGCTTTACCCCCCCCCCCCAAATGTAGCAGAGGAGGTAGAGGAGGCAGCAGACTGCCCCGTGGCTTCCATGGAGCATGTTCAGCAGTGGGACTGGTCAATCCAGAGATTCAGAGCTAGGTGGTATGTAGAAGAATACAGATTTGTTAATTTAGATCAGGTACCACTACATGAAGCTTATGAGACATTTCTTTGGGGTGTAGAGCAAATATCTGACCATTTACGTCAGCTGTTTGAACCTGGTGATTAGGCTCAGCTCCATCTTGAAGCTGCCAGGATGCATGATTCTCTATATTCTCCTGCCATTAATTTAATCAATATGAATGCCGTGAAATGTTTAGGCTGGGTCGGTACTGTCCTGCAAAGTAAGAGAGCTGTGTTTTGATCAGACCAGCTATCATTATTGTAAAAGCCGTTGGGGGTGGGCTATGCAGAACCCTGCAGCTTATATCCCCCGTTCCAAAACTATAGACAAAAAGCATCACTATTTAATTGATCTAAATAACAGCAACAATAATCTCTGTTTCGCTGGGAGTCTCACAGCACATACAGCAGTGAAGGATCTGACAGATGCGGAACTGTTAAGCAGAGCAAAAGAGCTACATGACAAACTGGGGTGGTCTGTGCACAAGAAGGTCATGCTGAGTGACAGCCCCTTATTTGAGGATCTGCTACATGTTAATATATGCATCATTGTCCTGGTTCCGGCAGGGACAGGGTTAAGTATTCCATGCCATGTGAGCCACGCCCACCCTGAGATTAAAAGGAGGGAGGGGGCGAGCAGTCGGGTTCGGAGCGGGCTGGCGCGTCCCGGGGCCGGACCGGCGGGGAGCGGCGGTTCCGTATTCGCGTCTGTATATTTCTCTGTCGGTGTTATTGTTGTTGTTTTCTTGTTCCCTTTGCTGTTCTGTTAAACTGCCTTTGTCTCAACCCAAGAGTTTTGCCTTTTTCTTTTGATCCTTCCCGTACCGGGAAGCGCTGGGCGAGCGACACGTGGTTCTTTGTTGCCGTCTGAGGCCAAACCACAACAGTCCTTTTTGGCGCCCAACGTGGGGCTCGAAGGGTTGAGACAACGACAGAATCTAACTAGAGCTTGAAAAAACGAATTTGTTAGGTAAATAGTCACGGTCACTATGTTGCTTAGTTTGTTCTCATGGCTGTGTTATGTAAACTCCTATGTGTTTTATGCACTCCCTGTGATGATATTTGTTACTTCTGGGAGGGGATGAGGATTATCATTTTGCTGTCCTGTGCAATATCGGCTTATGATATGATAACATCACTTGTTAGACGGTTATTTTGGGGCATTTATGTGATATTGCTCTCCTGTCCGTACATTGGGCACCACCTCTCAGAATTCATTAATAATTACACCCAGTCTATGGGGGAAACAGGGGGGGACACTTTCCCCAGCTCTTTTGCCTCCCTTTTCTCCTTTGAGTCAGGTATGACAGCTTTTGAGAACTTTGAATATCCTTGGGATGCTCAAACCAGCATGTTCCTAGTGTTATGTTTGCTGAATATGTTCCAGGTCTCGTTTAGGGTTAAACAACTATTTAAGACTACCACCCAGAGATCTGCTCCAAGGCTGGACAGTCAGGGGTGGCATGGCAGGTGGGAGAACATGGGCAGGTACTTAGAGAACTTCTCACCTCCAATGGTCTGGGACTTCACCCCTGAACAATTACAGGACCCTGATAGAATAGTAGAATATCTGAAGGGAAAGTGCTGTGGCTATTCTAGAGAGGCACAACTCACCGCACTGTGCTGGGCCCTGGCTAGTGTCTACCAGGCACTGCTCAGTGCTATGCAGCACCCTCAGAAGAAAGAGACAGAGACCAGACCAGCAGGCGCTGTGGCCCCTGCGGCAGGCGCTGCGGTTGCTGTGGCCCCTGTGGCAGGTGCTGCTGCGACGGGCACTGCGGCTACTGCGACCCCTGCGACGGGCACTGCGGCTACTGCGACCCCTGCGACGGGCACTGCAACCCCTGCGACAGGCACTGCGGCTACTGTGACCCCTGCGACAGGCACTGCGGCTACTGTGACCCCTGCGACAGGCACTGCGGCTACTGCAACCCCGGTGACAGACACTGCAGCTACTCCAGCCCCGGTGACAGACACTGCTGCTGAACCAGGGAACCAACCCGTGCCAGTATCCGTTGCCCCCATACAGAAGAAGAAGTATACAAAGAAATCAGTTCGCATAGTAAGAGATGACGATGAACCAGGGCCATCACAAGGACAGGAGGAAGAGGCAGAACCAGAGATAATTACCCAATCCCTATCCCTGAGTGAGCTGCGGGATATGCGAAAAGATTTTAGCTGACTTTCAGGCGAGCACATTGTCACCTGGCTGCTTCGGTGTTGGGATAATGGGGCCAGTAGCCTGGAATTAGAGGGTAGGGAAGCCAGGCAGTTGGGATCCCTGTCTAGGGAAGGCGGCATTGACAAAGCAATTGGAAAAAAGACCCAAGCCCTCAGCCTCTGGAAGCGACTCCTGTCAGGCGTGAGGGAGAGGTACCCCTTCAGTGAAGATGTTGTATGTCAACCAAGCAAATGGACCACCATGGAAAGAGGTATCCAGTACCTGAGAGAATTAGCCGTGCGGGAGATGATTTATTATGACTTGGACAACATAGACTTGCCCACAGACCCTGATGAGGTGCACTGCACAAGGCCCATGTGGCGGAAGTTTGTACGGAGCGCACCATCGTCATATGCCAACTCACTGGCAGTAATGGAATGGAAAGGTGAAGAAGGACCAACGGTGGATGAGGTGGCTGGCCGGCTCCGGCGATATGAAGAAAGCCTCTCTTCCCCCCTTGTCTCAGCTGTGGAGAAACTGTCCCGGAAGGTTCAGCAACTTGAAGAGAATATGTCCTACTCCCCACCTGTACGGGCCAGCATCTCAGCTATTAGAAGCAGACATTTCCCCACTCAAGAGAGAGAGTACAAAGGGTACACACCACGAGGCACCCTGTGGTTCTACCTGCGAGACCATGGAGAGGACATGAGGAAGTGGGATGGACAACCTACTTGGATCCTGCGGGCACGGGTACAGGAGTTGCAAGGAAGGACAACCACAAAAGGAGATCCCTCCAGGAAAAGTGCCGCCCCAGTTTCCAGTGGGCAGTTCCCCAGACAGACCATAAGGCCTGATCTTGCTTCTGATCCTCTTGAAGGAACCTCCAAGTCATTTCTGCAAGAAGTGAGTACCGGATACCATGACCAGTATTAGAGGGGCCCTGCCTCCAGCCAGGTGGAGGAAAGGGACAACCGGGTTTATTGGACAGTGTGGATTCGATGGCCTGGCACATCAGACCCACAGGAGTATAAGGCTCTAGTGGACACAGGAGCACAGTGTACTCTGATACCATCAAGCTATAGAGGGGCAGAACCCATTTGTATTTCTGGGGTCACAGGGGGATCCCAAGAGATGACTGTACTGGAGGCTGAAGTGAGCCTAACTGGGAATGAGTGGCAAAAGCATCCCATTGTGACTGGCCCAGATGCTCCATGCATCCTTGGTATAGATTACCTCAGGAGAGGGTATTTTAAGGACCCAAAGGGGTATCGATGGGCCTTTGGCATAGCTGCCTTGGAGGCGGAGGAAGTTAGACAGTTGTCCACCTTGCCTGGTCTCTCGGAGGATTCTTCTGTTGTGGGGTTGTTGAGGGTCGAAGAACAGCAGGTGCCGATTGCTACCACAACGGTGCATCGGCGGCAATATCGCACTAACCGAGACTCTCTGATTCCCATCCATAAGCTGATTCGTCAACTAGAGGTTCAAGGAGTGATCAGTAAGACTCGCTCGCCTTTTAACAGTCCTATATGGCCGGTGCGAAAATCCAATGGAGAGTGGAGGCTAACTGTAGACTATCGTGGCCTGAATGAAGTCACGCCACCACTGAGCGCTGCTGTGCCGGATATGCTAGAACTCCAGTATGAACTGGAGTCTAAGGCAGCCAAGTGGTATGCCACGATTGATATAGCGAATGCATTTTTCTCAATCCCTTTGGCAGCAGAGTGCAGGCCACAGTTTGCTTTCACTTGGAGGGGCATCCAGTACACCTGGAATCGACTGCCCCAGGGGTGGAAACACAGCCCCACCATTTGCCATGGACTGATCCAGACTGCACTGGAACAGGGTGAAGCTCCAGAACATCTGCAGTACATTGATGACATCATTGTATGGGGAAACACAGCCGAAGAAGTTTTTGAGAAAGGGGATAAAATAGTCCGAATCCTTCTGAAAGCTGGTTTTGCCATAAAGCGAAGTAAGGTCAAGGGACCTGCACAGGAGATCCAGTTCTTAGGAATAAAATGGCAAGATGGACGCCGCCAGATCCCAATGGATGTGATCAACAAAAATAGCAGCTATGTCTCCACCAACTAGCAAAAAGGAAACACAAGCTTTCTTAGGCATTGTGGGTTTTTGGAGGATGCATATCCCAGATTACAGTCTGATTGTAAGCCCTCTGTATCAAGTAACCCGGAAGAAGAACGATTTTAAATGGGGTCCTGAGCAACGACAAGCTTTTGAACAAATCAAACAGGAAATAGTCCATGCAGTGGCCCTGGGGCCAGTCCGGGCAGGACAAGATGTTAAAAACGTGCTCTACACCGCAGCCGGGGAGAATGGCCCTACCTGGAGCCTCTGGCAGAAGGCACCAGGGGAGACCCGAGGTCGACCCCTAGGGTTTTGGAGTCGGGGATACAGAGGATCCGAAGCGCGCTACACTCCAACAGAAAAGGAGATCTTGGCAGCATATGAAGGGGTTCGAGCTGCTTCGGAGGTGGTTGGTACAGAAGCACAGCTCCTCTTAGCACCTCGACTGCCGGTGCTGGGTTGGATGTTCAAAGAAAGGGTCCCCACCACACATCATGCAACTGATGCTACATGGAGTAAGTGGATTGCACTGATCACACAGCGAACTCGAATGGGAAACCCCAGTCGCCCAGGAATTCTGGAAGTGATCATGGACTGGCCAGAAGGCAAGGATTTTGGAATGTCACCAGAGGAGGAGGTGACGCGTGCGGAAGAGGCCCCACCATATAATAAACTGCCAGAAAATGAGAAGCAATATGCCCTGTTCACTGATGGGTCCTGCCGGATTGTGGGAAAGCATCGAAAGTGGAAGGCTGCTGTGTGGAGTCCTACACGACAAGTTGCAGAAGCCAGTGAAGGACAAGGTGAATCGAGCCAGTTTGCAGAGGTGAAAGCCATTCAGCTGGCTTTGGACATCGCCGAGCGAGAAAGATGGCCAGTACTTTATCTCTACACCGACTCATGGATGGTGGCAAATGCTCTGTGGGGATGGTTACAGCAGTGGAAGCAGGGCAACTGGCAGCGCAGAGGCAAACCCATCTGGGCTGCTGAACTATGGCAAGATATTGCTGCCCGGATAGAGAATCTGGTTGTGAAAGTACGCCACGTAGATGCCCACGTACCGAAGAATCGGGCCACGGAGGAACATCAGAACAACCAGCAGGTGGATCGGGCTGCCAGGATTGAAGTGGCTCAAGTGGATCTGGATTGGCAACGTAAGGGTGAACTATTCATAGCTCGGTGGGCCCATGAGACCTCAGGCCACCAAGGAAGAGATGCGACATATAGATGGGCTCGTGACCGAGGGGTGGACTTGACCATGGACACTATTGCACAGGTCATCCATGAATGTGAGACATGCGCTGCAATCAAACAAGCCAAGCGTTTGAAGCCTCTTTGGTATGGAGGACGATGGTTGAAATATAAATATGGGGAGGCCTGGCAGATTGATTATATCACACTGCCACGAACCCGTCAAGGCAAGCGCTATGTGCTCACAATGGTGGAAGCAACCACTGGATGGCTGGAAACATACCCTGTGCCCCATGCCACTGCCTGGAATACTATCCTGGGCCTTGAAAAGCAAGTCCTGTGGCGACATGGTACCCCAGAGAGAATTGAGTCGGACAATGGGACTCATTTCCGAAACAGCCTCATAGACACCTGGGCCAAAGAGCATGGTATTGAGTGGGTATATCACATCCCCTATCATGCACCAGCCTCTGGGAAGATAGAACGATACAATGGACTGTTAAAAACTACACTGAGAGCAATGGGTGGTGGAACCTTAAAACATTGGGATGCACATTTAGCAAAGGCTACCTGGCTAGTTAATACCAGGGGATCTACCAATCGGGCTGGCCCTGCCCAGTCAAAACTTCCACGTACTGTAGAAGGGGATAAGGTCCCCGTAGTGCACATGAAGAATATGTTGGGGAAGACAGTCTGGGTTAGTCCTGCCTCAGGCAGAGGCAAACCCATCCGTGGGATTGCTTTTGCCCAAGGACCTGGGTGCACTTGGTGGGTAATGCGGCAGGATGGGGAAGTCCGATGTGTACCTCATGGGGACTTGATTTTGGGGGAGAATAGCCAATGAATCAAATTGTGTGCAACACTGTCACTGTATGTCCTCGTTACTATAATTGCTGTTGGCTGTACTGCAGTAAGAATCACCCAAATTAAGGACAAATGGACTTTGATGAAGAATTGAGTAAAGCAAAGTGGTGATGGGATCAGAGCTGACGCCCAGCAACTTCCTCAAGATCTGCATCTTCGGCCCATGGACTGTGTGCATGAGCTACGCCGGGTATACAGTCACATGTTCTGAAAACTGTAAGATCTGGGCGTGGCAAAATGGTATGGAATAAGGGGTGGATAATGTCCTGGTTCCGCCAGGGACAGGGTTAAGTATTCCATGCCATGTGAGCCACGCCCACCCTGAGATTAAAAGGAGGGAGGGGGCGAGCAGTCGGGTTCGGAGCGGGCTGGCGCGTCCCGGGGCCGGACCGGCGGGGACCGGCGGGGAGCGGCGGTTCCGTATTCGCGTCTGTATATTTCTCTGTCGGCGTTATTGTTGTTGTTTTCTTGTTCCCTTTGCTGTTCTGTTAAACTGCCTTTGTCTCAACCCAAGAGTTTTGCCTTTTTCTTTTGATCCTTCCCTATCTGAGGGGAAAAAGGCTTGGGGGATCTTTAAGCCAAACAACAGTCTTAGATACCCCAAGACCCGTTTCTTCCATTTACGTGATGAACATTATTATGGGGTTAAGGATGTGAGGAAGGTATTTGTGGCAAGAAACTTTTGTGAGCTTTGTATTTGTATTGTATAACCATGGCCATAGCTGTAAATATTATTGCCGGCTCTGCTTGTCTCACGACTGTGCTGTTAACTTGGGGACAAGGATAAGGTGCCCCATCTGAAGGCTGTTGTGCAGGTCTGGGGAATGCTTACAGAGGCACAAGGCACAAGGCCCAGGCTATTAAAAGAACAAATTAATTGTTTGGCTGAGAAATGTAAGGGCTATGTAAAAAAACCATCACGGATGTAAAGGCTAGAAGTGAGGAATGTGCTATAAAAAGGTCTGTAATGTAAGCCAGCTCCCATGTTTCATGCCCATGATCAAAAATGCAGAAGCAGGGCAGGGCTCTATTATCTATGACATGGAATGTATGCAGAAAACCAGGACACATATCCAGAACTGCATTTTTGCCATGGAGTTAGCTCCAGATGCCCCTTGGGATGAAGAAGAAAGGGAAGGAAGGAAATTTGAAGAACAGGATTTTAAAGGGACACGTCTCATGAACTTTATTCAGCTGTTTACAGACACAAAGTTTTGGGGCTACACTTTCCTAGCTCATAATGCTAAAGACTATGATGGCTACTTTGTTAGTCACCTTCTGAAGGAAAAAATGGATGTGCAATTAATCACCCAAGGTGGTAAACTCATAGAATCACAGAATGGTTGAGGTTGGAAGGGACCTCTGGAGGTCATCTTGTCCAACTACCCTGCTCAAGCAAGGTCACCTAGAGCCGGTAGCCCAGGACTATATCCAGATGACTTTTGAATATCTCCAAGGTGGGAGACTCTACAACCTCTCTAGGCAATCTATTCCAGTGCTCAGTCACCCTCACAGTAATAAAGTGTTTCCTGATGTTCACATGGAACCTCCTGTGTTTCCATTTGTGCCCATTACCTCGTCCTGTCACTAGACACCAATGAAAAGAGCCTGGCTCAGTCTTCTTTACACCCTCCCTTCAGGTATTTATACACATTAATAAGATCCCCCCTGAGTCTTCTCTTCTCTAGGCTAAACAGTCCCAGCTCGCTTAGCTTTTCCTCATGTGAGAGATGTTCCAGTACCTTAATCATCTTAGTGGCCCTTCACTGGACTCTCCCCAGTATGTCCATATCTCTCTTGTACTGAGGAGCCCAGAACTGGACACAGGAGTCCAGGTGTGGCCTCACAAGTGCTCAGTAGAGGGGAAGGATCACCTCCCTCAAACTGCTTACAACAATCTTCCTAATGCAGCCCAGGATACCATTAGCTTTCTTTGCTGCAAGGGCACATTGCTGGCTCATGTTCAACCTGGTGCCCACCAGGACCCCCAGGTCCTTTTCTGCCAAGCTGCTTTCCAGCCAGATGGCCCCCAGCATATATTGGTGCGTGGGGTTGTTCCTCCCCAGGTGCAGGACTTGGCACTTCCCCTTGTTGAACTTCATCAGGTTCCTGTCAGCCCATTTCCCCAGCCTGCCAAGGTCCCTCTGGATGGCAGCATGACCCTCTGGTGTATCAGCCACTCCTCCCAGTTTTGGGTCATCAGCCCCGGCATCCAGATCATTAATGAAGATGTTGAACAGGACTGGACCCAGTATTGACCCCCCAGGGTACATTGCTAGTTATTGGCCTCCAACTAGACTTCGTGTCACCGACCACCACCCTGTGGGCTGGGCCATTCAGCCAGTTTTCAAACCACCTCACTGTGGCCTCTTCAGGGATCTGCTTGGTAGAGTCCCAAGGGATAAGGCCCTGGAGGGAAGAGGGGCCCAAGCAAGCTGGTTAATATTCAAGCATCACCTCCTCCAAGCTCAAGAGCGATCCATCCCAATGAGCAGGAAGTCAGGCAAAAATGCCAGGTGTCCTGCATGGATGGACAAGGAGCTCCTGGCTGTGCTGGTTTTGTCTGGGATAGAATTAATTTTCTTCATAGTAGCTTGTATGGGGATATGTTTTGGATATGTGATCAAAACAGTGTTGATTACACAGGGATGTTTTAGTTATTGCTGAACGGTGCTTACGTGGCATCAAGGCCTTTTCTGCTTCTCAGACTGCCCTGTCAGTGAGTAGACTGGGGGGGCACGAGAAGTTGGGAGGGGACACAGCTGGGACAGCTGACCCCAACTGACCAAAGGGATATTCCATATCATATGACATCATGCTCAGCAATAAAAAGCTGGGGGAAGAAGAAGGAAGGGGGAAACGTTTGGAGTTTGTCTTCCCAAGTAACCTTTATGCGGGATGAAGCCCTGCTTTCCTGGGGATGGCTGAACACCTGCCTGCTGATGGGAAGTAGTTAATGAATTCCTTGTTTTACTTTGCTTGCATGCACGTGGCTTTTGCTTTACCTATTAAACTGTCTTTATCTCAACCCACAAGTTTCTTACTCACTTTTACCCTTCCGATTCTCTCCCCCATCCCACTGTGGGGGGAGTGAGCAAGCGGCTGTGTGGTGCTTAGTTGTCAGCTGGGGTTAAACCACAACACTGGCCAAACTCAAACACAAAAAGGAAGCATACAGAGGGTGGAAGCAAGGGCAAGTAACCTGGGAGGAATACAGAGGCACCGTCTGAGCATGCAGGGATGGGGTTAGGAAAGCCAAAACCCAAATGGCTATCTCTCTGAGAGACCAGACAAGCTAGATAGCTATTTAATCTTCTCTATATCAAAAGCCCACCGGCACCCTTATGGGTCCTTGAAGTACCCTCTCATGAGGTAGTCTATGCCAAGGATACAAGGGGCCTCTGGGCCAGTCAAATTTGCCACTCATTCACAGTTAGACTTACCTCAGCCTCCAACACAGACAACTGTTGGGATCCTCCTGTCACTCCAGAAATACAGATGGATTCTGCCCCTTTGTAATCTGATGGCATTAGAGTGCACTGTGCATGGGTGTCCACCAGAGCTTTATACTCCCGTGGGGCTGATGTGCCAGGCCATCGAACCCACACAGTCCGGTAAACCCGTTTATCCCTTCCCTCCAGCGGGGCCCCTTTATTCCTGGTCAGAGTGTTTATTACTTGATTGTCATAACTGCATACGAGAAGTCCCTTCATTAGGGTCAGAAGCAAGATCAGCCCTTCTACTCTGTCTGGGGAATTGCCCCATAGAAAATGGAGCAGAAACTGGGAATAGGGAGGTTTCTGACTTGTTTATGATTTCAGTCCCTTCCCCCTCCTGTTCTTGTGACTGCTCTGCTGCAGAACAGGCTGCCTCTTCTGATTCTCCCTCCTGCTCCCTCTTAGGAGAAGCTTCTTCCTCCTTTACTAAACGAGTTGACCTCTGCTTCCATTGTTACTTCTTGACTATAGGGACGACTGATATAGTCGAGGGTTGGGTCTCTGCTTTAGCCATAGCGTCTGTTGGTATGTTTTCAGATCCTGAGACCCTCTCTTCTCCTTGAGGGTGCTGAATAGTGCTCAGTAGGCATAGGCCAGGCCCCAGCACAGTGTGATAAGTTGTGTCTCTTTGGAATAGCCAGGGTCAGGGCATCCTTTTTTTCAAACATTCTATCACTTTATCAGGGTCCCGCACTTGTTTGGGGGTGAAGTCCCACACCATCGGAGGTGACAACCATTCTCAGTACCTGCTCATATTGTCCCACACCTTGCCACCCATAACCACACTGCCTCGGGGCCTGGGTGATATTCCCAAATAGTTTGTTAGCCTTAGAAAAAGATGAAACAATATTCTTGAGAAGTACCGATAGGAATATTTTGGTTACCCAAGGATGTTCAAGATACTGAAGAGTTATTGTAACAAGGCAGAAAATATCTACCCCACAGGAGAAGAAGGGGAAGGTGCCATTCTTTGTTTCCTCTACAAATTGGCTCTCAGAGGAGAAAAGGGAAAAAGTGCAATTGTTAATTGTCTCCATGAGATGGTTCCCAAAGTACAGGGATGGCAAGCAATGCAAGGTCCAAATACCAGATTAGGCTCAAGGCCAGTGCTCTTATCATAGTTCTCCCAGGCAAAACAAAACCAAGTGCTACACAGCACAGCAAACTGCAAAAGCCAAAACCAGCCTTTAACAAGCTTTCAAACTTGATGTACAGCAGAAGAGGGAGCATGGTATAGATCAGATAAGGGAACAAATAAACCAATGTTGAGAACAAATAAGTCAATGTCGCAATCAGCAACAGTTAAACTAGTATAAAAATTATAAGTTCCCTCTAATATGCTCTGGTCAAATCTGTTGTTATCTCAAACCCTTCGAGCCCCACATTGGGTGCCAAAAAGGACTGTTGTGGTTTAACCCTGGTAGGACAGCTAAGTACCACACAGGCACTCGCTCGCTCCCCCCTCCCAGTGGGATGGGGGAGAGAATCGGAAGGGTAAAAGTGAGAAAGAAACTTGTGGGTTGAGATAAAGACAGTTTAATAAGTAAAAAAACCAAAACCCCCAAGACTAAGAAAAAAAGTGATGCAAAAAAAAACCCCAATGAATTGCTCACCACCAGCCAACCGATGCCCAGACAGTCCCCAAGCAACGGCATCCCTGGCAACCCCCTTCCCCCCACCCCATTTTTATTGATGAACATGATGTCATATGGTATGGAATATCCCTTTGGGGTCAGCTGTCCCAGTTGTATCCCCTCCCAACTTCTTCTGCACCCCCAACCTACTTGCTGGAGGGGCAGCATGAGAAGCAGAAAAGGCCTTGACGCTGTGTAAGCGCTGCTCAGCAATAACTAAAACATCCCTGTGTAATCAACACTGTTTTGATCACATATCCAAAACATATCCCCATACAAGCTACTATGAAGAAAATTAACTCTATCCCAGACAAAACCAGTAGAGGAAAGAAGGAAAGGTGGAAGGAAGGAAGGAAAGGTGGAAGGAGTAAAAACAGAAGGAAGGAAGGAACTCCTGTGAACCCTGTTAGAAACTTGAGTGTGTCTGCTGCTGCCAGGTAAGGACAAGTTAAGGGGAGCCACAGTGGTATGGGCCTGAGGAAACTCTAGCAGCTTCTAACACACATTGTCTGCTGCCCTTGACCCAGGGTATCCATACAATTAATTACAGCTGCCCCCTTATAGCTTCTTCTATGGACATGCCTATATAAAAGCCCAGCGTAGAGCACCACTCTCAGACTGCTGCTCCCAGATGCAGAAGTTTGATCCGGCAATGAACATGAGCCGGCAACGTGTGCTTGCAGCCCAGAAAGCCCAGAGCTCAGAACGTGAGCCGGCAATGTGCACTTGCAGCCCAGAAAGTCAACCGCATCAGTTCCCACTGACTGGAAAAGGGGAAACATAACCCCATTTTCAAAAAGGGAAAAAAGGAAGACCCGGGGAACTACAAGCCGGTCAGTCTCACCTCTGTGCCCAGCAAGATCATGGAGCAGATCCTCCTGGAATCTCTGCTAAGGCACATGGAAAATAAGGAGGTGATTGGTGACAGCCAACATGGCTTCACCAAGGGCAATTCGTGCCTGACAAATTTGGTGGCCTTCTAAGATGTTGCCACAGCATTGGTAGATAAGGGGAGAGCAACCGATGTCATCTACCTGGACTTGTGCTAAGCGTTTGCCACTGTCCCGCATGACATCCTGGTATCTAAATTGGAGAGTCATGGATTTGACCACTCGGTGGATAAGGAACTGGCTGGATGGCCGCACTCAAAGGGTTGTTGTCAACAGCTTGATGTCCAAGTGGCAACCAGTGGTGAGTAGTGTTCCTCAGGGGTCAGTACTGGGACCGGTGCTGTTTAACATCTTTCCTGGCAACATGGACAGTGGGACTGACTGCACCCTTAGCAAGTTTGCCGATGACGCCAAGCTGTGTGGCGCGGTCGAATCGCTGGAGGGAAGGGATGCCGTCCAGAGGGACCTGGATAGGCTTGAGAGGCGGGCCTGTGTGAACCTCAGGAAGTTCAACCAGGCCAAGTGCAAGGTCCTGCACCTGGGTCATGGCAAACCTAAGCACAAATACAGACTGGGCGGAGAATGGATTGAGAGCAGCCCTGAGAAGAAGGACTTGGGTCTTGGTGTGTTGGGGTGTTGGTGGACGAGAAGCTCAACATGAGCCGGCAATGTCCACTTGCAGCCCAGAAAGCCAACCGCATCCTGGGCTGCATCAAAAGAAGCGTGGCCAGCAGGTCCAGGGAGGCGATTCTACCCCTCTACTCTACTCTCGTGAGACCCCACCTGGAATACTGTGTCCAGCTCTGGAGTCCTCAGCACAGGACCTGTTGGAATGGGTCCAGAGGAGGGCCACAGAAATGATCAGAGGGCTGGAGCATCTCTCCTATGAAGACAAACTGAGAGAGTTGGGGCTGTTCAGCCTGGAGAAGAGAAGGCTCCGGGGAGACCTTATAGCAGCCTTCCAGTACCTAAAGGGGGCCTAGAGGAAAGATGGGGAGGGACACTTTATAAGGGAGTGGGGCGATAGGACGAGGGGTAATGGTTTTACACTGAAAGAGGGTAGATTTAGATTCGATATTAGGAAGAAATTCTTTACTGTGAGGGTGGTGAGGCGCTGGCCCAGGTTGACCAGGGAAGCTGTGGATGCCCCTTCCCTGGAAGTGTTCAAGACCAGGCTGGATGGGGCTTTGAGCAACCTGGTCTAGCGGAACGTGTCCCTGCCCATGGCAGGGGGATCGCAATCACAGGCCTTGGTTCTCATGGGGGACTTCAATCACCCTGATATCTGCTGGGAAGGCTACACAGCCAGGCATATACAGTCCAGGAGGTTCCTCCAGTGTATTGATGATAACTTTTTGACTCAGGTGGTGCAGGAGCCAACAAGGAGAGGAGCACTACTGGACCCAATACTGACAAACACAGAGGGACTGGTGGAGGACATTAAGGTTGGGGACAGCCTTGGCTGTAGTGATCACGAGAAGATAGAGTTCAGGATCATGGATAGTATGCACAAAACAACAAGTAGGATTGCAACCTTGGACTTCAGGAGGGCTAACTTTGACCTCCTCAAGAAACTGCTTGGAGAGATCCTGTGGGCTAGGGCTCTGGAAGGCAGGGGGGCTCAAGAGAGCTGGTCGGTATTCAAAGACCACTTTCTCCAAGCTCAGGATCGGTGCATCCCTAAGAGCAAGAAATCGGGCAAGGGACACAGGAGACCTGCATGGTTGAGCAGGGAGCTTCTGAAAAAGCTCAAGAGGAAGAAGGAAGTTTACAGCACGTGGAAGAAGGGACTGACCACTTGGGAAGATTACAAGAATGCCGTCAGAGTGTGCAGGGATGAAACGAGGAAAGCCAAGGCCTCCTTGGAATTAAACCTGGCAAGGGATGTCAAGCTCAACAGGAAGGGTTTCTTCAAGTATATCGGAGGCAAAAGGAAAACTAGAGAAAATGTGGGCCCGCTGTTGAATGAGACAGGAGCCATGGTGACGGAGGATGCAGAGAAGGCGGAGTTACTGAATGCCGCCTTTGCTTCGGTCTTTACTGCTCGGGCCAGCCCTCAGGCATCCCAGACTTTGGAGGTAACAGGGAAAGTCTGGATGAAGGAAGACTTCCCCTTGGTTGAGGAGGATCAAGTGAGAGATCCATTAAGTCAACTGGATATCCACAAGTCCATGGGCCCCAATGGGATGCACCCGAGAGTGCTGAGGGAGCTGGCGGAAGTCATTGCTGGGCCGCTCTCCATCATCTTTGAAAGGTCAAAGAGAACAGGTGAGGTGTGAAAGCCAATGTCACTCCAGTCTTCAAAAAGGGCAAGAAGGAAGACCCAGGGAACTACAGGCCAGTCAGCCTCACCTCCATCCCTGGAAAGATGATGGAACAGCTTGTTCTGGGCATCATCTCAAAGCATGTGGAGGAAAAGAAAGCTATTGGAAGTACTCAACACGGATTCACCAAGGGGAAATCATGTCTGACTAATCTGATAGCCTTCTATGATGGCATGACTGGATGGATAGATGAGGGGAGGGCAGTGGATGTTGTCTACCTTGACTTCAGCAAGGCATTCGACACAGCGTCCCACAGCATCCTCATAGGGAAGCTTAGGAAGTGTGGGCTAGATGAATGGACAGTGGGGTGGATAGATAACTGGTTGAAAGACAGAGCTCAGAGGGTCGTGATTAGGGGCACAGAGTCTAGTTGGAGGTCCGTGACGAGTGGTGTTCCCCAGGGGTCAGTACTGGGCCCAGTCCTGTTCAATATATTCATCAATGACCTGGATGAGGGGATAGAGTGCACCCTCAGCAAGTTTGCTGATGACACAAAGCTGGGAGGGGTGGCTGACACACCAGAAGGCTGTGCCACCATACAGAGAGACCTGGACAGGTTGGAGAGTTGGGCGGAGAGAAACCTCATGAAATTCAACAAGGGCAAGTGTAGGGTGCTGCACCTGGGGAGGAATAACCCCATGCACCAGTACAGGTTGGGGGCTGACCTGCTGGAGAGCAGCTCTGTGGAAAGAGACCTGGGAGTCCTGGTGGACAACAGGATGACCATGAGCCAGCAATGTGCCCTTGTGGCCAAGAAGGCCAATGGCATCCTGGGGCGCATCAAGAAGAGTGTGGCCAGCAGGTCGAGGGAGGTCATCCTCCCCCTCTACTCTGCCCTGGTGAGGCCACACCTGGAGTACTGTGTCCAGTTCTGGGCTCCCCGGTTCAAGAAGGACAGGGAACTGCTGGAGAGGGAACACCAAAGGGCTACCAAGATGATGAGGGGATTGGAACACCTCTCTTATGAAGAAAGGCTGAGGGACTTGGGTCTCTTCAGTCTGGAAAAAAGATGACTGAGGGGGGATCTTATCAACGCTTATAAATACTTAAAGGATGGGTGTCAGGAGGATGGGGCCAGGCTCTTTTCAGTGGTGCCCGGGGACAGGACAAGAGGTAATGGGCACAGACTTGAGCATAGGAAGTTCCACCTAAATGTGAGGAGGAACTTCTTTACTTTGAGGGCGGCAGAGCACTGGAACAGGCCACTCAGAGAGGTTGTGGAGCCTCCTCCTCTTGTCTCTTCTAATGCACAATGCCCACGTGGCGGAAGTTTTACAGAGCACACCATTGTCATATGCCAACTCATTGGCAGTAATGGCATGGAAAGGCGAAGAGGGACCAACGGTGGATGAGGTGGCTGGCCAGCTCCGGTGACATGAAGAAAGTCTCTCTTCCCCCCTCGCCTCAACTGTGGAGAAACTGTCCCGGAAGGTCCAGCAACTTGAAGAGAATATGTCCTACTCCCCACCTGTACGGGCCAGCATCTCAGCTATTAGAGGCAGGCAATTCCCCATTCAAGAGAGAGACTACAGAGGGTACACACCACAAGGCACCCTGTGGTTCTACCTGCGAGACCATGGAGAGGACATGAGGAAGTGGGATGGACAACCTACTTGGATCCTGCGGACACGGGTACAGGAGTTGCAAGGAAGGACAACCACAAAATGGGATCCCTCCAGGAGAAGTGCTGCCCCAGTTTCCAGCGGGCAGTTCCCCAGACAGAGCATAAGGCCTGATCTTGCTTCTGATCCTCTTGAAGGAACCTCCAAGTCATTTCTGCAAGAAGTGAGTACTGGATACCATGACCAGTATTAGAGGGGCCCTGCCTCCAGCCAGGTGGAGGAAAGGGACAACCGGGTTTATTGGACAGTGTGGATTCGATGGCCTGGCACATCAGACCCACAGGAGTATAAGGCTCTAGTGGACACGGGAGCACAGTGCACTCTGATACCATCAAGCTATAGAGGGGCAGAACCCATTTGTATTTCTGGGGTCACAGGGGGATCCCAAGAGTTGACTGTACTGGAGGCTGAAGTGAGCCTAACTGGGAATGAGTGGCAAAAGCATCCCATTGTGACTGGCCCAGATGCTCCATGCATCCTTGGTATAGATTACCTCAGGAGAGGGTATTTTAAGGACCCAAAGGGGTATCGGTGGGCCTTTGGCATAGCTGCCTTGGAGACGGAGGAAGTTAAACAGTTGTCTCCCTTGCCTGGTCTCTTGGAGACCCCTTCTGTTGTGGGGTTGTTGAGGGTCGAAGAACAGCAGGTGCCGATTGCTACCACAACGGTGCATCGGCAGCAATATCACGCTAACCGAGACTCTCTGATTCCCATCCATAAGCTGATTCGTCAGCTAGAGGTTCAAGGAGTGATTAGCAAGACTCACTCACCCTTTAACAGTCCCATATGGCCGGTGCGAAAAATCTAATGGAGAGTGGAGGCTAACTGTAGACTATCGTGGCCTGAATGAAGTCACGCCACCGCTGAGCGCTGCTGTGCCGGACATGCTAGAACTCCAGTATGAACTGGAGTCCAAGGCAGCCGAGTGATATGCCACGATTGATATAGCGAATGCATTCTTCTCAATCCCTTTGGCAGCAGAGTGCAGGCCACAGTTTGCTTTCACTTGGAGGGGCATCCAGTACACCTGGAATCAACTGCCCCAGGGGTGGAAACACAGCCCCACCATTTGCCATGGACTGATGCAGACTGCACTGGAACAGGGTGAAGCCCCAGAACATCTGCAATACATTGATGACATCATCGTATGGGGCAACACAGCAGAAGAAGCTTTTGAGAAAGGGAGTAAAATAGTTTGAATCCTTCTGAAAGCTGGTTTTGCCATAAAACGAAGTAAGGTCAAGGGATCTGCACAGGAGATCCAGTTTTTAGGAATGAAATAGCAAGATGGATGCTGTCAGATCCCAATGGATGTGATCAACAAAATAGCAGCTATGTCTCCACCAACTAGTAAAAAGGAAACACAAGCTTTCTTAGGCATTGTGGGTTTTTGGAGGATGCATATCCCAGATTACAGTCTAATGGAGACATTCAAAAGTCTAATGGAGACATTCAAAACCCGCCTGGACACGTTCCTGTGCAACCTGCTCTAGGTGAACCTTCTGTGGCAGGGGGGTTGGACTAGATGATCTCCAGAGGTCTCTTGCAACCCCTATCATTCTGCGATCCTGTGATCTTTAAGGTCCCTTCCAACCCAAACCATCCTATGTTTCTGTGATTCTATGATTCTATGAATCAACAGCTACAATGGCAACCCAAAACACTTTGCTGTGAGTGCTTATTTGTGTAGATACAAATCTGTACTAGTTTAAAAAAAGTGTTGATTATTAAAATGACTAGAGTCACAGCTTCTTGAAGAAGCTGTCTCACTGTTGCCTCACTTGTTGTCCTATGTAATAAGATGTAGATGACAAAGTATTTTTTTTAATGACAAATTCTTTTCAGTGCATAGTTCTCTATTCCCTCTGGGTTTGTGGCCAGTATTGTAGTAACTCTTGTAGTTGGGTTTCTCATGCCAATGTTACTTTGGCTCAAGCTCCCTGAGTAGGATATCTTTATCTTTATTAAATCTCCTTGTATCTAAGATCAGAGTGCAGCATTTATTCCCAAATAGCAGTAAGCTTGGTTATCAAAAACTGAGGTTTAATTAGTACACAGAGAAAATAAAAACTAAGTAGTACAATTATATCTGTCTTCTGAGTACAACCATGCAGCATCGAATAAATTGTGTAATTAGTCCTTACCCAAGGCAGGTCTTGTATTTGCTGACCTTATAGGCACCTGAAAGAGCTCTAGAGAGTCAAGTACCTCCCTCTCTGCAGGCTTTCACTGTGAGGCTGCCCACAACCTGTGCCAAAAAAAGCACTTTCATAGCCTCTCTCTTTAGTACAAGTCCTGCAGAATTCCTGGATTCCAATCTGGATGATTCTAATGCTAAATGACTAGCATTTCAGTGTGATGCTATTTTTAATCCATACATAGGTGACAATATTTCTCAATTACATTACCCTGGAGCAAGTTCTTATTTTGTTTGTTTTCTGTTTGCTTTTGTAACTGGTATGCATGTATTTTTAAAAATATACATATATATGTGTTTCTATGTCAAGGAATTTTATATATTTCATCTATAAAATATGGAGTTTGTTGCAGAATGGCTTGAGGAGCAAGGTCATGGGACAATAGAGGAGTTATGTGAGATGAGAATAGCGTAGAAGCAAGTTACAGCTCGGCGATGGGAAAGTACTAAGTAAACAAGCCATGAGAATGCAGAAGCAAGAATAAGGAGCTGATAAGAATAGGGAACTAAGGCTGAACCCTGTCGTGTGGACAGAGAGCCAATCGCAGGTGAGCAGATGACTTTTATAATTAGCCAATATTCAAGCGATGATGTAACCAGTAGCTATATAATGAAGCGTATTCGGGCAATAAACTGAAGCTTGCTTTATCACTCACATTGAGTCGGCTGCTTGTCTTCCCTCGCTCGTCGCAAGTGGCGCCCGAACAGGGACCCCCAGCCTTGTTCCCACCGGACAGCGAGCTCGGAAAAGCACTGGTAGCAGCGACCAGGGGGTAAAAGACAGTACATGATATGGCTGGCACATGATATGTCTGTCCGTACCTGATCTTCGGATAATTAAGAGGAGGATCGCCGTCCGAGGAAAGCTACCTAAACGGAAAAGAAAAAAGGCTGCAAACAGAGTAATCAAGGGATCACAAGTAATCAAGGGATCATAACTAATCAAGGATCATAAAGAGGAATACGACGCGTC